>CM040742.1:43045681-43478181 GCA_022829145.1 Albula goreensis
GAGTTGTCTTTCCAAGGCTGAATTTATGTAACTGTATAACAAACAAGAATAAAGAATAAAGAAAAAGTTTATGATTATTTATAACAATGACGATTACGATTGGTGTTATGTTTATGATGATGCTCCTGATGGTCATGTTTATGACAATAATGACAATTATATTTGTGATGATGCCAGGTATTTTCTTGAAAGCTACTGACAGGCAGAATACTAAGTGAAGCAGTGAACCATTAGCATGGTCACCCCTGTAGTAGTATACAAACAGTGCTACACCTGAGAGAACTGACCCTGTGCTGCAGGTGCTGTGGCAGACTCCACACCCAGTTCTTAAACTGCTGAACAGCACTGCTGCTTTCTTCTTTCCATCAACGGTCCATACATCTCATTACCACAACAAATGTTTCTGTGAACTGCCCCCTGACCTTGCGCTAGCTTGATGCGGAACCGTTCCCTTTTTTGTACTATGCCTAAAAAGCACTCCACATTCTTTCCCCCATCTCACGACTGACAACCTTCCGATCGATTAAATTAAACGCTGAGTTGTCCACGCTGTGGAACCCGGCTTCACTCGCCGTGGCTGACAGTGACAAAGACTGGTGGTTATGGGCCTCTGGAGTACAAGTGTTCATTCAGTATTCCCTGGTTACCCCTAGTCAGTTCTCACTTACCGCTAGTAATGGCTGGATGTGATGTCATGACCGCATAAATGTATGGAGCTACAACCAGCTGTCGATCACTGAACTGTTTCAACCAATCAAATAGCTCTGCTCTTCATAACAAACATCTATGACTGTCAAACCAATGTGCTGCTGGTAGAATATGGTAGCTCCACCCATTTCTGTGTGTCATGATACCTCATTAACCAATCTCTATAGTGCACCAGCTTAGTCCACCTCTGCAGCTCATACTGGAGAGTCTTAGTGCCCATGTGAGCGGCACTCATATTCTAATGCTTCCCTGCTGAATACCCAACAATCAGCCATCTAATGATGCCCTTAGGAACATGCGGCCTATCCCCTGCTTCCCAACGCCATGCCCCACAGCACCCTGGGAGGAATCCTGCTCACTCTGTCTTGGAAGTTGCATCATGGTCCTCTCTTCAGAGACCTCACCTGCACTTATTACCTGAAGAGCAGAGGGGTGAACTGAATGAAATGCGTAGGAGGAAGGAGTCATTTTTTTCCCTCTTTATCAGGGAAACAAATACCTGGTTTTGAGCCTCACACTGCGAGTGTGACAGCCAGGTCAGCTTTGAGCGAACCTCAGCAATACCTACCCTTTGGACAACTCTTACATAACAACAACACAAGTTTCCATTTACAGTCAGCACAGGTTTACTGCCTGATATTAAAAACCCAATGGCATGGATAGTTATTACCTTGCTCTGTTGCAGACAGAAGTATTTCATCTTTGTAAGGTTCAAGTCTTGGCAGTGTGTAAGGTCTGAGATTATGATGGGATAAATACTAATATCAACATAAAGTGGTTGTTTCTCATATAGCGCCGTATATCATCTCTGACTCGCAAATATGACAGTTCAAGAAATTATAAACTGTAGATAGTGACAAGCAGAAACATATTTAGCAGGAACAATAGCATGACCTAGTGAAACCTCTGTATTTACGAGATCTCTGGGGTTTAAGGAATTCTCTACACTTTCAACATTGCATTGAATTCAATTTATTGTTAATAAATCGATAATTTCCAACAGATTACAGCTGGAGAAAAGAAGCCTGCCAGCAGCCTCCCCCTGCAGTATTACCCTGAAATAGGATCTGAAATAGGATACAGAATTCTTTCCATTTGCAATGGAATTCATTCAGTTCTTTTAAATGAGAAATGATTAATAACAATAAGAATTGAAGACGTGTCCAAATCGGGGGGCGCGATGCATTCTTCGCTTGCCGCAGCTCTGTTGCCAGGAATTCCCCCTGCTGGTTTTAAATTATACACTTTCCGTCCTCCCTCCAAATCAGCTATCTCTGGTGTTTGTTGATAGGGCTTCCCAGCCTATTGCTAATACGGCCAAATGCCTGTAATTTTCCTGTTTGTTTTGTTTTTCCTTTTTTTTCCACGTCTCACATAGCTAATTGAAAAACAATTAATAGCTTTTTTTCAGTGCAGCTAATGCATGGTTTTCTATTCAGCGGGTGTCTAATGCAGTGGCGTATAGACCCGTCTCTCCCCGGGGGACAGCTCTTACAGTCGTACACGTGTCACTTTAGCAACAGCAACGCCTGCAGAACGCCTCTTCGTGTTCCCAGTGCTCTTCCCTTTCTGTCCCTCCCTGACAATCACTCTAAAAGCATTAAAACTACTGTGAGGCTGACCTTACGCTTCTTCTCTCTTGTCTGCTAAAAAAAAAATTATTCATGTTTAAAGACAATTTTTGGAAGTCTCATCGTAGGAAGTTAAGGCTAAGTGAAAATTTTTAACCTACCCGTCTCCTTGGGAAACATTTTCAACAACTTTTAAATTCTAGTGTCCTAGGGTAGGTGAACTGAAATTTAAGTGCAACATGACTTAGAATTGTATTTGTGGTGCCAAAGCCCCTCTTAAAATGTTTAAGATGAACTCTCTAAATGTTTAAAGGCAAAGGGGAACCACAAAAATCCAACAATCAGGACAGGCAGTTGAAAGTGACATTTTGAGTGAGACACCAGATGATTTCCAAAGCCAGCAATTTTATTACAGATGACAATTCTCAACATGTCAGTGCAGTAGTATTAGAATTCTAGTTCTTGCTGCAGTCTGCTGTTTCTTCATTCTTCAGCTCACGCTGTTTATATGAACTTATTTTCTCTATTTACATAGTGCGTTCCTCACAAGCCTTCTTTCTTCATTAAGGCTCATCTTAAAAATTGTATCCGTACTCAAAACAGCAAATTACCAAGTTCTTTCTGAAGAATTTGCAATTTTTTTTGTCAGTGAATCTTGCAGAGAATACAGCAGCCATTACTGCTTCTCACAAAAGGCGTCTGTACTTATCTATTTTTGTTTGAGTAACTGAACCTTGAGTGTGTTGAAATGAGATGTATCAACCACACATCATACATGAATATCCCCACAATATTAGTCTTTTTCATGTCTTGGACTGTTATGAGTACAGCGGTTTTTGTCATTGTCGCCTCACATAACCTTAGCTCACCCACCGATGATGCAGGCAGAACTGCCTCTTATCCTAGCAATTTAGCGCCATCAGACGTAATTTATGCGTAAAAAAAATCAAAGTGCTGGAAATCACAATTTTCTCTCAAATGGTCCTTTATTAAGAGTTTTGGAACAAGCTATTTAAAGATTGGTGGAAAGCATGTTCCACAGTCAGTTCTGAACATAATCAAAGCGTACAATTTAGTCAAGGCATGTTGCGTGTGTGTCTGTGTTTGTGTGCATGTACATGTACATGTGTGCGTGTGTGTGTGCATGTGAATGACTGGCTGTAATCCGGTATGACAACACAGTATGTATTTCTAATCAGGCTTGAAATAATAAATTAAGGATCAACTAAGGCTGAGGCAGAAATGTTCTCCTTATCCATTAAATCTTGAAATAAACTGAATAAATATGCACTTTATTTAGACTGCTTTTCCATCCTTCATCATTTGAATGGAGGGATTAAAAAAATATAATCATCCCGTTTGGTCTCATCCTTTAATATCATAGAAAAGCAAACACAAAAATAGATTTAACAATATACCCCTCTTACAGTATCAGCCCATGTTAGTTTGTGTGCTTTTGCTAAAGAGTTGATATAGACTGTATGCTGCTTTTAGGCATCTCTCAGCACATGAAGCTGACAAACAGCTGGAGGGCACATAGAGAGCCTGTTGCGCAGTGCTTTAGCCTCCCGCGCCAGCGTCATGGTGACTGACTCCTGTCCAAACCGGGGGCCGCAGCGGCATCATGTGACCCCTCTCACACAGGGCACGCGCTGCCCACTGACGAGTCACGCACGACATCTGTCAACATCAGAGCTCTGTGTGCGCTGTAGCTAATGCGCGCACACACACACAGACACTTTCGGTTGCTCCTGTAAGCTAGCACAGACAAACACACACACACACACACACAGACACTTGCGGTCGCTCCTGTAAGCTAGCACACACACACACACACACACACACACACACACACACACACACACACACAGACACTTGCGGTCCCTCCTGTAAGCTAGCACACACACACACGCACACACAGACACGGTTGCTCCTGTAAGCTAGCAAACACACACACACAGACACAAGCACACAGACACTTGCGGTCGCTCTTGTAAGCTAGCACACACACACACACACACACACACACACACACACACACACACACACACACACACACACACACACACACACACACACACACACACACACACACACACAGACACTAGTGGTCGCTCCTGTACACCAGCACACACACATACACATACACACATACACGTAGCCAGCATGAGCGAGAGATTACAAAAAAAGACAAAGTGACAACTTTCCAATGAATCAGAGGCAGTGTGTGGTGTCTGGGGACCACTTGCTCTCTGGATTAACCCTGACTGCCGGCAAGCCTCAGTCACAGGTGGCAGGCGGTGAGTGCGGTGAGGTGTGCGTGTAGCTGTGGGTGGATGTGTGTGTGTGTGTGTCGGTGCGTGTGTGTATGTATGGTTGGGGGGTGGTAGGTGGTGGGGGCGTAGCCTCTGAGCTACAGCTCCAGCAAAGCAGTTTTTCCCCTTTCCGCCACACCGCAAAATAAGAGCCTGCAGGTCTGACACTGAGGATGATCATTTCTGTTATAAACAGACACACACACACACACACACACACACAGAAACACACCACAGACACACACACACACACACACACACACACACACACACACACACACACACACACACACACACACAGACACTTGCGGTCCCTCCTGTAAGCTAGCACACACACACACGCACACACAGACACGGTTGCTCCTGTAAGCTAGCAAACACACACACACAGACACAAGCACACAGACACTTGCGGTCGCTCTTGTAAGCTAGCACACACACACACACACACACACACACACACACACACACACACACACAGACACTAGTGGTCGCTCCTGTACACCAGCACACACACATACACATACACACATACACGTAGCCAGCATGAGCGAGAGATTACAAAAAAAGACAAAGTGACAACTTTCCAATGAATCAGAGGCAGTGTGTGGTGTCTGGGGGACCACTTGCTCTCTGGATTAACCCTGACTGCCGGCAAGCCTCAGTCACAGGTGGCAGGCGGTGAGTGCGGTGAGGTGTGCGTGTAGCTGTGGGTGGATGTGTGTGTGTGTGTGTCGGTGCGTGTGTGTATGTATGGTTGGGGGTGGTAGGTGGTGGGGGCGTAGCCTCTGAGCTACAGCTCCAGCAAAGCAGTTTTTCCCCTTTCCGCCACACCGCAAAATAAGAGCCTGCAGGTCTGACACTGAGGATGATCATTTCTGTTATAACACAGTGTAACCTAACCCCCTGAGCCAAGAGGGATAATCACTGCACAGAAACACACCACGGACACACACACAGAAACACACCACAGACACACACACACACACACACACACAGAAACACACCACAGACACACACACACACACACACACACACACACACACACAACACACACACAGAAACACACACACACACACACACACACACACACACACACAGAAACACACCACAGACACACATACACACACACACACACACAGAAACACACCACAGACACACACACACACACACACACACACACACAGGGGCTGGAATATAATTACTAAATGGCAGCTGGTCATGTGCAGAATGTTCTATTTGACAGTAGATGCACTTTTCTGTTCCAACTGCACACACTCATATAAAGCCAGTACTATTAGCATCACAGATGTGCAAAGATTATTATGAGCTATAGATTTTTTAGTTGTTAAGCAGAAGCCTGAAGACTGTAGTAAAGGCAGAGGCTTAAGCAACACTTCATGCTAACACTTCCCAATGTTTCATTCTGCCTGCTCCCACTGAACAGGTTTTTTTCCTCCTTGCTTCCCTGGGGATGGATCTAATATATCCATCTTCACCTCTCTGAACGAGTCAAGCATGCAGTTAGTGAGAGACAAGGTAAAAAAAAAAAAAAAAAAAAAAAGCTGCCGTATAGATTCTCCCTAAGATGACACTTCAGGAAGGAAAACTCAAACAAAAGCATTGCCTACATCTTAATGCTGCGACAGCAGGGGTGGAATTTCTCTAAACGGTTCTCACAGAGGGCCTGGAAATCGCTCTCACATGCACACCAGAGATTCAGCAAGTGCGAGCAGCAGCAGGTGGGGCTGACCTGAGTTAGCTAACATCATAGAAGGGGTGCAATTACAAAACCCAACAAAAGGTGAGAGGGTAAAAGGGGTGGCAGGAAGAGCACATACCCACACCCCCCCATGACTCTCGCTCTTCATGAGCTCCCCAGCCACGCAGGGCAGGGGGCTCTCATAGACGCAACAGGTTTGGTAGCGGAGAGCAGAAACAGAGACGCAAGACACCAGAGAACAGAGGACTGTAACAGTTGGGTTAGTTGAGCAAAACAACAGGTGAATCACGGACATGCCGACAGAACGGGGGGGCTATCTCTTACGGCACGTGGAGCAGGGAGCCCATGAGGGCTGCAACAGTTGGTTTGCGCACCACAACAGTAGAGACACAGACAACAGACAGGAGAGGAGACAAGCCGAGCAACAACAAACAAGGCAAAGAGGTGGTGTGTACTCACTGGAGTCGTCCGAGTCGTACCCCTCCACGTCCGGCTCCTCTTCCTTCTTGCTGCTGGGCGGGGGGCCGGCGGCAGCACCACTGAAAGCCCGGTCCAGGTCATCGTCGTCTCGGGCCGGGTCGGAGGAGGAGAGGCCCTCGGACTGCTGGCTGGCAGTGGAGGAGCGCAGGGATCCGGTTCGGCTGAGCGCCGGGGGAGCTGCGGGGGGCAGACCCCGCGGGTAGCGGGGGAAGTAGTCAGAGATCTGCTTTATGGGCTGGATCGGACCAGGACAGACGTCAATGGCCATATGCTCCTGGATGCTGATGGTCGTCTTCTCGCCTTTGCGGAGTGTCATTCATGCGCCCCCTTTTCTCTTTGCCAAAAAAACTATAAAGAAGAAGAACGTGCAGCCCAGACCCCAGCCGAGGGGGGGGAGAAGGAAAAAAACAGTAAATAAATAAAACCAAAAAGCGATGAAAAAACAAAACTTAAAGCTGAAAGGAGAGGAAAAATAAAACAAAAGGAATAACAAAAACAGAGGAAGAAGAATAAAAAGAAGAAGCAGAAAAGCACTGAATGAGGAGAGGGGTGCTTAAAAAAAAGGAAAAAAAAAGAAAAGTTGTTTGTGTTTCTTCCTCTAGCCCTGATCGGCAGTAATGAAGCAGAGCTCCAGACAGTGGCCCTGTCGGCAGCTGCTCCAGGTTTCCCCCCCCAAGCCGAAGGCACCGGGCTACATGGAGAGACAGTGCGCTCCTCGGCTGCCTGCAGTTACCATGCCGTCTGCCTCTCAGTGCTGTCTGCCTCCCTTCCACAGCTCTGCTGCCACTCTAACTCCGAGTCTGCCGGCGTGTGTGTGTGTGCGGCGTGTGTGCGCGCGCGCCTGTGCAAGTGTGTGCGCTTCGAGCGAGAGGGAGGGAGGCGGGGAGGGAGGGGTGGGGATTAGAGAGGGAAGGGGGAGGGGCCAAGCCGATGTCACTGCGTAGCAACCGAGCAGTAAACAGGAACAGTCGGCACTGGTGCTTAATTATGCTATTAGTCTCCTCCATCTGTCGGCGAGAGGATTCGCAACCTGCAGGAGTGCACAGCTCGGCGGGCGCAGGGGGGTGTGGGGTCAGGCTCCAGGGCATATTGACCCCCCCCCATTTATCTCCAGTCAAACATCACCTCTCACATGCACTGGCTCAGCCTGGCAGAACTCCATCCACAGCATACAGAACCAGCCTGCATTAACTGTCTCTCTCTCTCTGTCTCTCTCTCTACAGACAACAAGTGTCACAAACAAATGAGCACTGAATCAAAATAGCAGAGTGCACACACACACACATACTCTCAGACACACATACAAACACATACAAACACTCAGTCATACATATACTCTTTCTCTGTCTCACTTGCATGCACAGACACACACACACACACACACACACACGCAGTGCCATACAGACAGACACATATTTCCATGCTTACACACACAAATATACAAAATCCCACACACACTCGAACACACAGCTCATGTTCAGGGGCCGGTTAGGGGAGGCAGATGGACAGGGGGTATTATTACAGGAGACGGAATCATGTCCGTTCACCAGATTTTCTGCTTTTAAATTCCCCCGTTCAGGGTCTGACGCACAGAAATCCAGTACTGAGTCAACAGAGCGGGTCAATAAACGCGATGCAATCCCGGGCACGAGAGCACGGCATCCTGGGAGCCAAAGACCTCCATCGCCTCAGCATCGGAAACGCACCCACCTCGCACTTTTTCCAATCACAGCCCAGTCACACAGTCCAGTCACATTTCCACACTGACCGAGTCTGACTGAGCGGCCAGCAATACTGGAATCAATCCACTAAGCCAAAGATACGGGAATAACAAGACACTAATCTCTTTTGTGTGTGTTAGTGCCGTTTTTTTTTTTTTTTGCATTTTTCTGTAAAAATGCATTTATGAAAAATGACTGTTTATACAGCATTTACCCTAATGTACTGACCGGAATTCAGAACCTCAAATAAAAAAAAAAATTAATAAATAAAGCCTTTTTCTAAGCCTCTGATTGGATGTCCTCGTAGGATTATGGTATGATATTAGTGTTCTTTTCTGAGGGCTTTTTCTGTGTGTTTAGAATGATACAATCTGGGGCCCTCCTTCCCCCACCCTCTCACTCCATGACGGTAAGCGGGAGGTATTTAATTAGCGGAGGCAGACAGGGAAACAGGACCATCCTCCGCCGCCCCCTGAATCGATAGCCATGATCAATGCCGTGGTCGCTTTCTCCACAGATTCTGTCAACAAAGACAGAATTTCTGTCCTGGAGATAAAGGGATCTTTTCTCACCTCTTGGTTAAAGAAAACAGATGAAAGTTCAATTACAAATAGAGGGAGAAGCCAGTTTCTTTCAAACTTTCTTTTCTTTCTGTTTTCAAGTTGACTGATTTTTTTAATTAATATCCCAAACAGCAAATTAGTAAATTAGACAATTTTCATGCACCCATGTGTTAAGAAAAATTCAATGAAAAGTGACAGCTTTGAGAAGCACACAGCAAATGTTTTATAAAGTAATGCTTTAGTAAAGTACAGAAATGTAAAGTAAATATAATATAAAGTACAACACAATAACCCATTAAATAAGATAAATCTGTGTTTTCACCAGCCAAAGTAAACACCCTTAATCTCAGTGTTCTGTGAAGACATGCAACTGAGCAAATACTGTACAGTAAAAATCAAAAAGGCCTTAATACAGACTGCAAAACCATTTTTATTCCTTTTACAAGGCATTATAAAGCAGACTACAATGCATATTCCTACTTATATAGACTGCTACAGGCTTTTATAAAATTAAAAAAAAAAACATACTTTTTACCATTGAGCACAAGTAGCAATACCGCATGGAACAAGTGTTTAGCCACTGGCTAAAAGTGTTATTAAGTATCTATTGTTCAGGGGCCTTTCGCAGATACAATAAGCCTCCGCTAAAGTCTTTCCCTTTCACAGAAACCCCTGTAAGTCTCTGGTGTTGTCCACTATCATGTCGTAAAATTCAACAGTAGAAGTGTTGTGGAGTGTCGAGCTGACAGGTTGAAGGACCTGTCACATCACTGCCACCTGCTCTCACCACCTGCTACACCTGCGCTGTCAGTGACCACAATGACCCTCTCCCGTGATGTCATCAACAGGCAACACTCTCCGGGGCAGAGCGACTAAATTTAAACAGGCATGTGACACCGTGACGGCTCGTCATGCCGCAAGGCAGGCATGGAGCACTTGAGAAATGGCTGGCGTTATTCGGCAAATCGGACGCGTGACCTGTGACCCTGCTGCTCCAGAGGCTCGGAGCCTGAGATATTGTGCTGTGAAAAACAGCCATACTGCAGATCATGTACTCTTGAATGTTGGCGGAGGTGCATGAGAACGTGGCATGGGTCAAATACAGTGTGGTTCCATTATAATGCAATCATTAAGGTCCATAAAATGTCATAGTGAAAAAAGCGGGGTCACACTACATTGGGGTTCAAGAAAATCAGTGTTCAAACTGACCCAATGTTGACCTAACATCCTAAAACAATCCTATTTTCACCCTATTTGACCCGTTTTTTACCTTCTGGCAAGTAAATGACCTTTAAATTAAAGAATTCCATGAGTAAATCATTGTTGTTACAGGAGAAATTTAAACACAAATTCGTGTTTAATTAGGTCGCGTGAAATCTGGGTTTCACAGTATCTCCCAATGAGACAGCCAAACTCGCAGCAATCAGTAATGTATCATTCAATCTTACTCTTTTACGCATTCATTCTCTTCCTTCCCTCTCTTTCCTTCCCGAGAAACCCACCTCCAAGTGCAGACAAACTCAAAGTTCAACTTCCTTAAGACCAAACCACAAACCAAAAACCAAATTAGACACACAAATCACTAAAGACTGAAATCGTATCCCTGCTGTTACAGAATTATCACAAGATTACAGAAGGTTACAGAATTTTGACAAGATTAAGGTTACAGAATTACAACAAGATATTCTCAATTACAGTATCAATGACAGTGCTAAAAATTAACCAAAATGGTTTTCTTTGTAAATTTATACTAACCATTTCTAATTGAAATTATCGCAAGACATCTCTTGACAATGATCAGAAATAACAGAATATTTCAATCAAAATAATAAGCTCATTTTAATACATGTGGTAAGTAAGTAAGCTATTTTTTCCTTCAGATGCATGTGTTCCCAGCAGTGCTACTTTAGTTGTCAAGCATCAGGCGTTCAGAGGTGCATTTCTAGCAGCATTCCTTTCTCTTCACACTTGAACTTGCGAGGCTGTTACAGTGACAGCGAACATAAAATCTGTCAACGAAATTCAGGAGTGGTTCAGGAATCTGCTCTCGCCGAGTGCTAAAGGCCAGCCGAGGCCACGGCGCGATGACGAGACCAGGCCGCGTGTCCACCTAACGATGCTAATGACTACCCCTGCTCATCAGTTATACCTGTCAGAGGCAGCCGTCCCCAGGACAGGCTAGGCCAGGGTTCAGGGCATTCCGGTGTGGACAGCGGGTGACCACACAGCAGAGCGTGCGTACTACCCGATGGCCAGAGATCACATGATCCTTCAACGATCTAGCGCATTCCACACACCGCGCTCATCTGTCTGCGTTTCTTGGAGAGAGGATCGCTAGATGTAGAGTTTTCGGTTCTTCTGGTAATTGAAATTGCAGGCCGTTGTTATGGACCATTATTTCCTCCTAAAGAGTTACCGCAATCACATGACTTAAAGTGATTAACCAGTCACCAGTGGGAGAAAGACTTGGAGTGGAAATACTCAGAGAAAACAAGCCTCATTATTTCTGCCTCTGTTTATGCGACGGCTATCCGAGGATTTTCCCTCTGTGTATTAGTCAAGCCTTATAAGTGTTTGATACCAGGAGGCCAATTTCAATCCCTTTCTCTGCAGTTATGCAGCAAACTTTGTACATAAAAACAAACAAACAAAAAAAAACTCATTTATGAGAAAAAAGCTGTATGAATTCTGAACAGAATGGGAATTCACAGTAGCCGTGGGGGAAGAGACGGGTAAACGCAAGAGTGCTATTTAATTAAATCGATATCCTTCTGAGCGGCTGATTTCACTCAAAACTACCCATGATGGCATACTGATGTTACCAGTAAATAATGTGAAGAGACAAGAGGGCAAAGGTGTCCAACATTCCGCTCCCCTGCTGGGACTGCTGGCTGTAACCAGGGAGACGGTTCGGAATGCTAATGCCTCCTCTGAGGGAATAGTTAAAATGGGAATATATGCAAAAACTATTCTTCCCCCCCAAGTCCAGTAAATGTCAAAAGACTGTGATGAAGGAAAGGTGGATGGCTCCGGCTTTGTTTAGGTAGGTATGCTCTGTCAGTCAAAAGAGATTCTGGGGGACAAGGGCTTCTCTGTGGAGATTCCTATTCAAACGCAATAGCCGGAAGAGTAACCGTGAACTGATCACAAATAACTCACTATTCATTTTCCAACACTGTTTCCATAAAGCCACAACGGACAAAGCTGAATTTCTGTAGATGAAGAAATATACATCTGTACAAGGGACTCAGTCATGGTATACTCTATGAAAAAGAAAGTATTTTATTGTTTATAAATTAAATAATATATCTTTCCTATCCACAGAACCAGAAAAGTAGCATCTTGATTTAAAATGAGTCACTAATAACAAACATCAGAGACAAATCAGTTATCATGACCTCAGTCACTCACAATCCCTGAAAATAAAAGCACGGTTGTCTATCTGAGGCCCTATGGGATGTGTTGTGATTATGGGGGTGATTATGAGATTATCCTTTGTGGCTGCCTGTCTGAAGGTACTCCAGCGCATCATCAGGCCTGGCATTGGACACACGACCGTCATCTAGCTGTGCTCAATGGAACACGTCACCTCAAAAACAGCAATGCCGATACCCTGTCAACAGCAGAACAGAGGTCTCACTGAGCTCAAGGTCAGGAGAGAAAGGGTCTGTAACGTTGGCTTAGTCTGGTAGGACTTTGGACTGCCATGGCAACAGAGAAACTGCAATGACACACAGATGTGTAGTCTGTGCAGTAATTAGCATTTCCTGTCCTCAACATGACCAATTTTACATATTTACAAGGTACATTTTCAAAAAAAATATCCACAATAATGTTGCATATATCTATACTGATTAGAGTTTATCAGGTTATAAAGTTTTATGATACTTACATTTTATACATCATGAACTACTTGGTACAGTTCATATACCCTGCTTCACAAAAGGGTTTAACTTTCGAGTATTTTCCTTTCTAAACAAAACAAGGGGAAGGCTGCAATTCCTTTTAAAAACCTGTTAAACTAGCATTCATGAGTAAGTGTGTTATATCTACCCTGCCCCTTCAAAAACACTGAAATTCTCCCAGGGAGAAGAGTAAACTTTTTTAATTGACTGTTTAATTACTCTGCAATAAACTTGTTGACTGTTGTGGACATCAGCGGGCTGCCGGACAGCAAGTTAACCCTGGGCCCAGAGCAATGCACCGGTATATAGCTTGGAGATGCTCCCTGTTCAAAATCCAAAGAATCCATCCCGAATCCTCAACGTCTACCCACACCACCCACCTCCTAGCCCTTGCTCTGGGGCTCTTCCACCTGGGCTGATGCAACTCCAGGCTGGCCTACCACCCTGCACCATCCAGCCTCTCCAGCTTATCCAACACTCCTGATCGCCCAGTCCATAGCCTCCCTCGATATCATTCTGCTTCTATCCTTCTCACCTCATCCTGCGGCAGGGAAGTGATCGCTCCTGAATTTCTCTGGTTCATCAGGAAAATTCTAATTTTTCAGACCCTAAATGTCTGAACCAGAGCCAGCTCTAGGTATGTCTTAATTACACATGTCTTTGTGCTCTCTGACAGCTAATAGCAGGAGAGAACATTCAGCAACACGAGGCCTAAGGCACATTCTCTAATTAATCATGAAAAATCTGGAATGCTCTAGACTGGCTACCTGCAGCAGCTCCCATTAAACTAAGACTTTGCCGTTACCCTTAGAGCTATAGATACCTCCAAGACTGCGTGCTCAGTTTAAGAAGAGTGACCGTTTCATTTTTAATCATCAGTTAAAATGAGTTACACAGCTAAATTATGATATTAAGGCAAGTCAGACAAAATTAACCATGGGAATATGTTGCTCTACAATGCTGGCCCGCAGAGTGGCATTAAAACAAACAAGGACTGAGTTGGCAGTGTTCATATGAATAAATTTTTTGCTTTTGGAAAGACTTATCAGTTTGAGCATTAAATCCTGTCAAATCCCCATATGTCTTTCTGAATGAGAATGGGCCTGGCACAGAGAAGTGTGTCCCATCCGCTGCATCACATTAGACTTATGTGCGAGGGGAGAACAGGCACAGGCAGAGCCAAAAAACGCCTTTTCGAGGTGTTATCCTGGTTCAAGACGTGGAGGGGTTATCTGAGCATTTTGTGAAAAGGGAGTTCTGTCTGAACAGATCAGAGATCTCAAAAAACTCTACAGTCACATCCCTGCTCCCCTTACCTACAGAACAGGGAGAAGCAACATGGCAGAAAACTCCAACCAAGCTGGAAAATGGTAACTTCAGATCAATGAAATGATGAAGAATGGATGTTAGGAAAGATGGGAGAGAAGGAGGTAAGGAAGAAAGGCAGGAGGATGGAAGTCAGGTAGGGAAGATGTACACTTCTGAGTATTGGAACAGGCCCAAAGTGACTGGCCTAAACTGACCTCTTCATCAGTCAATAGCATAGCATTATTTATCGGCAGAATCCTTTATCTACAGAAACATATGGAGCTGTTCATTGAGCTTATGGGCTTGTGTTTTCTTTGTATTTTCCCCCTTCTCTCTGACCCAGAATGAACTCCTGGTCTATCTCCCCACCGAATGTCCATCTTACCACCTCAGAATAAAGGGGCCACAAATCTAACTCCTTCATTTAATGCCGCAACCCCTGCTTTTCCCCCAACTCTAAGGATGAAACTCTAATCACATATTGACTATCCAGCTAGAAGATCATAAAGTCAACATATGATCATAAATTGCCAACTGCTGCCATTGCCAATGTGGACTTCCAGTCACAGCTGGAAATGCCAAGGCTAAGGCTCAAACTAATTTATGGAGTTTGATACATAAAAAAATTTCAGCACATTGGCTTGGATTAAATTAATGTTTCTCCTCAATTTTGGCTCACTGTTTATTGCATGTCTTTTGGTTTGGCACAGCTTAGCAATTTCAGCAATTTCCAAAATTAACTTAGCGCCACTGTTTGAAATGTACTTTTTCCCCCCAGAAAATTTGCATTGCATAATCCAGTATATTCCCAGACTTTTTGGTGAAAAACAATGAGCCTTGTAAATATAAATAAATATAATTTCAATAAATAATAAATTACAGTTGGAGCTGCAGCCGGTGTCCTGGGAGAGTCACGGCAGCAGGTCCTCCTGATAAAACCAGCTCAGAGTGGAAGCTTCTTATGTTTGTGTGTGTGTGTGCGTGTGTGTGTGTGTGTGTGTGGGGAGGGGGGGTAGGGTGGACAGAAGGTCATAAGAGGTGGAGAGAGCAGGATTATGGTAAAGCAAGGTCAAGGTCATAGGTGACGCTAGGTGCGGCGGGGGGGCAAGGGGAGCCGATGACACTGAACAGGTGGCTGTCATGCCAGGGCTGGGTTACATCATGGCATATGAGTGTCAAACAATGATCGGCCTCCTAATAAGGGCACAAACACATACAGATATACACAAAACAGGAAATGAGAATTCCTCAATTTTTTTTTTTTTTTTAAACCAAAATAAATTCACAGCAACGCCATTTTCCAGGACTTTCTTGCAGAGGCCACTATCACCTATCTTTTAGCGCTGCCAGTGTTGTCAAATCTACCCACTCACTGAGAGCAGCATTTTAAAAAAAAAGGACAGACAATGAGCCGAAACACATGCTACTCTGACACCACACTTCAGCTGAACGCTCTAACTTGATTCTAACCTCCTGCACTGGATTACAAAGAGGAAGCATCGCATGCGAGCACCAAACAAATCCCAGTTCGGCTGGACCGTGGTGACTCAGAGGAAAGCGTTGCGCGCGACTCTCCGTCATTTTTTAAGATCCCTCGTCGCATAGGACGTTAAACTCCTCTCTAAACCTGGGGAGAGCGGCTCCGCTTTAACGAGGCGCGCTCAACCGTGAGTGCGCTGTACAGGCTTAATGAGGGGCACGCTTCCCTGCAGGTTCGTGCAGGGCTGGGATTTGTTCCAGTGTGTCGGAGAGGCGCTCTACATCTGGGTGGCTTTGGGCGGACACACATGGCTGATCGCGTTTGAAGGAAACTGCCCCTGGGCGCCTGGGCTGTCAGACCACAGCCATCTACCCTGCCAGCACACGGGAACAGGTTAAACCCCTTTCCTGGGATTTCGTTACATGGTCAAGATTTGCCTTCCCTGGGGGGATTGGTAACTGGAGGGCTACACAGAACCTTTGCAACCCACAGAACACCCACTTTAATTTGCTTTAAGCTTGTGGGCGGTTGGTATTTAAGCAAAGAAGAGACCAGGCCACACTATGTCATTGAATTGGATTCCTAGGAATGAGGTGATATCATTTGCCTTCGGGCTCTACAGTTCTCTTTCTCTCCAAAAATTGGCAATAACCCAAATATAGACTTGTCATAGGAGGGGAAAAATGCATGTTCAAAAATGATGGGGACATTTTCCACTACATATGCTGTACTTCTATAAAGAGTCCAAGATTACACCAAAAACATTGGGTATTACAGCAGTTTTATTCATCGGCTTACTTGTGACGTGGCAAACAGTCATGCACGTTGGAACCACTTACCGGCTTTAGTATATAAAGCCGCCAAAAAACGCGCGGGGCCGACCATGGAGCTTTTATGTAACTTCAGCTTGCACGCTTTTAAAATTGATCATGTTCCAAAATGGTTGTTTGGATGGTTGGTGAAAAAAAAGACTTAAAAGATGGCACTGTGAAACAGAAAAACATACGCGATTTTAACAGAAGGGGCACTGAATACTGATGCATCGACGGCTGCCCCAAAACCCCAAACCTGAATTACAGGATCTTCAGACTCCTCGTTAAAAAACCGTTCATGATGTCATGTGTCAGGCCCTCCCGTTAGCACGACGCACACTTAGCGGAAGCTGATATGGATGGGCACGGCAGGCTCCAGACGGGCAGCAAGCAGGGGGGCTCGAGGCGCGTGGTACTAGCTTAGAGCCGAGGATATAGGGGGTCAGAGACCACTTCCTGTTCAACCAAAATAATGAAGATTGGTTCCGTCTCAGCTGGACCGTGGGATCTCTGTCCCTGCCAAAATTTCTGACTGTAATCAAAAATCTCCATGTTGAGGGATTAGCTGTAGGGGGAAGAGGAAGGATTGGCCCTCTGTGTCTGTACTCAGAGGTTAAAGCCAGGAAGGATCACATGGAAATCGCCTGTCCTGGGCCAGGCATTACGGATCAGTGCCACCGCCACCCTCCCTCCCCGTAAAGCTCGCAGCAATCATGAGATTCCATGGATACCTCTATTGCTTTATTGTGTGAAACAAAACAATCCTTCAATCCCTCGGGATCCCAGACCTGATAAACACCCCAAGGGATCGAAACGCTGTCTGTATTATACGATAAAAATAAAGCTGTGCATCACAATTTGTGAGAGCTGCGAGCTTTACTAAAGTCAACTTTTCGTGGACCCTTTATCTCAGCACCGTAATTAATTAGGAAATGCATATAACTTTCATATTTTTTTTGATGTCAAGAACTACCATTTTCAAATCCTCATGCCGGGAGATGGAAATCCGTGAAGGTGATGGAAGCCTTATTAGCGCTAACCCGTGTTAGCAGAGCTAAGAAATCAGCGCATTCATTTAACACCGCTCTCTAAAAGGAGGCACTTGTTGCTGCCTGGTAAGCCTACATTCTCCCTAGGGGATGCCGCCTCAAAGCAGGTGAACAAAACATCCGGGAATTACCACGAAAACACGGGCCATTAGGCCTCACAGCTTCCGTTTACTCACGCTCACTTTTAAATGCTCATTTAGATGTGCATAAATCAACACTAGCAATTAGCCACAATTCAAGAATGCCTGAAGTCTAGGGAGCTGACTTCCTTTTGTTGTATGTTATTAGAGCCCTTTGCATTGCTGGAAATGCATGAATAATAACTGTTATCCCATGTTTTTAATGTAACGAAAATATAAATATTGCACAGTGGAAGCAATTCGATTTCAAATTCGCGGTTTTACATAATGCTTTCTTGGTTGGGATTAAAATGCTATGAATTATTAGCATGCTAACATGGTACATAAAGATCAGCAGCCTGTGGGTTGCTTCGGGGGGAATATCTCTCACAGTTGAGCACCGCACAAAACCTATTAAAGTGAGTTCCATCCGACTCCCACTCTACCTCCCAGTGCTGTGAGAGACAAGCCACGATCCGGCCAGAGGAGCTGCTAAAATTAAGCAGGGCACTTTCAACATTTTAGAGGCTTCTGAGTGCGGTACACGCTCGAGTCCTGAGTAGCATATCGCCTTTAATGGAACATGTTTGATACCTGCAGCATTGTTGCAGCATTAGACAGCTGTGTTTTACCAGCAGGGGAAACCGTGCAGATGCTACACAACCACACAACGTTGTGCTGTGCCAGCGGGATGTTTAAGGCCTTCCCCACTGGCCTGGTCCTGGTTCCAAAAAATCCTCTGAACATTAATAGTTTCTTGTCTAGGACAGGAGAACGCTTCTGTGCCTCTTAAGGCCTGCATCTCTTGAGTTCTGATTCCACGCTGGTAGGCTGGTATTTTGTTCAGTTCTGATGTATAGATAACAAATCAGCAACGACCTGAATCTAAAATGAACTAAAATGACAGCATTCAAATATTTCTTGCTTGTGTGCAAAGGGGTGATGTTACTGTCATATATTTTAAGGCCACTGGACAGTTGTGTCCGACTCAGGGAAACAGAGGGCCACATGCATGTTGCTTTTCATTTCAAACAATTAATGCTGCCTTAATTGGTTTAATTACACAGTCATATGCATGTAACTTCGTTAAAGAATGGTTGCTAATTAGGCAGCGCAAAGGCCTAATTTAATTTGAAATGCATTGTGTGCAAAAACAATGCTACTAATTTAGCAAATAATGGAACTAATCTAATGAAGAGCAGAGGCTGGAGCAGATACCAGAATGCACACGGCCCTCCACTGCACGTAGCTTGACACCACTGTATTAGAACCATTGGAGGCCAGTGGTCCTAATACATTATTTTTTTATTATGGCCTCTTTGCACACATGCAAGATTTCACTAATACAGTCATTTTAGTTCATTTCAGAATGCAAGTGATGGTCCTTTCTGATTTCTAATCTATGAGAGCATTTACGTCAGAGGTAAAAACAAAAAAACAGCACTGAATCAGAACTCAAGATTCAGGCCTGAGAAAGGGCAGAATCACTCTCTTCAGTAGTCCTAAATTTCAGAGGAATTGGGGAATAAATCAATAACTGCCACAGCAAACCAATGAATATGGAACAGCAGCAGAACATTAATACTGGTGCTCCCTTTAAATTCTAACCCAAATGAATGTGTGCTCAATCCAGCAGCATGACTAAATGCACTGTATATGCACTTTATACATACATACATACATGCATACATACATACATACATCATACATACATACATACATACATACATACGTCATACATACATGCATACATACATACATACATCATACATACATGCATACATACATACATACATAAATTTGACATATAAACACATACACTGCTGGCCAAACTGATTCCTTTTGAAAATTAGGAAAACTGCATGATTATAACATTGGAACAGACAAACATTTGCCATATAACATTTGACAGCAGAAGCTCATCTTTCGAGTAGAAGTTGAAAGCTCATCTCAGACTTCATCATTTTATGATGTTTGACGTGGTATGTTTGGGCTCGGTCTGGCGCTACCGCTTACAAAAATTGTGAAGTGGATTCAGTTATGTTCTTTATGAGTTTCTCAGGATATTAAGACCCTCTGCTAAATGACTATAAAGTAACCAAAGTTGAGGAAAGCTGTAAAAATATTGAACCATCATTATGATTACTGTTAATATTGGAAATTTATTAAGCAAGGAAATTTACATTAGGAATAAAATGAGCCTGGAGAAAATAAAAACATGCATAATTACAGAGACTCTCGTTAAATAAAGACATTAAATGAGGCATGGCATGCAGAGAAAACAGAGCAGTTATCACAGACAAATACACTGGCACGGATTTCTCTGTGGTCCATTCTGTAAGCTGTATGCCACACAGGTAGATGGGAGCGTTCAGAGTTCATGCAAATGAAAGACCACGTGAATAACTGCACATGGCGAAAGGAGTCAAATCTCATCCCTCTACACATCGCCTGCACTCCAGGCACCTCAAACAGTGGACCAACCTTCCCTCAGGGCCTGGGGGGTAATATACAGTGCTGTGGTGGTCGATTGTCATTCTTTGCAATTTAAATTCATAAACTTTAAGAAAAAAAACAGAGCCGGAAAACAGGAGGAAGTCCTGACTTCAAATGGTGCAATTATTCCAGAAACCCCCTTGTCAGCACTAATATAGCGCAGTGCCAATAGTTTGCTGATTAATATCAGTGTTTGCTGATTCAGTCGGACACCGCGCTCTCTCCCAACCTGAGCACGAAACTCTCGAAAGTGCCACTCTGCCACTTTTCTCTTGACACGGCGAGTAAAAATGTCTCTCGAAGATTTGATCTTCTGAGCAACAAATGAGACCAGACAAGAATATTAATCTTTCATTTCCTTAATTTTTGGGTGTCTGACAAGCACCGATGAGGCGGAAAACCTTGATGCTCAGTGGAAAAAAACCACAGGCAACAGGAAACAATACCGACTGAAATTCATTATCTGTATTTTTGGAAAGCCCCTGACTCGGTTAGTTTTTTTTTTTTTTTTTTTTGGCCAACACTCAACAGCTCATCAGCTGCCAATTACACCTCTGCTTCAAGAGTAGACCTGATATTGGCATTCCCTCAACACTGCCCTGAGAAGCAATTTTAGGAGGATTTACGGGGAGCTCCCATTTAGAAGAACTAGCCAGTGGCCTGAGCGGTGTAAACAAGCCACAATAATTGAAGGCAGAAATAAACAATGACTAAATAAAACTCGATGATTATGGCTACCACTTGTAGCTACTCGAGTAATTATTTGCTTGGGCACTCAACCAAAACGGAAACACAACCAATACCAGGCAGGAAAGCACATTGGAATTTCAGGGCAGAGGCTTTGACGTGGTTTGTCCTGAAAGTTTGTAGGTTCCATACCATTGATATGTCAATTTCTTGAGCTGAGTACTTAAACTATATGACTCAAATTTCCTGCATAAATGAACAAATATGTAAGCTTTAAGCTATGCCATTCACCCTGGAAATGCAACCCAGCACATAAATATGGTTATTAAATACCGATGTGCTGAATGTTCCCTGTCAGAAAATGGCAAGGCCTAAGCTAACATCAGTGAGTCAAAGGCAGCAGTAACTGCATGGACTGCCATGAAGTCCAAGGTTTCAGGAATTCTAAACTAATACGCTTGGCTTTAATGGAGTGTTAAATCAATCAAACTTGTAAGGAATTAACAAAGCTTGTAATTAGAGTGCTAGATAATATGTGATTACCATGTCCGTTCAGGCGTCATTGAATTAGCTCTCCCTTCAAGGGTTATTTAGACAGGTTCGAGATTGCTCACTGCCCTTAAGAGAGCGCGAGGGCATGTCATGTGGTTGCTTTGCACTCGATGACAAGCCGAGGCAAATACATGCCCTAAAACAATGTGTCATGCCTACGGCTGAAGGCAAAGACAGGGGCTTTTCAAACTGATCTCATTTGAAGAAAAAGGAGCACAACATTCACAGCAATTAAATGAACCGTTAGCTGTGCGACAAGGTGGTAGAGTTCAACATCCTTGGCCTTAATTGCACCTGAGGTTAGGTTTCCTTGGTGTTGGTCTCTTTCCTGATTAAAAGATGGGCTGAGAGCAGCAGAATCTTGGAGGGGTGGCGTCTGTGACTGTATGACCTTGACAGTAATGAGGAGCTCAGAGAGGCTCTGCACTTGTGGTTAGAAAATACTGACATCAAATATTTGTTTGAACAGAAAATTCCACAAAAAACTGATGTGAGAATATCTTGGGTCAGTGTACCTGTGGCTATATATAATGTAAGATCTGTTTTCAACCACTACTGTGAACTATTTTCACAATTTCTGACTTTATTTCTACAGGATGGCCTTTTCAGTGAGACTGGGTACGGTTAAAAAAAAGTGAGAAAGTGTTCTCTTTCAGGGCCTAAATTCTGAACAGATTTTTGGGGATGGATATATACCAACTTCTAAAAGAGAAACATAGGTGCAAATGCATATGCAAGCTCTGGGATTTTGATTAATTGACCAAGAAGGGAGTAAAACTTTTTCAGCCTTTGTGCAAAATAGCTGCAAGGTATTATTTGAATATCTTTTGTGTCTGTGCCTGTTAAAGCTATTATTATGGAGATTAAACCAGTAATACATTTCCATGACATCTTGTATACCAGGTCTCCAAATCTCCATATCTCTGCATAAGGGATTAGTACATGAGTAATCATATAATTGATTACATTTTTCATTTTCACCAGCATCAGTATATCAGTGATGAGGTCCCATAATGTATGCGGGCGTGGGGGTGGTGGTGTTGTATGGAAGGGCTTCTCATGGTTTCTTTGACATGAGATACAGATGTGAATGGAGTGTTGCTGAATTGCAGCCTTATCATATTGTAATAGTCACATACTTCAGAGGGGGATAAATTTAACAGCTCATCAGTTCAAGGGAGTGAGCTGAAAATGTCTGACACCTTACAGGGCGCAGCCTGATATTGTGCAAAAATTAATCAATGTCAGCAGAATAAGGGCAGGGGGAGGGGTCCACAGCACTGGTGCGCCTCACTCCATATTCCATGCCACGCCCTGTGATGTGACACCACTGATACCTGCTCACCAGATGGCGATGAGGCGGATTGCGTGACGACCCGTGACCCGCGTCCCATCCGCCTCTCCACGTCACGACAGTGTATTCCCGCTCGGGAACATTCCTGGGACGCTGCCAGACGGGAGAGACCGTCGGCCAAACATGCCGCCGGAAGTTTCCGGCGGCCTGGGGGAGCTGCTCCAATGACAGATGTTCATCTAAATTCAGCCAAACTCCCAAGCCAGCACACCATTAAGGGACAGTGGGGCCTACCATTCTCACTGCTACTGCTCGTCTTTTTTAATCCGTTTAATTTTTTTTTTTACCAGCAGGTGTGCAAAGCGCACAGTGATTATGACACAAAACAGCTCTTCAGTCTCAATATCCTGATTTGCATCTGGAGGAGGGTGAAACATGACACATGACCTCTTTCAAAGGAAAAAAAATAATAATAATAAATAAGCCCTCCATTCTCAGTAATTATGCTCTTTTCAGGCAGTCAGACCACGCACTGCATTATTCTCACTGGTATAACCGGAGTTCATATCCACAGAACAACATGAAGCGATTTTGTGTCATTTCATATGGCTGATTTAAATAGCTTTTCAAGACGGGGAGCGGACACGGTTTCCGGGCGACCGGTAATAAGTCTCTCTCGGTCCTTCAGCAGGCCCTTCATTCCAGTGCATTACAGAATCCAGTTCCATTATGGCCTCATGCTGGGCAGAATCCAGCCCATAATGATCGGCCTTGTATGGGGGTGGCGTCTCCATGAGAACGCAGCTCGGCAGGGTCCCTTCGTTGCTTGCCGCAACCCAGTGTGGCCCTCTGCATTATCAACCCTGATGAAAACATTTTTTTTTTGGTACAGAACATGAATTTTACATTTCCTGTTGCTGTTTGAGGGTATTTTTAAATTTACATGATCAAACTCTTTTCAGTTTCATTATATGATATCATTATATTACATGTATATTATTTTCTTTTTGTCCTTTGGATCATTCCTGTTGAGATGGAATGGATCTATACTCAAAGACCATACTACCTCCAAATAAATATGGAGTGTAAAGGTTCCCAGAACATTGGATAAGATCCTGGAACAACCCCCAGTTCTGAAAATTTTACTTTTCCAAACAATTGCTGCCTCGGAAAAACTGTTTATGGAACGGGAATGTTTACCCAAACACTTTCAGAATGATCCAGAAACCTTTGGCTGGCATGCTCACATAGATTTTGATGTATGTTGTCTTCACTGTGTGGTAAGGACATGGAAGATAAGAGTATTTTTCAACACATCTCTGAGAAAACCTTTCAGTAGGTCACCCATGCTGCAATGATGAGCCGGGAGACAGCAGGAAGCTCTTGGAATCGCTTCGCCGATGCTACCGTGACCTCGGACGCACACGCATGGCTTTGGCCTCATATCAGTTATGCATAAATTATGTATTTATAAATTTGGGCATGGACAGATGGGAGTAGAGAAAATCACTGCCAAGGGTGTGCCCTTTCCACATCTGGATGGCTTTAGCACTTATTAATGTCACTTCCAGTATGGCTAAGAAAACAAAGGCTTTTGTTTCTTTAAAGTTTAGACCACAACCATGCTCTCTTCAATCTCTTCAAGACATGATGCACTGATGATGCATAGAGTGCCCTGTAGTATTGATGGAGATGGAGCATAGAGTACCCTTTAGTACTGATGAAGTACTGATGGAGCATAGAGTACCCTTTAGCACTGATGTTGTACTGATGGAGAGCTGGTTTGTTTTCAAAGTGATGCACATTCTACAAAGATGAAAAGTGTGCCCACACAAAGACAACAGGAAAAAAAAAATCCCCCCAGAAAAAAAACAACCGCACGTTTTTGTTGCGTGGGGCCTCTGTACATAATGAGTCAGCAGAGAACAACAACTTGAGAATGAAGAGAAGGCCCAGTAGAAAAGAGTGGAGATAACTTGGTGAATAGAGTAAGCTTTTCCCGCCCGAAGTGAGCTAGCGTGGGTGAGAGGAGGGCTGAGGACTGGTTCAGTCAGAGCCAGTCGTGGCAGCCTGGAAAACAAAAGAAGCTGAAGAAATCCAGAGATCGTTATCTTCCGCGTGGACGGATCAAAACCGAGGCGTCCGCCTCTGAAAGCTCAAGGTCGTCACGTGCTGGAGACGCGTCAGCACACGCATCTGCTTGCACATGAAACTCCCAGGCACTGGAGCTGAAGGCCCCTCTCCCAGCCCTTCATTCATCTGATCATCATGCATAAAGACACACAGAAACCCTGTCTCAAAACAGATATCACGTTTCTGGTCATACCAACCTGACAGGTACATGTTCTATTTTTTATACACACATGTACACATATTTTTTTTCTACAGCTGTGCCCAGTGTGGACAAAACAGCTCAGATCAGTGAAAAGCAGGAATTAGAAACCTGGCGTAGTACCTCAGTGAGTGCAGATTTTATTACTACATGGACCACTAACTGTAGTACCCTTGAGCAACGTATTTTTTGTGAATCAGTGTACATGCAGATATATAAACGGACAGAAGTTCAGGCACTGTAGGTTGCATTTGACATTGCATTGAGAAAGCATTTGAGAACAGGATTTTATAACCAAAGCAACCAAATAAAACAGGATTTTATAACCAAAGTTACCTATGATTCCATGCTAGACTTAGACAATTACAGTGGGTCACCTCAGTTTTTTAAGCAACCATTAATATGCAGAAATGAAATGAAATGAATAATGCAGAGAAACATATACAAATGGGAAAATTAGTATGGGCAGTATGTATAGACACAGACAGAATGAGGTGAATGAAAGTACAACAAAGGCAGTTAAAATCATGGCCTGAGGTCAGAGTCTGCTGATCATTGACAGCCAATCTGAAGCTAATACTGCAAGTCACAAACACTCAGTTTCGCAGGACCTTGAAGACTTTGAAGGGCAAGGGGAAGGGGGCGGGTCGGGCTACTTCAAACTCTCTTTCACAACTAATCACTCTGTCTATCCGACAGATGGCTCAGCCTTGAGGTACAGGGTTCGCGCAGTGATTTGAATCACTTTGCTTGGGAATCAGGCATCCGTGCTTAGCCCCCTGGATTCTCCAGCACCCGATGACTGATGATTTCGTCACATTCCTGGAGTAAGAACGATAAGGTCTGAGTTGAAAACAGACTCACCACCAGCGAACGATGACGCATCTTGTTGTTTACTTTGTTGTTTTTGTTTCATTTTAATTGATTAATCCCATTTCTAAATTCCACTCTGTGATTGCAAATCTTATTCACAAGCCATGCTTATTTCTGCTACCAACCTGAAACAGCGCAGACAAGCGCAAAGTCATGCTGTCCTCCAAAACACACAATGTCAGCAGCTCATCTTTCCATAGTGCAGTCAGCCAGGCAAGCTTGCACAGACTTGGGAAGGAAGATGCTTCACATGTCCTGTGGTCACGTGATCGACCAGCAGGGGTCACTGACGAGGGATGAAACATGGTCATCACGATCTTTCCTGCTGACTGAATCCTTCTCTCTCAGGGGAATTCTATGGTGCTGCAAGCAAAAATCAAAAGTGGAGCCCATCTACACACTGGAACAATGCTGTAACACGATGGGACATACTGTAGTTTACAATGGCAAAGCATCCAGCAACAAAAATGGGGGAAGCCTAGCCTACCATATTGTTACTTGTGAATCACTTATATGAACCACTCATTGATATTTGAAGTTGTGCTCAAACTGTGTCTCAGAATAAAGAGGTAAAAAAAGTCTAGGAAAATTGGATTTAAAAAAGTAAATAAATAAATAACTGGGCAGAAGATTGACAAAGATATAAAAAGACATGTTTTATTTTCCCAGATAATTACCTATTGCAAAGTGAGAAACAAAATAATCATGAAAGCTGTGATCTGAGCCTGCATTACCATACTGTTTGTCTGTCCTGTCAGACAGTGACGTGCACAAGATCTGCTTCAGCTAGGGCGCCTACATGACAGCTGTGGGGTACACCATGCCCCCCTGGACGGACTCTTTACCTTACAGTGTATGCTGTCCTCAGTCTGGTGAAGTGTGTGCCCAGCTGTGTGGGCACAGGCAAGCAAGCCAGGAGCCCGTTTCCCCGACTACACATCCCCCCCTCCCCCCACAACAAACCCCCATGACCATAACAGTTGCTATAGAAACCTCAGCATGATGGGAAAGTGTCTTTTGACCTGTGCTATCTGCCACATCGTTTCAGATTGCCCATGTGGAACCCCCTGTCCCCCACCCCCGTCCCCCAACTCATTCTTTCCTCTCCTACTCTCTCTCCCATATCCCTCTCTCCCTTTCTCTCTCCATTTTGCATTGACTGCTCAAAATAAGTTGGTTTCCTTGAACAACATCTGTCAACTTGCAACACGTCTTTGCTGCCGCAAAGAAAAAAAATAAGGCAGTGAAAGATTTCTGCAGCAGCTGGTGGGTGAAGCAGTGGTTACTATCGGAAAGGGCTGGAATACATTTGTATGAAATTAAAATGAGTTTAATTTAGTCTCACACACTAACACAGTTTCAAACTCTCTGGCATCCTGCACAAGTGATTTGACAGTCATTATGTACGCTAATGTATTAGCACATATACTAATGTACCGCTCCCATACATTTTTGTACAACATATTTATACATCTTATTATTTTTTAGTAACCTTGCAGACACAAAATATGCAGGCTGTGCCAGTGCCTTACTGCTTTAGCAATAAAGAAATAAGATTGTTCTCCAGCATCAGGCATTGCTTAATTTCAGATGTAATTTTTAACAAAAACATGTCTTGGTTTACGCTGAAAAATAAATTGGTTTCCACATTTCTTCGGTAATTTCAGCCCCATAACGAGGTCATTACCACTACACTAATTTGTGCAATTAATTGATTGTGTTTCTTAGCTATAAGACATAAAATTTAAGGTATTGCAGTTCAAATTGCAAAGATTCTGGTGAAAAATTGCTCTCAATGAAAACACTTTTCAATGTGCCACTACTGTCTGACAGACTAATGATTCAGACACAGTCCCAGACAAACTTTCAGCATTGTGTAAAAACATTGAGGTTAGGAATGATGCTGAAAGCTGAGTAGCATGGCCCATTGAGTAGCCCTGTGGTCTCTCTGGTGGACAGGAACAGGAAGTCTCAGACTAACAAAAAAGGAAATCCAAATTCCATATTGGAATGTGCACAAATAATTTGTGGAAGACAAAGAAGCAAGTACCAGCTACACTAAGGTCCCAGTGCACGGGCTACAGAGAGGAGATATTAGATGGATGTGGACTCATCTTTGCCACTCTGTACCTCAAGTATGCGCGCTCGATGGCACACATCATAAAGTGTGACTTTGGGCTGATATCCAGGTTTTATCTTGGTCTCATTGTGCGACGCGAGTCTGAACCAGAATCTGCTTTGTCATTTTCCGCATTCAGCAGGTATGGATCGCTTTAATACGCCGCTCCAAGATTAACGTCTCCCATACATTATTTAACGGCGACAATGCAAATTTATACCTGCAGACTCATTTTCCATCTGGCTGCCATAAAAAAATGATCCTTTTATGGTTTGTAATAAACCTAATCTGGTCATTTATATATAACACTTTCATCTGTCGTGGAATGCAAATATCAGATTTCATATTTGCCGTAACTGCTGGGTTTCTGAAGAGGCTGACGGGGGCGTATCATGCCCAGGCCATCGCAGACTGAGGCCAGCTGCCCTGCTGGGTGGCGTGTATTCGGCCATGGCAGTGGTGCCACTGTGCCAGCTGAGTGAGCCGTGCTGTGCTTCCATGCTAGGATGTAAAAACCACACCGCTCAGCTTGTGTGCTGCACGGGGAAAAGAAACAGAGGCCGGGTATGCGGACGCTCGCAGAAACGTACCAGCGCAGCATGTCCTGAACTAACAAAGCATGTGACAGGAACAGGACAGATCTACAGCCACAACTGGGGTTCCTAACATTGTGAAAATGGGTTTACAGACCGGGCCGGGATTCTGTCAACACTGTCCTTAACTCTGCCTCACGATTAAATACTAGTGTTCATTTTTATCTTTGCCAACACTGTCTGGTGAGTTCAGCAATCATGAAAATGAACGTGCCAAACTGTCCTTGTAGAGAAGACGCATAATAGTCTTATTCAATTGTTAGTTTAGAACAAAGGTTGATTGAATCCCAGGCTGGATGTTAAAAAAATATAATTAAAATAAGCACATTCAGGATAAGATAAACTCCATTGTACCCTGAGGGAAACCAGTACTGGATATGCAAGGACATTCTGCTGCTTCTACACATACTCACATAAAAGAACCAGTTTGCTCCTATTAGTAAAAAATGCATACAATATATGAATTAATTAGCAATATTCGTGATACAAGTTATGTTTAAAAGCTTTCAACAGCCAGTAATTTATAACCTACGGACACAAAGCACACACACACACACACACACATAAACACACTCACACAGGGCACTAAATTGATCAATACAAAGACAGTTTGCTCCTGAAGTAGAATCTTACAGAGAAGAAAAGGCAAAGCGAAGAAAAAAAATTGTTTTAACCAAAGATGCATTTGATCAAAGTTTGTCTACTATCAAATTCACAGAGAAAATAAAGGAATTGCTTTGTAAATTATGAAGGACATGCAAAAGCAGACAAATTCCCAAAGTCATCCCTCTAAACACCTGCAGTCAGAAATACAGATTACATCAAGTGGTTTGAACCACACAATTGCATTTGTCTTCCAGCTGACTTTGCTGGGATTATTTGATATGTATGGGCTAGGCGCTGCGGTCCAGCTGTCTGAACTCTCCTGCTGGGACCTCGCGGAACAGAGAACAGCTGTGCTCCTTCAGCAACTCCTACCCACAATCCTTAGGGGCACCGCACAACCCGGCCTGCCTGCTGTCAGGTTGGCGTTCCCACATTTATTTAATGCATCTCCATCAGACCACCTTCCCATGATGCAATTCTACTGAGGGTCAGTCCCTGGACATGAGACGTAAAGCCAGTTTGGCTTGGCCAAAATAAATGATAAAAAAGGACCAATAATGCAAGCTATGAGTTATTTTTTTCCTCTCTGGCAAAGTGAATCACAAAATACCAAAACTCTAGAAAATGTAGAAAAATGTACCATATCTATGTGGTTGGACACCATTTCCTTTCAACAATGTCTTTTAACACAACGATACCCATGCTTTATGGATATTGATGTGAATGATTTAAATAGCGTTGATAAAGGAGAGACAAATCAACAAATCACTCCCTGTAATAGCTTTAAACAATTGAGATTAATAGTGTTTTGCTCACAGCCGTATCTCCTTTGAAGACTACTCATTTCCACTTGCAAGAGATTAAGGAATTCCCATGTTTATTTTATTAAGTAGGTGGGTTTAAAAAAAAATAATGAATGTACCCATTAAAAAAATCAAGACAAATGAAGACCTCTCAACAGTGTACCTGTCTTGCTGAATAAAAAATAACCAAGCTTTGCAAAAGCAGAGGCTCCCATATATTTGTGCTTGCCAGAGGCTGCATTAAAATATTAGAGAAGAGTACACAATTTAACAGTTACTCAGCTTTAGCTCATCACTCATACCTGCACATAAATGAGGTTGCCTTTGACTTGTGGGGCCTGTTTGGATTCTAAAGAAGAGCGTGCACCCGCACTCGGATGGGCTGGGCCACAGACCTGCGATTTGTTCAGCGGCTACACTGTGAAACCCAAGTCATGAATGCCCTGTTGAGGACAGTACGAACACAAGCACACGCATGCACACATGCACACACACACACACACACACACACACACACACACACACACACACACACACACACACACATATATATTTTTGCACACATGCACACACACACATGCAGACACACTTGCACACACACACACACACACACACACACACACACACACACATATATATATATATACACGCACACAAACAAACAAATATATGCGATTTGTTCAGCGGCTACACTGTGAAACCAAAGTCATGAATGCCCTGTTGAGGACAGTACGAACACACGCACACACACGAACACACACACACACACACACACACATATATTTGCACACATGCACACACACATATATATACACGCACACATGCACACACACACATTCATACACATGTGCAAACACACACACATATATATATATATAATTTGAATGTTATTGAACACACACAAAATAAAAACTTAAAATGCAAACAAACAAATATATATATATATATATATATATGTATATATATACACACATACATATACACACACGCATGGACACACACCCACATATGTATACATGTGCGTGCAGACAGCATCCTGAAACCCCATTAGGATAGGGTTACAAGGTTGTGTGGATATCACTTCTCACTTCTCACTGTGAAGCCCCTTGCGATGGCTGCACCGAATCCATAACAGCAGAGTCTCACCACCTCCCTCCTTCCATCACCTCAGCCATCAATCAAAACATCTTTTTTAAAATCGTGCGTGCCGTAACAGATTGTAGCTGTCCGATTTCCCATAAGGCTTTCACACTGTTGACTTCCTGCCATTAAACCAATCAAAGGGCCAGTGATTCTGTAGTGGCAATTACCGGTGACGTAAGAACACATTCAAAAACACCACAAACTGTTTGATTAAGTTAAGCCATGCCGATCAAAGGCAAATTGGCTTTCCTGACTATGCTTGTGAGGCACGACAGACCAAACTCGAGGCCAGGGGTGCAAGGATGATATTGAACTGAATATTATTTGTGAAAACTCATCACCGGGTAAGCAACCGGAGAGACCACAAATCCACTTGCGTTTGAAAGCTACACCCTCTCCATCTGCAGTCCGTGGGGCGCGGACGTTTCAAGCGAAGGCATGTGGGCTTATCTGACTGAGAGGTAATTATTCTGAGAATGTACTTTCGCGATGCACTGTCACGGGGGCGCAGCCCTTAAATGACTCTGTAATGAGCTGGAGGAGATATCGCCCCCACCACCAGGAACACAGTGCTGTTTGCGGGCTTAGGCATTATATACACAGCGAGAGTAAACATAAAATGAAATGAATCTACAGGGTGGGTTCTGTGTGTGGCTCATCCTGTCAAAGGCCCACTTGACCCGTCCAGATGTTTTTCAGCTATATATTACATACTATCATTTTAAAAAGGTGTTGTACAATGGTGAAAGTTGTAAAACTGACATGTCAATAGAAACAGTGAATATGTTGGCCATATAAATGTATTTATATTTTGTTCCATATGCTACATATGAAATGTAGAGGGATTGTTATCAGTAACAGGTAGCTCTTGTCACCCCTCTGCTTCAATTCTAATAGTTTTTGTTTGAGTAAGTCCAGCTTTTCTAGCGTGTGGAGCAGTCTCACAATCTGGTCAGTCTGACGCAGGATGACGGGATAATGGCACAGCGTTGCCAATAGAGGGAGAGATGTAGTCATTGGGGGTGACAATGGCATTGTTTGCCAGACTCGTATTCATCAATAGGGCAGTCTCCAGTCTGGCTGAAAAAACTGTGCACAAAGTGCTTTCACCTCCAGTTCATGCCTGTACAAGCTGAGCCTGTGGACTGCGGTGTGAGAAGAAGCCGAAGCAGACATCGAGCATGGGCTCGACTGCAGTCTGCCATATGTTGCAGTTATGCGCAAGACTTGCGAATATGATTTGCGCATGGCTTGTGAATATGATCTGCCATTCCATATTGTGAAAGTAAGGGAAAACCATTAGAATATAAAAATGAAGATTGGAGAATCTTCTTTTTTTTTTTAATGGAAATTAATAAAAAATAAGGGTGTGACAAAGGCAATACTACAAGATGAAAGGATTCTTCACTACACCTTTTTTGTCACTGCAAACCTTTTCTCTTGTCAGAAAAAAAAAAATCTGCTCATGGGTCAACAATATATTTCACTTTCTGATTCTGACTGATGACAGTGGTGTTCCATGATATAATTACAATTAAGATAACATATCCATGTATTAATCATCTGAGAATAACTGCCGTGTTTCCAGTCCAAGCAGAGAGGCATTCTCCTCGCATTCTGAATGAATATTTTCAGCAACACTTTTATGCAGACTGTGAGAATGACTTTCCAGTGACTGGTTTGCTGTTATTCCCAAGACCCTGAGGGGGAAAAATAAGCATGAGTGCGATCAATCAGCCGGTGAGTGAAAGCGCTCTGTTCTGAAGAAAAAACAAAAGACCCGTCACAAAGGTCTGACACAGCATAAACATAGCGGGCAAATTAATGACTTTTTTTCCAAAATTTCCACCTCTGTTTTAGTTAAATCAAACATCATCTACCTCATTTGACTCCAGTATTCCTTAGGAAACAGAGGATCGACAAGATATGGAACAACACAACCAACTCAATTAAAATGAATGAAAGATTAATTAAATAATCACATAAAAAGTTATTCAAACTTTTTCATTATGTCCACTTTCATTTACAACACCGTAAGGAATAAAGAAATAATCAGAATAGAAAACAGAATCCCCCTTAATTATTCATTCGAGATTGTACATGTGAAGAATGTAAAATTCAGTTTATATGCTGGTAAACCAAGGTCCTGGTGTGCCGAAGACATTTTTACCTTTTGCGGCATTTGAAGACCAAACAACATGATCTCACTGATGATTAGGCTCCATGAGTGCAGGTGACCATACCTGGGAGGCTGGGACAACATTCAGGCTCTTTATAACTGCTCAGACTGTAATCAAGAGCTCCCCTTCATCAAAAATCAGAGCTGTGTCCAGCGCAGGCTCGCTTACCTCTGTAACAACCCAACGAGATTGGGTGCCATGAATCTTCACCTCAGGTTCTCTATCTCACATTGAAGAGATGCAAGGATGGCTACGTGAAACGTTTGCACACAGGTTGCTGTAAACAGCTTATCTGAGAAGACAGTTCCTTGTTGTAGTTCCAAACAAGTTATAATATTTGGCTTGAGTCAATCAAACAGATGTAATCTCTTTAAGGCCATATGCAATTCAATCAAAGCATTTAGATGATGTTACATTACAACATGATTTTCTATGAGTATGTTATATTTTATCGGGGATAAGCAAATATTTTCTTGAGAACATGTTTTTTTTCACTCTAAAACAGAGTAGCAAAACTGAGCTGCATAGTTTTTTTCTTTATAATATGAATATAGGCCTTTGAATAAGTACATTTTGACAATCACAAAAACACTCTAAACTATAAAACTACCAGACTATGAATGGACATAGAAAATGATGCCAGACCAAACTCTATGGGGGTGGTCCTCTGTGTCCCTCCCATTCTGTTTGACATAAATGTAGCAGCGTGTCCCATGAGCACTAGTAAACACAACACACTGAACAACAGGGAGGCAGATTCATAAGGAGCCGAGCCAGCCAGAACAGCGCTTTATGTCTGTGTGTCTTGTTTTGTTTTTTTTTCAGTGGATCGGAGGAGGGCACCGATCCCGCGGCGCGAGTGGGAGACTGAGTCGCACTTCCCAGCTGGCACCGGGGCGCAAATGCACCTCTCAGCGGATGCCAGTCCCCCATCCAAATAAACAACTCCTGCCGACAGCTCCCAACAACAAACAGAAAACTAACATTGTTTTTTTTTGTGTGTGAGTGCTTGCAACAATCTAAATGTATACAAGCAATGGCAATTTATTTTGACATATGGCCAAATTAATATTTGTTTCTGCAACAAAATTCTTTTTTTTTGGGAGTGAGGATTTATGGAATTCGGCTTTTCTGTAATTATGAATATAATAAATGTTTTATTTGCTTGTAATAATTATGTGGTCTCTGATTAAACTATGGAACACCAAGAGATACAATACAAAATGCCATCATGTGATCCAGAGTTCATTCTAACCAACTTCTAACAAAATTACTGTAAGATACATGTTTAACATTCCTATTAAATAACAGGTCTCATTATTGAGACTATCATTATTAACACTGTGTGTGAGTTGATTCTAAGCACTGAACTGTTGTTTATGAAAAATGAGTGTCTGTTTTTAATTGCCTTTAGAGAGAAAATTATTCCAATTAGTAGGCTCTTTCACTCAGAGATGCAAACCTTGAGTATAACAAAACAAGATTTTCAGTAAAAGCTGCTGAAATGGTGGAGTGGACCGCAGGTCCGATAATGCCAGCTTGGAAGCTGGACCAGAGCAGGGACGGAGCGGAAGCTCCATGGAGCATCTTGGACTTCCTGTTCTGTCCGATGCTGTGAGAGAGGCTGTCAGAGACAGGCACCGTGGTCCTGATTGGAACTCCTCTCTGATATCAGGCACAAAAACAAACACGGCCTGACTTGGGCCCGGGCCAAAGGCACACCTTGAGACCAAAGGCCGTGACAGAAGTGCCCAGGTGAAGCCAAAGGCCACCGGGGGCTCGGGAGTCTGGCAGACTCCAGGGGGTGAAGTGGGTGTTTTTCTGCTCAGTTTGTGGCTCGGCCTTTGGGAAGGGGTGCCAAGCTGGCAGGCCACCGAGGGTACAACGCTTGTGATCCAGCAGGGTTGCCATGGTGAAAGTTTGCGGACGGGGGCGGACCCTGGTGTCTGGTCCTCCAGGAGCCCGCTGAGACACGGACAGAATGTGCCAGATTGAGGCTACATGTTTAAGAACTTCAAAATGCTGCATCTTATCTTCTCTCCAAAGACCCAAGCAGAGTTCTATAAACTACTAATCAAAGTATGTAAATTGGAAAATCACCAAAATATCAACATTCATTTAGTACACACACACACACACACACACACACACAGTACATAGAAACAAAGACATGTGTGCACAAACACACACAAAAAATATGGTCGCAAATGTAAAATAAAAATTGTAGTTGTCAGAGCCATAACGACTGCACACATTCAGCACAAACCCAGAGCACATTCTGCACAGTTGTGCACAACTTCATGCCAGATGATAACTTGGGGAACATAACACAATCAGCACTCAGGTGTTTTTTTTTAGGAGGATGACTTAAAAGACCAAGGTGTGGTCATTTAAGGTGTCATGAGATGGCCACACTCAAAATTGACAATTTTCACTGTTTGCTTGTGTTTTGGCCGACCTTTTGTTTCACATACACAACCTGACGCACCCCATGCCTAGCCTCTCCAATCTGGTGAATTTTGCATCCGCCATTTTACACTCTTAACACTCACCGGTGAACATTTGTGAACTTTTAAAGTATGAATTCACTGGGACACCAAGGCCTCAGGAAATATTGGATAAAATAAGTTTGTGGAAAGCGGGTGGACAGACACCATACTCACCTCTTTTAATTAAAATCCACAAGCAAAACAATAAAAAATGAATGCATTCATGCCAATTACTGTTTTTTAAGAGTTCCTTTGAACAGACAATAGACTGCAGGCCTCAGTGAACATAGTCATTCTAGGGATATTTTACAGGACATTAACATCATCTTAAATTTTACAACTCATCTATTTAAAATGAGGTCAAAAACCCCCTGAATAAAATGTCAAATAAACCTTCATTGTTATTGTAATAACTTCTACATTAGCATCCAGGGACTGTAATACTGTATTCATAAACCTCAATATGCTATCTACCCATTAAAAAAACAACAACAAAAACAGCAAACAGATGGCGTGAAAAGCGACCTTCAGAAACAGCCTTTGTGCGCATCGCTTTCACTGAGCAATTTCTCGATGAGAAGTGTCATTGTGAATTCCTTTTCTCTCCTCACTGCGGCCTCCACCAAACCAGCAACGCCTTCCCATTAAAGATTTACAACGTGATTAAACGATTGGCATCACTGTACATAATTCACACGCTTTTTTATACTGCCAGCATGTAAAATCTGCCCACTAGGCAATGACAGCATGCTCTGAGTGGTGCATTGTGGGTCAAATATCAGTCGTGTATGAAGTTCGCCAATACACTAAAATCACATGGCGCACTGGCTATCAAACAGGGGTTGCTAATGAAAGTAGCAGGATGCTAGTGAGCTTCAACAGTGCAGGTATTGATCCGAGGGAACCTTGCTATGTTTATCAAACCCAACAAGGGCAAATTAAGTCCTGAATGAGTATGGTTATATTAAAGCCCCCTAGATCTCACCACTACAGAATGCTGAAGCTGGAGCAACATAATACCCGTTAGCATCACTGAATGAAGCATTCTGCATTTGACTAACCCAGCGCAGAAAGCTATTATTACAGAATCAAGCCAGTCCTGACAGCCTTTTTAATTTAAATGTGAAAATTAAATGTTGCTTAACTGTAATGCAGTCCGTAATACAGCTAAAAAGTGTCTACATTAATTTTACATACATCAGAAAATTTCAATTTCTGCATTAAATAATGGAGTTAATGATACATTTACTATTCAAAATATTGTATATTTCACTTGTTATTATGAGCAATTATTTTTTAGGTAATTGATTTTTCTGTAATAAACCATGTAAAATATCTAGACTATCGGAGAAAGGATCTTTCATCATCTGTTGCTTCCCCTTTATATTCTGCCGGTGAGGGGCTCCAGCATGCTGCTGCATACACGATTGGATTGACCTTTCAGTGCTAACTCCACGGGCTGCCTGAGCAATCTTATTATACATCAATAAAAATAACAAAAACGAGTCCAAAGGGATGCACAACAAGAGCCCAGTTAACAAGACGGATGTGCTGTCTTTACTGCTCCCTGTATAACTCTTCAGGTGTATGTTTTATGTTTTTGAAAAATTATTACTTTCAGGAATTTTTCTTATCCACGGTCAAGTTAACTTTTTTTGTGCAATCCCATTTATACCTAGACAGATATGCAGTGAAGCGATGCAGATGAAGAACCTTGGATTGAGCCTCCACACCCTCAGTCTCATACCCAGTTCCCTAACACGCATCAGGGAGATGATACCATCGACAGATTCAACAGTATTATTGCCATGGAAATGTCAGGCTCCTCAAAAGCAAAGTCTGATGTGATGTGCAGGTAAATCTTTTGCTTGCAGGCTTTTCCTGGCCTCGTCTTTCCTCTCTAACGGCATAACTCACAGGTAAGGACTTGTAAATCCAGAAGACAGGCAATCTGTGATCAGCTTATACACCTGGACAAGGACAGTCTCATAGAGTCTCAGGAGGGCTGATGGACTGTATTTGAGACAAAGGCCATATAAAAAACAGAGGCAAAGCCAATGCAATAAATGTTATGAGGAAAAAGAGCCAGTGATTCACCTGATGGCTGTAAAGAAAGTCACTTTGGCCCAAGAAAGCAAGTTTTTGTTGTTAACTTTCATCAAAGCAACATTGTTTAGACCTTTTAACCATAAAAAGGGCTTGCACTTTAATTTAGCAAATAAAAATACAGACAATATTCTGTATAGTACTTCAAAACATAATGAAAGTGCAATCAATACTATCTGAGTGGATTCTTCCCTCAGGAATGCTAATGTAATTGAAGAACACAGAAAATCAAAGGTGGCTTCTTCTCTGAAAATCAAATGTAATTTCTTCAGTCTTCCACAGATGAGGAGAACATTATGCACATAACATCATAAATTTCAGTGATGGAAAGACAAAACCTTGCAACATTCAAATAACATCTCAAATGACTTGATATAACTTAACACAATGTTCCTTCCTGATAAGCAAACCAAGAACAATGCCTGGTTCCCCAGGTATTAAGTTGAATAGGCTTCATTTAGGCCTGTGGTTCTCTTTTCTGGTCCTGGAGGGCCACAGTGGATGTTTTGTTTTCACCATATATTCTCAGACTAGTTCAAACTCAATCAGCCAGGAGAAGTTTTCAGTCAGCTGTTTCAATTGGCCATTAAATGCTGAATAATGAGAACAACCCTACACTGAAGATGACTGTTTCAGAGAAATTCCTTCTGGCACTGTATGCGAAACAAGGACAGACCTTCACAGACACCGTAAGCTTTACAGCATCCTGTGGTACACTTGTTGGCCAAGAACATTAACCCGGTGTTGGTGGGCAGGGAACAGCGGTAGAAGGAACAGCAGGGAACAGCAGCTGAGGGATCAGCTTCAGTAAGCCCAGAGAACAGCTCCCTGTGAAAACAGCCTGACTCACCGTGACTCATATGACTTGGCCCCCATCTTTCTCTCTGGGCCTCACAAATCAAATCCATAAGAGAGAGAGAGAGAGAGAGAGAGCAAGGCACCCGCCCACCCCCACCCTGCGGCCTGTGTCAGGCCCCCGACAGCAGGTACCTTCAGTGCAATACAGACTCTCACAGCCAGCCTTTTTCCTGACACCGTGGACATAACACCTGACCATAAAAGTATTGTGTTTGGTAATAAGCTTGGCTGTATTTCAGAAAAAGAGCCCTGTTGATCCCTCCTGTCAGCAATTTGCTTTATGATGAATCACAATCTCTTACAGGTGGGGCTGGCTGTATCCTTATGGCAGGCAAGCGAATCCAGCACTGTGCAGAATGAGTTTTAAAGACAGGACTGATTGAAGACTCTAAGACTGTGAAAGGGGAGAATTAAAAATGCATCCCAGTGATAGCATACCCATATTCAGCTACTTTGGTGTAGCATAGTGGGAGCCCTGCTAGTAGGTACACAGACAGTAAACATGGATGAACACTCGGAAAGTTGGACACTGGAGGATAAGCTTATTGGACGTTCCAACAGTCATCCAATGGCAAGAAAATGTAACCAGATGGCAAGCCCAAAAGTAATCCAAAATGATGTAAATTAGCTATATAAACTATGGGAAGTGAGTGTATCCCAGCAAGATATTAAACATCATGTGTTACACAACCTTATTAGAGTAACTACTGAAGGTGTTTAAAATCCATAATTAATAGTTTTGTAAGGGTAGTGCTGCAACTGACCAAAACACAAATGGAATTTTTCTGGGTTAACAGTAGAACTGTGAAATTCTAAAGCGATCCATGCATTCAGGTTGAGAGGACCCACTCTGCATACTGGTTTTCGCTCCAACCGCACTCCAGTAATAGGGAACTTTAAAAAGCCATTAATTCCTCTTAATTAAACACTTTTAAAGTCTTGTAAATGATGATTTGACCTCTTAAGACCATATTATGTCAGAAATAGCTACGCACACCACGAAGAGTAAATGTCCCATTTTCACATCCCAGGAATTTTAATCAGTCAGATGAACTAACACTTTCAGTTTCTATAATGTGTTATACAAAAAAAGATTCATTTAAAATGGAGTTATTTTTAATTGATTCAATTATAGACTGGAGGGTGACACCACGGAGGTTCTAATTACTGGAAGTGTGGACTCCTGATCACTGAAAATAAAGCATTTGTGAAAGCGAACGGTTCAATCACACAAATGCAATGAGCAAATGCGTGGAAATGAAAACAGCAGTTAAAAAGATGATTTCAGCAACCAATAACCATCAAGATTTGGGCTGTAACATACACGGTGTGGTCCCAGGCACCCTGGAAGCCATCGATACAGAACATTGGTGTCTCTGCCCGACATGATCCTGTCTTTTTATAGAAAGGTATAAAATATAATATAAAAGGTGATTATATTTCTGGAGCACAGAGATGAGTAAAAAAAAAGATTAATTTGGTGAAAACAAACACGATAAGTGTAGCGGCTGGACTAATAAAGTCTCGGGGGGGGGGAGTAACCGCCACGACAGGCAGGCTTAAATGCTTCAATAGCCCTAGCCTTAGCCTCTGGGCTGCCACCCTGAACCGGACAGAGACAAACACCGGAGGAGAAGAGTGAAGCTGAAAACCCCTGAGGTGTTGCCCGTCAGCTCTGCAGCATGCAAGCTGAAGGGACCCATGTTCCAAGACTGTGAGCCGCTGCCTCAGGGCCTTGTGGGGGGGGGGGGGGGTGATGATGGTGTTTGGGATCAGCAGGGCTGCAGGGGATTGAGTTTGGGTCTGGGGGGGAGGGCACAGGTGACTGGCAGGGGACCGTGCCGTAGCAGAGCTGAGACAGCACCGAAAAACGTCACAGCGAGCCTCTGCGCCTGATGTATTCCTGTCTGGAGCTCGGTACCGTAAACCACAGAGCGTGTCGAGCCAAGTGGAGTCCCAGACAGGCGGCAGCAGCAGGCGGCCCTGACTGCTGCCATTCTGCCGTTAGCCGCAGATGTGACTCACAGCGGCCACACAAATCACAGTTCGTACCTCTGTAGCTCGGTCCCGTGTGGTCTGGAAAGGGAAGTGACTCATTTCCTTCACACCTGGTCCCTGATTAGTTCAGGGAGGAGCCATGCAGAGGATCTTTGCACTCGGCACGTCACCTGTTACCCACCCTGAGCAGCCTTCACCTACCTAAAAAATATTTTTTTATAATATTGTTGAGTTGTGTCTTCTCCATGACTTTAAATTCATTACCAAAAAGTAGGGAAATCAGTGAGATTCTGTTTCGTTCTAGACCTTTTCACATCCCATTATGAAATTTGTTACTTTCTTTATTTTCTTACTGGTAGTTTTACTTGTACTTGGGCTTTTCTATTCAATCAGTTACTTGATCTTTTCAGTCTTCTCCTTCTCAGCTCCATCACAAATGTCACTATGTTGATTGACACCCGCTGAATAGTGTTACAGTTACTTTGACGACGCAGACGATGTGAACAACCCCAGCACTAATAACTAAAAATGGCCTCCTTTTTCTGAAGCTACTAAAGGTACTCATTGAACATCACAGATCCTAATCCTATTAATTGAGCGTGTAATTACCTCCTCCCTAAAATAACTGTTCTCTGCGAAATGGCTGGGACATGAACCGCGGAGCAGAGTGGAACATGGTGATAGCCTGGCTAATGATCCTCCATCCTGCAATTAGCAGGAAATCATTGCCTTACCAAACCACGGACTGCCTTTTCTTCCGCTTAATAAGGGGAAGTCAACTCCAGATACACTGTCCAGACAACGAATCACCAAATTAACGACTGAACATATCAGGAGTCCAGAGGACCAATCTTTTTTTTTTAAATCTGGTACCTGAGATACAGTTATCCTGCTTTGATAAATAAGAGCGACGAAAACAACTCGGTGGGAGGAGGGTGAGTCATGTCGAACTGCACCAAATCCCAATTCTGGGGGTGATGATGAAGAGGGCCAAAAAGGAGTGGACGTGTCACCAAACCTAACAGCAGCTTGTGTATTTACAAGCTCACTCTGTTTTTTTTTTTCCTCTGAAACAGTTTGAAAAGGTCAGGCTGATTGGTTGAATGCCTTCACGGGCTAATTTGCACGGAATCCGGCAGTCGGGACTGTCTCTGCAGGCGATCGTTATGCCAAATTATTAATCATCGTTCCCCAGCCACCTACCCCTTCCTTAAACGCTGCACTGTAGCAGATACTACCTAACACCTTCAACAGCTTATTTATATCAGTGGACAAATATAAAAGAAATGATGAATGTAATGATGCCGCTGACTTGTTATTTTGTATAGTAGTATATATGAAGTATGCAGACATAGGAGTTAGTGTGTTTTATGTAACCACTTTACATTGAAAATGGGAACAGAAGTCATTTAACTAACCAATCAGAATACAGGAAGCATATCTAATAAACAAACCAAAGAGGTAAGAATGGGAATGGCACAGAGTATCACATTAAACTCAACATCATTGGATTTAACAGCACAGGATCTTAAATAGATATGGTATATTCAGGATGTAAGCTGGAGGAAAACTCAATACACAGCAGTTCCTATCCCATAGTAGTCTGAACACTGTACTGGATGTACCACAATACATTTTTAATTAGTCCAGAGGTAATAAGATATGAAATAAGAATAAGTAAATAATAAATTGACTCATAAATAGCATAGCCTAAATAAATTCATTACAGAGAGGTGCTGAACGGTTCATAGCGCAGCCAGGAAGAGAAAGGGTTCTGAATAAAATCTGATAAGCCACATAACAGAGCCAACCCTGGAAATTGAACAAATGAATAATAATAATAAAAATAATAAAAAAAAATAATAAGAATTACAGCACTGGCTGAGGAGGACTGAAAATTTGTCTGGAAAACAGTAACGACTCTGTCACAGAATGAATATTTAAAATGCAATGAATTGCAGAATGACACCAAAAAGAAGAAATGACATTTTATCCTTTCAAATTCGGATTTCACAACCATATTACGCGTTACGTAATCACATTGTGAGGGTTAAGTGATGAAGCCGTGCCATGACAATGACAATGGTATAGCCATTTTTTTCAAATGAAAAAGCTTTTGAAATGACTGACAAAAAGATTACACATCGAGATGAATTAGCCCAAGTAAGAGTTGAGTATTGTTTCTAGTTATGAATAACATCAGTACTTAAATACTTATTCTGGGAGAAAAAAAGGAATTAACTTTTAGGAAAGGAAATAGAAAATATGGTAAGTCAAAAAAAAAAAAAGACAAAGTCTTTTGGGAAATTTTGGATACTTCAAAAGAAAAAAAAACACCTTTATGACTAACACACAACATGGCTGCCACACATGACCCGAATGTGAAAGCGATACACCTCCCCGCACAAGGGAGATGGTGGAGAGTGATGAGTGTTCAGAATAGCAATAAGCAAAGCTGAAAGAAAATGTTACACATCACTGCAAGGATGGTGGGGCCATACTTACAATGGTCTAGGACAAGCGAGTGGGAGGAAAAAGTCCAAATAAAATGAACATGTTGAACTGGATCTGAGAAGAAAGAGAAAAATACAGAAATCATACCAAAGAGAGGTCAGGCAAGAGGAAGAGGGGGCAATAAACCCAGAGACCTGAGTCCAAGGCCTGTCTGCTCAGCACTCCCAGGAAAGTCCTGTTACACTCGACTGCAGAGCACTGGGGCACTTCTGTTTTGTTTTTAATAAATGTGACACTTCAGGCATCAAACAGTGGATTTTGTCTCCTCACCCAAAAGGGGGTGAAAGGGGGTGAAGCCCAGAGAGGTCTGTGATAAAAGGATGACTGGAGAAGAGGCTCTCTCCACTGGTAGGTGGTACGGGATCCGTAGTGATGAGGAACACCTAATGTCACTGGCTTATGCCACAGTCTTGTTCAGAGCCTGTTGCAGGCTGCCCTCACCCCCCCCCCATTCCTGATCCCCTCACACCTCCTCTGCACCCCTGTAATGGACCACCAACCCCCTCCCCAACCCCTCGCCCTGAAAGATTAATCGCCCCCTGTCTCCATTCCGTCCCTCTAATTCCATAAAGTACAAGCAATTAAGCATGTCGTGCCAGCGTGATGAATTCCTTCTCCGCTACCACCTGCCCGGAACCTTCCGGCCTGCGGGGCCTTTCAGGACAGGTGGCTGACGGGTAAGAGACTGCTCACTCATCTGGTTGGTTTACAGTCCCCGGAGTAAGACAAGGGAGCCGAGGGAACAGCATGACTGTCAAAAAAACATGCTGGCAACAAACAATAAATAAAATATCTACAACCCCCCCCACTCAAGCCCCCATGGCGGTGTTGAGAAGAGCTCTCCTAAGATGACAAAATAAATGACTCTCCAAACGCGACATTATCCAGTGCAACAGAGAAAAAAATGAAGCTAACAGATCAATTTTAATTAGCGACTGATGGAGCACAGACTGTAGTTTCAGCAAAATGCCATTTTTTTTGTACTTGCATTATTGGGTGCCAGAAATTGGTTTAACATACATCTATGTCAGGTGACCACACAGCATGCAGAAATGTGTGTGTTAGTACTCCTTCAACTGGAATTCAGCATTGATGTCAATGTAATTTAGGGATCAGAGAGAGTTTAATCTCTCAAGGGACCATGAAAATGGTGACATAGTTACGAAGTTAGTGATAAATGTGTTTGGCATACTAATTAGTACTACAGTTGGGTGCTGTTGATAAAAGCCCTAATGATTTTGATGTATCTCAGCTATCAGTGATGTGGAATTTTGGATCAATTACTGGACTAGCCATTGTGAATGATGCTTCTCTCACATGTTCAGCCACAGCACATAAAACAATAAAACAGTCAAACTCTTGATTAAGAAGACTCTAAACTGAGCTGGTTACAAATGCAAGCCAGTTTTTCACCTCTTATTGCGTCGCTTGTATAGTTAGGGTGATGTATTAGCATCATTACGAAGTCCAATTTGGTCGGTCAAAATGGCTACGTTGCAGAAACGATGCCTCACAACATTTAAGCATTTGTGTTTGTACCACCTTTGTGGGAAAAATCAAACCAAAATTTTACAATACACATACAGCACATTACATTCATTTATCTGGCGCTCTGAGTCAGAGCAACTTACAATGCCTTTCACGTTTGGCACATCTCATCTTTTCTGTCGAAAATGTAAGATTGTTATAAATCTTGCTGGAAACTCGAAAGCACTGTGAATCCACTGAACATAAGAGATCATTGAGCTGTATTTTCATGAACGTTCTTTTAGATCGTACTCTTTTGTGTACCAGTTGATGCCCCATATGATTTCATCATTTAAATGGCAGATACTGCATCATTTCATCAACTCTGAACATCCAATAACATGACTCTATACACTGTTATAATTTATCATTAAAAACTTACACCTCCACAGTACATGTGTATTGATCTTAAATACACAGAAGTGTCACAAAGACTCCAATGATGCAAAAAATAAAAGGGCTTTTTATCTCGCATAGTCGCTTCAGTATCTTCCATGTCAGTTTCTAGTTTCAGGTTAAAACATGTCCACAGTGAGAAATTATACATTACACTTTCAGTGAAATGAATCCACACCTTGCAGTCTTTTTTTTTAACGATTGTACAGGGTTTCGTTATTATTCATCTGTTATTACGATGTACACAAGAGAAAGGCAACTTTTTGAATAAGTTACCAGTGACACAGCTGTATCAGACGGAATGTCTCAAGACTGCGGCCAGACAGTAAATTCAGGCTCGTCGCCTCGAATTCCTGAAGTCGCTGTCTTGTTGCCGCTGCCGCCCAACCGTTACCATGGAGATAGAAGCCAGCTCCCGCAGCCGGTGACGAGAGAGAGAGAGAGACCATTACAGCGAAGCATGCTGAAAACGAAAGGATTTACTTTTTATCAGTGTCTCCATCAAACCTGTTTAATCGGAGCACAGCCATGCACACCCTGTAAGCTTCAAAGGAACTTCCGGGCGGGGGTGGGGGAGGGGGGGCAGCGAATGTTACGCTACGTTCCAAATCCGACAACAAATCTGAACGATAAATGGATTTTGTTTCTCTGAAAATGAGCTTCACCTCGCCACAGTATTTTTGACATGCCAAAAAAAAAAACCAAAAAACAAAAACAGTAGAGCACTATAATATGAAACTCTCCCTAACTGAAGATTTTATTTCAAATATACATTTGAAAGGAAGAAAAATGTGTTTCTCTCACCTGGGTAACCATTTGCATTTTTTTGCCATCTAAAATGAACCACCAAGCCTCTAACCTTATACTACAGCCAATGTCTTCAACAGCCATTTACATCTTTAACATACTGGAAACTAGTGCTATCCGAGACATTAAACATACCCAGTAACTCTTCACATATACCACCAGCAAGTTTTGTTTAACCCTAACCATTTTAACCCACACCAACACTATCTAGTCATGGTGAAATTGTATTTTGGATGTAGCTGGCAGATGAAAACTGCTAGAATAACCATTGAACTCCCATCATACAGACTCAAATGGGGGTTTGAGGGATAAGACATGTAGCCATTTAGTAGACAGATGATGTCAGATGTACATAGATTATGTTTTTTCACTTCATCCATTACACAGCTGAATAATTACTGAGGTAGTTCATTGGAAGTACCTGAATAAAACCTGCAACCTCTTAAGTACAAGCCCAGCTCTTTAACCACAACACTTCTCACTGTCCCCCATTCCACATTACGAGGTAATGATTCATAAAGGCCAGCATGGGGCATGCTGGGTAATAACATCCAGCCTGTTGTCAGTATGGTGATGCACTTTGTATAGCCAGGTATAGAGCCATGACCATGGATTCAGCAGCCATGTCAGAAAGTCCCTGAGGGCAGCACATAATTAGCTGTAGCCTCACTCAGAAGGAGGGGTCGTCCCCTCCTCGTCATGGAAGAGCAACTCCTACGGCTGAGTCTGATTAGGCGTCTTATGCGGTCTGCCTACGTCAGCCGCACATGAACACTAATTCTGGGTTGTGGTGAGTGCATTAGCAAAGCAGCTGAAGAGCGGAGGGAGATGTAGTGGCAATCATTAGCATGTGTTTCAAAAGGGGTACACATGCCTGCTGAGGTGTCATGACCCAAAAAAAAAGGGTGGAGCTCCTATATGTTTTCAGGAACTGACTTCATTGTACCAATCACTGTGAAGACTGAAGAGCAAATTAAGTGATTGACGGCTTATTTTAGCTCGACCTAGTTTTGGTATCACGGTATCTAATTTACACATTGATACAAGTCACCGCTCTCCTGAACTGACAGGGCAGAGGAAGGAAAAGGCAGACCTGGGAACACAATGTGGTATCCCAAACTGGGAGATAAGAAAACGGTTGGGAATTGTTAAAAAAAACATTACAAACCAAAGAACGTAATGAAAGGGAGTTCTGTGTTAAGTGAATTACAAGCTGATATGAATATTTTTGTTCTCCATCCAAAACTTTCTGAATATTGTTAAGTGTCTGAGAACTCTTCTTTGCTTGCTAATGTTGAGGCAGCTGAGCTGTAAACTGCAGCCCATTGTCACAGAAGTGAGATTTAGCTGTTACGTTAATTAGCTGCCATTTTAAGCTCTGAAATAAAGCAAACCTAGGCAAATTATCGATGATGAGCTGTGAAATTGTAGCGTTCCCAAAACGAGAGTGCTCGGCTCGCTCGACGATGGCGTATCACCCTGAATTTCACATAAAAACATGCTATTCAAAGCAATAAGAGGTAGAATTTTTTTTTCTTTCAAAACTCAAAGAAAAAAATCTCAAGTTAAATTAAGGATAAAATGGGACTTTCAAAATGCCAGTCTTGTAGATAAGAATCTTCAAATCTCTGAACAGCAAACCATCATGACAAGCCATGGACTATACCTCATTTTTTTAAGCTAAAATATTTTGGATGGGAGCAGCCTATAGCCTAATGGCTAAGGTGCATGATCGGGACCCCTGAGTTTGGCAGCTCAGTCCAGCCACAGCAAGAACACCATTGCTGTTGGGTCCTTGAGCAAGGCCCTTAACCCCACATTACTCCCAGGGGGGATTGGCCCCTGGCTAGCCCAATCAACTGTAAGTCACTTTGGATAAAAGTGTCAGCTAAATGACTGTAATGTAATGGATTTCTCAGTAAGCAATGTATTTTACAATGTATTTTAACATAGCCATATTTAACATACCTAAAATGAATGAGCATGTTTTCATATTGCCTTCATATTACGGTTTATGTATTGCTGGCATGTCAGGGTAACAAGGTATTCTGTGTGTATTTGCTAATACTATTGCTTCCTATCTCTCCAGTGTTTACACTGGTTCGATGTTTTCCAGCGGCTACTGCCACCTGTCTTTGCTCTCTCCAGACAGATTCAACATCATGGTTCAAGGGCAGAATCGATGCTACATTACCCTTAAGGTCGCATATCTAAGAAAAGTGCTAAATCTTTTTTAAAAAAATGTTTTTTTTTGTATTATCATTTTTAAGTGTTTCCTGGATGAAATATGACACAACAATAAACTGTGGGTTTTAATTTCCCTATAGATTGCACAGCACTTGCAGTTTCAGTGAAAAATGTGTTTGAGTATGGGTAGGGGAATTTGTCACAGTAATTGAAAAAGGAAAACAACCCACTTTTCCTGGAACTGACTCCTGTTTAACTGCGAATTACTTTTACCTTTAGAGTGTGACAAAACGGTCTTTTCACATGATGTAGTGGCAAAATGGACGGTCAAAGCAAACTCAAAGGCTCATTCAGCCAGAAATAAAACAGACAATTAGATTAACTGAAGTATCCCCACTGCTTATGAAAAAAACTCCTCACATTGACATACTCAAGACATTTTTTTACATTTTCTCTCTCACACACATACACACACGTGTCACCATACACACATGCAGACACACACACACACACTAACACCACATAAGCACATACACCTTCTCTCTCTCTGTTGACCTGCATTAATTTAGCATTAAAACCTGGAACATGGAACCTTAAAACCTTTCCAACATGGAAATTACAACTTGTGACTGCTAGTATAAGATAAAATGATGAACATTCAAGATAAGTGTGGACCAAATTTTTCATTTTAGAGTAAACCATTCCTTTAATGTCAAAACGAAGAAGTACTGATTTTACCACAAGTGGATTGTAATATGGATGGTTTATTAGTCTGGAGCCAACGACCCACTGAATTGCCAATAAGACAGCCCCCCTTTTCAACCAAAGATAGGAATGTGGTAACGTTAGAACCCTCCTCGGGGAACAGAGGACGGACATTGGTTCTAGGGTTGTTGATTTGAAAACGGTGTTCAGTTTGAATCACCACCTTCATCTATTAGAGTGTCTAGCCTTCACCTGGGACCAGACTGCACAGAATCAAAGAGATTTGTTAGCAAGCACTAGCATGCTGAAGCATCCTGACAGGTGAGCAGGTGTACTGCTCTGTACAGTGTTCTTTCAGCATACTTATAGCTGGGGAAGACAGACATTGATGCGCTGCACCCTCATGCCTTATTAGAATGCAGGCTAAGGAGGTGAGAAATGTGAATACAAGTTTGGCAAGCTAACAGGGTCAGTGCTTATTCCGATCTGTATCATGACAAGTGGATAAATGTATAAACATACACACACACACACACACAAACACACACTGACACACACACGCACACACACACACACACACTGACACTCACAATCACATGCACTGAGCTAGTCTACTCCTGGATTCTTTCAATTATGCACTGAGTTCTCAAAACAAATCTTTCAAAATTCATTTCCCAATTATCTTGCCACTCAACAAAACAAATCTTTCAAAAGAAACGCTGATATCCAATTTCTTGCCACTCAACAAAACAAACACACACACACACACACACATTATCAGCAATTGGTATTGTTTTTACAGAGGTGGTTTCAAGTCCACTTAATATAAACAACTTTGCTCTGCCAGCAGAAGAAACAACCCCGGGCTCTTTGTCACCTCTCAAAGTAGCCAGCCCTGCCTAGACAAAACACCCGCCACAGTGCTGGCATTTGGGGTCTGAATCTTCATTGCTGAACGCTGGCCAGCAGGAGCAGGCAGTATTTTGTATGGTTTAAGGATCGATCCCAAAAACCAGTGATGAATAACTAACCACAAAGCTGCTGAGCTGGCTTTTTCCTACAGCCCCTCCTAACCTGCCCCTGCTGCCCATACAGAGGAAGCCCTCTTCCACATACATGATGCCTGTTATGGTTTTTCAGGTTAACGTCTGGCAGCAGAACAAGGAGGAATGGGCAGAGATGTGTTAAAGGGAAACGCTGCGACGGTATTAGATTATTATGTAGGATTTTTCAATAGAATTTCTGTCTCTGTTTGTATTAGTTCTGTTCGCAGTAGCTTTCCAGGTAATGCAGCAGAAACAGGGATTGTTTCATTGTTCAAGTCCAGGACTGAAGCAGTGCTGGATATTCTCTAAATACTCTGTAGATTGCAGGAAGCTAATCATAGAGAGGCTGAATAGCCTATTTCCATTATTAATTTTTAATTCTTGTGGTATGTACCCAAAGCTCCAAAACTTCATCTATCCACGCTTTGCAGAAGGTGACTAAGTGAGAATTTAATTTAATTTTTATTTATTTATTTATTTTTTTTAATAAAAAGTGCTAACAATGCTTGGAGCAACTTTCCAGGTCATGTAGTGGAAGCAAAGATCAAGTGTTCCAGTCCAGGCTTGGCGCAGAGCTGCCTGCTCTATATGTGAGCCAAATGGTCTGATTTAATCATTAGTTATTATAGTCAAGTATTAGACTCAATTCAGTAACATGTCAAACTTGTTTTGTAAGAAGAATATACACCAGAGGTCAATTTTTCTGCACACACAAACATTAGCAAAATGCAGCTTCTTCAAACAACATACAAGCCATCTGTGAATTTCACATGGGACGGTTTAAATGTCTCATCAAATGCAGGGAAAATGGGGACATTTAGCTAATGAGAGGCTGTGACAGTGATAGAAAACCTTGCGAGATATGGGAAAATCAGCACATACAAAGGGGAAACTGAACACATTTTTTAATGGGGCTGAACCAGTTTGAAAACGCTGCAACAAATAAATGATGATGGAGACTGTTAAAACATGATAGCAAGCTCTTTAATCCAAACCCTGCCGCTAAAACACCTCAGTGCTTCGACACCCTGCAAAAACATTCACTCTTATCTCTCCGCCTCAGTGCCCACCAAATCCAAAGTTGCATTTGCTTTGCTTGTTTGAAAGCCTGGATTCTTTTGAGATTCTAGACAACAGAAACGGCACATTTAAGTTGCTAACTATTACACGGCTTTCAAAACAATTTATTTTCACAAGTCAGTAAATTGCATGTCTTTTGTTTTTTTTCCCCTCTAAAATGAAAGTGTGGGAAAAACATAGTACCATCACAAAAGATGTATATTTAATTTTTTAGTACCCTGAGCTGTGTGACTAACCTTTTACACTGAATTATTGCAACCTGCCAAAGTCACCAGGCCACATTGCCCTCAAATACATCATTACCAGTAATATTAAAAGACATGCAAATGAACCGATTTAGAAGCTGATAGCGCAGTTTGCTGATGACAAAATTCCTACCAAAAAAAAAAGAAAATAAAAACCATCATATACAAAAATTGAGAGCTGTACCTTGGAGAGAACACAAGACAACCGGGAGCCACTGTGTGAAAGAAATTTCTTATCTCCATGAGCTTCCAGGAAGAATTGGCCGCACGATAAAACATACAATCACATTCATTTGGATCAAACAAGGATTACATTAACGGCGAAAGAATTCAGCTTTTCCGCCTTATCACTGTAAGTCTATTTACCAGCTTAGGATGCAATTAATTGCACAGCATAAAAAAAGGTTACTTTTGGATGATCGGCACAGGGTTGCAGAATGCGTTTGCTGTAATTACAGCAGACAGCTGTGGGAAGGCATTGTGAGGCTCTCACTTGTTAAATTACTTATGTAAACCATCCAAGATAACAGGCCATGTTTTTTGTGTACGTAGAATGACTAACAAACCACTATCCGTGTTATTCCGCGCCGCTCGCTAGCCCCGGCTAAGCTGCCTGCTTATGTAAATGCCCTCTTTCACGGAAATCCAAACCCGGTTCTTCATTTATCTCGCATTTCCTTGACGGTTTTTTGTGGTGACTCACAAGATTCGACACCCCTGGCAGCGCTATGTTTCTGAGGCGCAGGCGTCACGTGGCGATTTTACTCTCATGCTCCTCTTTTCCCCCGCACGAAGACGACAAACACACCTCTGCCACACATCGTCCGCGGGACAGAGGCAAGAGGCACGACACCCGTGACCCGCCACGGGCCGCTCGCTAATCCAGTGAGTCACGCTCAACAAACGGAGCCATCGCTGGGAAGAGCAGCGAAGCAAAATAAGCCGGGGCCTGTAAATTGTCATGTGTCGTATTTAACTGCCCTGTTTTTGATCTGGCAGGTTGCAGTCTGTGTCCTTCAGATAACTTGTCCTCTCACGGCTGTGTTGGTAGATATGGCCCTTTCCTTAAACTTCTGAACCAATGTATGTCTCCCAGTTTCCCCAGGACAGGAATGCCACCTAAGACATGTGTCAGTCACAATGTTCCCGCCACAGTTATGACACAAAAGTCAAAAGGTCCGGTGTACACAAGCAATTCTCTCTGTCCCCAGTAGCCCAGTCTTCTGATTCACAATTTAGTAACACTATCATAGGCATTTAAAACAATCTACGAATTCCTAGGATTTTACTTCGACAAAAAAAGTTAATTTCCTTCCCACAGCACACAGCACTGTGAAGTAATTGCTGACTGGGCATTATAACACTTCAAGGCCTGTCAATCTAACATTGATTCTTTTGCCACGTCCATTTGGCATGCTACAGTTCAAGCATGTCCATATGTCCTCTTCAGAGAGCAGGAGCAGGTTCATTTGCCTTTTTCTCAACAGTACGATGTGGGACAGCCAATAGTTAAGAAGCCATGCCACCCTGTAATTCTGTCCTGTCTGGGGGTGTTGCCAAGTGGATTTGTGGGGTTGGTTAGTGTTTGTATGGGATATTTCAGGAAAAGCAGGCTGAATCTCGAAGTGGTTTTAGTATAGCAGTAGAAGGCAGTCATACCACTGCAGGTTGCTTTAAACAATTGTGGAATTGAAATTTATTAAATGGTATAAAAATAGTTTCAAATGGTCAAAAAAAAAAACTAAGAAGCACTTTGGAGGTAGCTTGTGACAGATTTCTAGCACTTTCATGCCTTAAGTAGTAGTCTCTGATGATGGAGTGAAATAGGAAAACTGAAACCTGGTCATAACAGGGCCACAGTGTATTGTAGTTATTTTGTTATTCAGCATTAAATTACTAAAAGGGGTTAATTACACATTTAACTCACCCAGGCGGATGTCTTCAGCATCAATCAGCTGCTAATTGAAGGTGAAGAGCAAAAATTCACATTAACTAAGGCCCACCAGGGTTGAGTGTCTCTTGTACAAAAGGAAAACCTAATTGGCAGATTTCCAGTGCTTGTGATAAGTAAGCACTTTTCTGATGAATGGGGGGGAGGGTGGGCAGGCGTTAGGCCAGGTGTCCTGGGGGGGGGGTGGGCAGGCGTTAGGCCAGGTGTCCTGGGGGAGGGGTGGGCAGGCGTGGCCAGGTGTCCTGGGGGAGGGCGTTAGGCCAGGTGTCCTGGGGGGGGGGTGGGCAGGCGTTAGGCCAGGTGTCCTGGGGGAGGGTGGGCAGGCGTTAGGCCAGGTGTCCTGGGGGAGGGGTGGGCAGGCGTTAGGCCAGGTGTCCTGGGGGAGGGTGGGCAGGCGTTAGGCCAGGTGTCCTGGGGGGAGGGTGGGCAGGCGTTAGGCCAGGTGTCCTGGGGGGAGGGTGGGCAGGCGTTAGGCCAGGTGTCCTGGGGGGAGGGTGGGCAAAAGGGGTGGGCATGTCCTGGTCCAATTCCCACAAAAATGTCCCACATATGTTCCCAACATCTGGCCAGGTAATACCCTGTATCTGATTGGCCACACAATCCCTGGCAATCTCTGTCTACTTCCAAGGTCATAACTGCAAATCAGTTTAAATACAGTTGAGGTCACATTTCTGTACATCAAAGTGCAAATTCTAGGTGACATAACTAGTACAGAGCCATACATTTTATATGTGTCATACTGAGCTTTAAGCCCTCTCACTCTATCAAAATTATTTACATTTATACAGTACTATTCAGTTATTTGTGCAACACAATTATGTAAATGCAAATTACAGTATAAGTGGAACAATATCAACAACATAACCCAAAATATGATACTGAGAGTCTTTCCAATTTATATATCCTTACATGTGTGAGCATAATGGAAAATTTGTGCAATAAAAAATAGTCTGCCAGAAGTCTATTCACAAAATGCAAGTCAGTTACCATTAGTTGTTTAACCTCTTTAAAGGATAAGGATCAATTTTGCCTGCAGCAAAACATTTTCTCCATTACTATCCCTATAGATTTAAACATGAAAATGTCAGTGACCCTCTTGGCCTATAGTATGAGGTGACTCACCCCTTTTTGTCCCTCTCTTTTTGCCTACTCTGGTAATGTCTAGCACCCTAGTCTGTTGGATATCACACATCAAAATATTACCTGACCGTTATGCTTGCTACAGCTACACTAGCTAAAGAAAATGTGATTATTTTTGGCCGATTGTCAGAAAAATGTCAGTCTTTCTAATCTTTTAAAAATAATTTTCCACAGTGTGACAACACTGATGGTGTTGCCCATATACACGACAGGAGTGACAAAAATGTACACTCATGACGCAACCCTAACGGTGCTAACCCTGTTTGATACAGCAGTGACTGATAGTGTAGCTGCACACAGTCAGAAGGGCATTTCCATTACACTACAGGCACTCAGCAGACCATCTTATCCAGAGTGACTCACAAAAGCGCATCCAAGGGACGGGACGAGGAGTGGAGTGATGTGTGGCGATGTGTTTTGGTTGATCGTATACCAGTCGAGCAGCAGCGTTCTGTATGAGTTGCAGTGGCTTGATGGCATATGCTGGGGGGACCAGCAAGGAGCGAGTTGCAGTAGTCCAGTCGGGATAGCCCAATGGCCTGGACAATGAGCGGTTTCAGATTTTGGGGATATTGTAAAGAGAGAAGGGACATGACCGTGGGAGTAAGATAAGTCCTCATCCAAAATAACGTCAAGGACTGGAGAAAGAACTGTGAGTTAACATTCATGGTATACCTTTATACCACAAGCACAACCTCCTCGTCTCAGAGAAGTTATCCACGCGCCCGTTGACCTCCGTGTTCTTGACGAGCCAAGTAAGTACAGAGCCGGGGCAGATCGGCGCATCTTGAGAACACCAACATGGCGGCGTAGTAACAAATCAGAGCTGGCGGGAAGTGACAATATGAGCGGCTCTTTGTCTGTGGTGGATGCTCAAGGCCAGACCGCAGCCTGTGGGCCCAATATACCCACCGCTACGCTTTGTCTGGGGAAGCTACGCGCACAAAGCCCGCTCCCACGTATCCCCCAGCCTTTCATACTGCATTCACACGCCATTTTCTTTCACCTGAATAAGGCAAAAATCCGAGAGCAGCTTTTAATTTAAGGCTCTTCTATTTAAAATCGCGTGAGGTTCAAGCACACAAATGTCTATTTGTGAAGCTTTATAAATGGAAATTCCATTGCGAGTTCTGCATTCTTTTCCAATGGTATTAGTAATGTCGTTGGAGTACTTCAAACCACAGAGTATTCAGAAACATTTCTGTTTATACCAAACTATGTGTTATTTAATACAATTTTTTTTATTGAAAATTGTATCCATGAAAGACGAAACCGAGCACTCTTGTGGACCTGCATTAAAAGACTTTACTGATTTCCCATCTCTTCAGTGCTGGACACAATCATAACAGCCACCCCCTCCACCCCCCCTCCTCTTCCCTTTCTCCATTAAAGGCCAGAGAATGACGCATGGAGATCCAGCTGGATTCTCACAACTATCCAGGAGGATTCTGGGAAATCTCCTATATATGTGATAGAGTGGAGCTTGCACATTCACACTTGAGTACATATCACTGTTAGCTACAGAAATATCTGGAAAACAGGAAAGTCTTTGTTCAGATAGCATAAATAACAAAAGAACGCTATCAAAGTCACTCGAGTGCGGCAGGTATTTGTGTGTGTATATAACTGGATTTATGACAGAACTGCTAATGTATCGCTAGGTTGTATATTTTCATTCTGATACAGGATGCAGCGTTTTGAGAAACTGATGTCATGTTGGTTGCACTTCTGCAAAAAAAGGGAGAAAAATTCAAACACTTTCACCATGATTAAATTGCAAAGGCTTCCAACACATTATAATAGAAATGGAGCCCAGCAACAACTGGTTTCATAATTTGATAATGGACAGTGAGTCAATGTTTTCATTTAATTCGGGTCTGAAATGCCAACGCAGAAATGAAATTCAATTCAGCTTCATTGTGGCATTATCACAACACTGTCCTCAAAAATGTAAGCAATACATTTTTACCAAATCGTGTGTGTGAAACAAACACACAAACACACACATGCACCTTCTCATGCACACATGCACTCACACATAGTGTGAAAAAAAGTATTTTAAAAAAGCATTCAGATTCCGTGCACAAAATAGGAAAATAAGGGTTGAAACACTTTTGCACGGCACTGTTTGTGTGCACATACACACGTACACAAACACATACATACATATTGAAACACACACGCGCAAACATGCATGCATGCACGCACACGCATGGCAGGGAACCTGAGCAGGGTATTTGCTGTAACCTAAACGTTTCTCCTGTGACAGTGCCAGTGATGCTGCTGGGAGAGGCAGCAGAGCTGAGAGCCTGCAGGCACAGGGCGTGAGCAGCGTGTGATGGGTTTAGAGTGGGCCTCCTCATTCCGGCGGGCCCTGGGGTGGCACACAGAGGCCACACCACCAGCGCCGGGGGCCAGACACTACAGACAAGGTCTCTGACAAATGCTCAGCAATTAATGACATCTGAAGCTGCTATTATCCACTCCATTTATATATATGCGCGCGCGCGCGTGTGTGTGTGTGCGTGTATATATTCCAGCACACCTGAAAACACTCTCCAGCAACCTAACATTGTGGATGAAGACAGTGATGGCACTGACCTCAGGAGTACTGTGATTAAATGAGATGACCACTAAACCTGATAAAAGATGCACACACATACATACAGAACAACAGAAGAAAGGAAATCCACAAGTGTACATATAGTATCTCTGATGTCAAATTGCAATTCATTTTCATTGTGTTCCAGATTTGCTATAGCATTGCAAAAACATAAATAAATCAAAACCTGTTTTTCTCAAACTGCATTATTTATAGCTATTTATCCCACAGACATATAAAATACACTGCAAATATGTGCACTAGCATACAGAGCTAAGTTTTTTTGCAGTCATGAAATGCTACTCTGCAGTTCAAAATACGTTTTGCTTCTGTCATAATGTTAGTGTACTACAATCAATTTATTTAGTATCATATTTCAAAGCGTATCTTGCTTGAGCTGTAGACCCATGTCATCCAGCCATTTGATATCCTTTCCCCCTTATCTACATTTGCTGTAAGCTACAAACCTATCAAGCTGTAGGTCCATCTTTATAGTGTTCCATTAAAAACTGAGCACAGAAAACAACTGAGATAAAACGGTCCTGCCTGACACATCTGCTTATTTTTCATGGTTCACAGCCATGCTAATTTATAGCCACTGATAGTTCTGCAGGTACTATCTACTGTCACCTGAACTCAGGTACAAAAAAAAACATAAACAATTTAACTTTTTTTGTGCTCCCAGTATGAAATGCTTGGCTTTATTCAGAAGCCAAAGGGCATTGTTGTACAGTGAAACCCTCGTTATAGCGGACCTCGTTAAAACGGACTTCGGTTATAACGGACTATTTCAGCTGCAGGCAAGAAAAACGCGAGAGAGGAATGAGCTTCTTCAGGGCTGAGAGATGCCCCTGTGCCGACCTTCCTCACTGCCAACAGCAACAAAGAAGTTGAACTGCTGATAATCTTTTGTGTTGACTGTGCAGATCTCCTATGCCTGAGTTTTTATCGTGTTGGAGAATGGGGGAAGTGTATGTTCAGAGTGTGCGTGTGCCACAAGTGATCAATATATAGTAAAATTATTGTGTTGTAAACTCGACACAGCGTTTACTTACGGTGGACCTCTGTGTGCAGAGGACAGACGCCTTGCAAAACAAAGAGTGTGCCTGGGTGTGATGGAATAGAACTGGTCAGCAGGTAAGGTGGTATGATGTAGCTAGTAGAGTACAGAGGACTTCCCGTGTACTGCTGTAAACCGAACTCTTGAGTAAATATGGCTTGCTACCACAGCCGAGGTGGTTCTACTGTGTGTTTTTTTTTATTATCACCCGGTTATATAGTACAATCGGTTATATCGTACTCCTTTCCCCTCGGTTAGTCCGGTTTAACAAGGATTCAATGTACTCCATTTTATGAATCCAGAAGAGTGAAGACAATCATATGCTGTCTAACACACATTGGCCACTGTGTCTCCTATCTCCACAGTCATCAAGGTGAGCTTGCACAGACATGTGTCAGAGGAAGTCAGTTCATTTACTGCTTTGACAGACTGTGTGCCTGACTGACCAGCAGGGGTCACTGGTGAGGGATGCAACACCAGTAACAGATGCTGTTTGGGCAAATTTAAAGTTGACTACGCATCATTTCACCAGGATACTGCCACAGCTGGCACTGGCTCAGTCTGGTTTCAGTGCCAGACATGGCAGCCAACCACACGCTAGAATAGTCCCTTAGGAGGACAAGCCACCCAGTGGTCCCATCTGCCTATATTTTAAGTACAAAATGACATTCAGGAACATTACACTCATATAAGATGACAAATAAAATAAAAATAAATTAGTAACATAGAACATATCACAGGCATTATAGGATTATAGACAGAATTAAAATGTTAACATTATTCAACACTGGTCTGGTTTAAGACTATTGCAGTGCAATAAAATAAATTGCCATTCATGTAGTGTCAACCATAAAAATGCCCCCTTTAAGCTGTGTAAAATGGCCTCATCTTTAATTCATGAACCCTGTCGCTCAAGACTGTCATTACGAACTGAAAGAACAAGCCATTTCCAAACCGAACGTTCTAAATATATGAAAGTGCAATTACTCACATCAGCATATTCAGTCAATGTGAGGTCACTGACTTCAGTCCTGTTCAAAAATGTGTATTTCTGACAGCTTTAAAATAACAGGTAAAAGGCATGCAATTGGAGACTGCGTGTCATAGCCAAAGAATACAATGAAATGAGTCTGAAAATTAAACTTTTGAACAAAAGCTGACAAGAGCGGCTGTGAAGTTTTTTTTTTTTTTTTTCAGGAACGTACAACATTTATTAAGCTTATCAAAATGCTTTCAACGAGAACCATGTCTGAAATAAATGGGCTTAAGCTTTTTTTTTTTTTTTTTTTTTGTCACGGGAGTTACTGACGTGCGCAATTCAACATCACGAGAGATTGCAGCATTTATTTCCCTAGACACTGATGGAGAGAGGAGAGCCAAAAAAAGCACAGAAATAAATCTACAGGGAGCATTATCAGAAGTAAAGGAACGCAGAACAAAGGCGGACACAAAACGCACGGACTGAGGGGACGAGGCCCTGCCCTCAGGCAGCAGCCAGACAGCGATTCGATTGAGGGGTCCTCCAAGCAATTCATGAAAAAAGCATGTATGAGGAGAAATGTCAATAATTCATCAGATCATTGGATGTAATCTTAGCCCAGTGCAAGCATATATGTGTGTGTGTGTGTGTGTGTGTGTGTATGTATGTGTGTGTGTGTGTGTGTGTGTGTGTGTGTGTGTGCCCCATGTAGTGAAAAAAAAACACATACAGTGCAAAATATATTGATTGCAGATTGAATATATGAGGCTTACATGTTCCATATCTGGCTGAATCTCATCTTTATTTGTGCAGTATCGCAATGCATCAAAGACATCAAATATATATTAGCAAGCAGCACGAATAATAAAAGTCGAGACTTTTAAAATCTCATTCAGATGAATCAGCTCAATATCCAGAACAGTGGGCTGTCTAATTTTCACTTTCCACTAAAGATATAACGCAACTTCAAAAAAACAGTGAAGGGCCAAATGAATGGGAATAAGCATGAGCACCAAGCATGAGCATCCAACTATTGCTCGTCAGAGAACAAATAACTTCAGCAAGCAGAAGAATACATCGTCTCCTCTGTTAAAGTTCTCTATTTAAGATGGTCTCACCTTGCTTTTGTGAGTAGATAGGCCTTTTCCTCACATTGTGCTCCACAATTGTCCCTATCTGTGGTGATGGTCATGATAAAACTGGTTCACAACTTCATACCTCAGTATCACTACATCAAGGCACTCATACGTTGGATTGGTTCATCGCCCTGGTATTTCATTTAATATGTGCAAACGATGTGGAGTAGCATTTGGCTCAGGAAATCTTAATTTTACAGTTGGAAATGGAATATTAGTCATAGTTAAATCATGCTTTACCATTTACGATCCCGGACCGGAAGTGGAAAGGACTTTCATTAAAATATTCTTTGAAGAAAGTTCCGATCACAATTTGCAGTTTTCTTCTTTTTTTTTTAGCATTTTAATTAAGTGTGGACTGCATTAAAATGCAGACTTGATGTAGCACAGTTGATTAATAATCACGTCTCAGTTTTAACAAATCCAACAGCAATAAAGACACAAAAGGGACGAGGGGAAAAAACCATCAGATGCTGATAAATATGCTGAATGGTACATATATTAATTTGCACATTTAATCATGGGAGAGGTGGCTTCATTAGAAAGTGCATAAGTACTTAAGCAAGGGAGCTGCGTTATAAAAGGAGAAGGCCTGCTTGGTATTAGACTTATTAATTTCTGAGTAAATGCATATGTGAAATGAAAAAAAAAAGCTAAGAGGATTCAAGACCTTTGTCATTGTTCAGAATTCAAATTACCCAGAGTGCACCTCATCAGTCTGGGTCTGGACACAATTCACCTGAAACCAGGTTTTCTTTAACTCTGAATAACAATATAAAATGATATTAATATGGTCCCTTATATGGGATTGATTTGGGTGGCAACTGAAAATAATGCGGAATACAGATGTACAAAATGAAGAAAAATGTAATTTAATTAACAAGAAATTACAAAAAAAAAACTTCAGCTTTAGTGAATATGTAAAAACTTTAGCTTCTCGCCTTACTTCGGTTGTGAAGTTTCACTGAGGTGTGAACATCTCAAATGAAAAAGCTGAAAAAGATCATTCCTTTTTTAATTACGCAAAAACTCCACTTCCCTTTATTTAACAAAGTAGGTCAAATTAGACCTCGACAGTGTTCTCTCAACAGTGACGGCACATGGAGTGAAAGTGGTTACCAGTAAGATGTAGTGGGATAATTCGGTGACCATAAGTAGATAATGAAACTTGTGAAACTACCAGGACACTCAGTGTACACACCTACTCATTCAAGCAATGGCATGGCAGCAGTAATGAGTATAGTAAGTCTCATATTTGGATTTAAGTCTCACCCAAAAAAGGGTTCCCTATAAAAAAAAACACACACACCCCCATCACTGTTCTGGGGTTCCCCCTCTGGTCCATTGATTCATCGCTCTATCAGCTTCTTCAGGGTCTTCCCAGAACTCAAATCAAAGTATTACCAAAGCACTACCTCGATTAACTTAGGAAGTCTGACATGGGAAATCTGTAGGCCTCCCTGACACAATAAAACTTTTGAGTAGTCAGAAGGAAACTTCAGGCTGAATTTCCATTTCAGTTATATCAGCTTAGAGTGAATCATCCATCACTATCTTGTCATATGCTGTATCTTAAGGCTTGTAACCAGCAGGCTTAAGTCTAAGTTCAAGCTCCTACTGGGACATTCTTTCTGTTGAAACATCCATCCATCTCCCCACTCACACACAGAGTGACACCCACACATGCACATGCACACACAGAGTAACAACACACACACACACACACACACACACACACACACACACACATGCATATAACACACACAACACACACACACACACACACATGCACGCACACAAAACACTCACACACAGAGTAACACCCACACACACACAACACACACACAACACACTCACACACAGAGTGACACCCACACATGCACACGCACACACACATGCATATAACACACACACACACACACACACCATACACACATGCACGCACACAACACACACACATGTACACACACCCACAACACAGACGTGGACACACATGCACACACAAGAACAGATGCACACACACAGGGATGGACACAAAAGCACAGCCACACACACAGGAACAGACGGACACACACAGCCATGCACACACGCACAGTTGCACAGTGACAACCCCCAACCCACACACACAAAACAAAAACAAACACATCTTAAGTCTCTAAATGACATCATGGGATAACAAAGTTAAACATAGACAACAAAGGAAAAAAAACACTTTGTACCTACTCAATGACAATGTCAACAGACGTCATGGCTTCCATGCAGGTCACAAAATGGATTACACAAGTACCTCAAAACAGTCTCTCAGGGATACAGAAGGCTGTGCCTTCTTCAGATTGAGAGGCTGCACACAGTGGCTGAAACAGAGAAGAGCTTAGATGCTTCCCTCTATTTTTGGACAGGCCTACAATATGTAGTGCTCTAGTATCTAGCCTAGGTACATGACTCCCTAAAATCAAACACTCACACACTCTCTCTCCCTCTCTCTCACAAACACTCTTACACACAAACAAGCTGACAATCACACACAACATGCATACCCACATGCTCTAGAGAGTCACTTTCTCTCACACACACACACATGCACAAACACACACAGACAAATAATATGTAAATATTACCTGACAGCTCTCATCCTTGCAGTCTGTCTGAGTAATATGTAAAATCGATGGTGCTGTAGGTAAGGCCAGAAACACCTTGTTATTGTGCACCTATTTGGACTGAGACTCACCGAAACACTAAGGAATGAGGAAGAGGTTACTCACACCGTGCATTCTGACACATTAAGCATAACTGGTCATGAGGTGGATAATTGCAGCACGGCGCTCTGTGTCTCACAAAGCAGACGAGGGCACGAGAGTTCGACCAAGGAGGCGCCACCATCAAACGAGACAGCTTGGGCGACAAACAACTTTAAAAAAGCAGGCAGCACTTTGTAGTGCTTTCATCTTTACCAAAAGATTGAAACTGAGGGTTTACTTTGCCTCCGTGGTTCTCCTACGTGTCCTCCTTGTCTGAACATAAAAGGACACGCTGCAGAAGCAGAGGGAGTGGCTGGGATTCTGTTGGTGGTGATTAGTGAGCGCACTGATGAAAAAAAGGAGAAATAAATAGAAACACTCAGAACAAATAACTAGGGATGTGTTTTAGAAGTGTTCTCTGAGGAAGCAGAATCCAGTTTGACGTATTTGAGTTTGCCTGAATGACTTAGACAGTTACAAAGAAAACAGATGCTGTAGATGTAGTCTAGTTATTATCTTATTACCTTTATGAAAAGTATTTCTGCACCCGCTGTCCCCAATTTGTCAACAATACCCAGTACAATTTCTTTTTTCTATGACAGACCACGGTTTTAACAGCACCAATTTTCTTTCTTGAAATCCTATACAAATGTAATACAGAGTGCCAGATTTGGTTGTTGTATTGTTTAGGTAGACATGAGTATCCTCCGGGTGAATTCTGGGCACGTTTAAAGCTATCTTTCAACTGCAAAGCCCTGAGTTGAGAGCTCTCCTGTGTACTGTCAGTACTCATTCAAACACACAGGCATACATTTGGAAATGTCCTCACAGGTTGTGAAGTCTGTTCTCATCAAAGGACCCTGCATTAGAGCTTAGGGGTAACACTTACAGCATAACAGCACTGATAGAATTTGCAAATCTCTGGTGCGTTTTGTGTACTACAACATACACAACAGGCACAGCATTTGCAAGTCAACAGTAGGATTCTGAGCTCGACCACGCTTTTCAGAGCACTTCACTGAAATGTTACAAATGTCCATTTTCCTATTGTGCTGTAAAGTCCTTGCATATTTTACAGATGTGATGCAGCTGTTTGTCTTTTTAAACCCACACATTTGCATTCACATTGAAATGAGAGCCTTGTGGAACCTTTTGACAAACTAATCAATTGTTCGACCACAGGCAGGGATAGATGCCACTGTCAAAGCATCGCTCCAAAAGTGTTTTCTACCCTCTAAATATTGCTAAGTATTATTACTCTGGTACTATTTTGTATTTGATTGAGTGACTATTAATCTCTTGCGAGATTCAAAACATTTGGCCTTCTCCTGCACTAAGCACTGCACTTAAAGACACAAAAAAAAAACACAAGATCAGAACAGATATAGATGTCATCTCAAGGGCCCGTTTTAAAAGAACTGCACTTAGAGTGATGCGGAGGAAACTTCTAATGCAACACTGAATGGTGTTTGATTTCTGGCTCCCCAGTGTTTAGCCTGAACGAGTCCCTTGATAATGTGAACAATGAGGGGTGATCACGTATCCGCACTGGCCCATGATTCCTTTGTTGTAAACAAGTATGACCAATCAGCAAATTAGGATCATCCAACGAAATTGTCACTTACAGCACCATAATCACAATAATCAACAGCATTATAGGGGTTAGCGGCTATTTGACGGGTAATTCCATCCGAAAAAATCTGAATGCTGCATAATATGAAAAGTCATTAAAATAAACCTGGACGAATGTTTACCAAGCTAAATCTGGAATTGTGAAAAATGGCTTTGCTCTTTTTTCTTCGTTTTTTTTTTTTTTTTTTGCCTGGCATTCATCTTTTCCTCTAAAAGAAAATCAAAGTGACTTTTTATGAGTTTTATGAGGTATTGCAGGACTTTTGAGAGCTCTGTTTTGAATAATTACATTTTTACAATAGTTTACATTAAAATGAAGACAATAAACCACTACAGTTTGATGTTGGTCCCTGTGTTGCATGCAGCTACTGTAATAAACTAAATGGTTCCATATTTTAACAGTGTAGTTAGCACAAAGATCATTGCATTAAATTAAGCCACTTAGCAGATGCCCTCATTCAGAGCTATTCACCCTTTTTTTTGCATAAAATCCATTTATACAGCTGGATATTTACTGAACCCATTCAGTTGACATACCTTGCTAAAGAGTAAAAGGACAGTGTCCCACCTGGGAATCACACCTGTAACCACTGAGTTCCGAGCCCAGTTCCTAAACCATTATACGCCAGCTCCCCAGATAAGTAATGAGGAGGTGGCTGTCCATGCTGAACAAAGACATTCAAGAAACAGACTATTATCAGGGAGTCTATATCGGCAGGGCAGATTTGGCTTTCTCTTAGTCGGCCAGGGTGGGATCGATTAAGGTTATGATGGGTTACTGCTTCATTAGCGCCCCCTAGTGACTCAGCAGGCACTTGAAGTTTACCAGGTATCAATGATGTAGGCACCTGTCCTCCTATTGACACCAGCTTGCCTGTGCCCTGTGTTACTTAAAATGTACAGCTTATGTGCAGTGAGTGATCTGGCACAAAATGGCTGCCGTGCTTCGCCCCACTGGGTGCACAGTGGTGGCTGGGGTGTGACTTCTCCTTTACTTTACAGAGATTTGACAGCACAGAACTACTACCGCTTCAAAACTGAAGAAAATAAGGAATAAAATGAAGAAACATTTTGGATAGGTTATATATTCATGTTATGACAGGATAGATATTATATCATTAATATGATGGGAAAACCTCTTCCTGACCTTTAAAACTGATATACTATACTTAGTACATTACATTATTGTCATTTAGCTGATGCCTTTATCCAAAGTGACTACAGTTGATCAGGCTAACCAAGGGCCAATCCCCCGTGGGAGCAACGTGGGGCTGGGGGCCCTGCTCAAGGGCCCAACAGCAATGGTGTTCTTGCTGTGAACCACCAACCTCAGGGGTCCCAGTCATGTACCTTAGCCACTAGACTACAGGCTGCCCCATACAGCCTTCCAACACGGTGAACGGAGATTAACTTTCTCAGTGAAAACACATCTTGTTGATTCAAAGCGTATTCAAGCGGCACAGAATGTGATCTGTGATCTGGGGAGAAAACAGGGTCTCAGAATTTGGGTTTGCCTGATTAGAGGGCTGGTGTAGACTTGTTCTGGGGGTGGGTGGGGGTGGGGGGTTGGTTGGGGGGCTAGGGGGCTGCTGGGAGGGCGGCAAAGGGGGAAGGAGTTTGCTGGTGCGAAACAAGGGGGCACCCACTGGGGTCTGCCAGGGGTCGTCACTACCCATCAGTGTCATGCAGGGTTCAGGGACCCAAAGACGGGCAGCCTGCAGAGGCACGCTGGGCGATCTGGGAGTACCTAGTGTTTGCACTCCAAACCTGTCAGCCTCATTATCCAACACGCAATTAGAGGATGACTCATCAGGAACAGGAAAAAAAATAATAACGGCATGGTTCACAAATACCACTCAACAGGAGGGGCAGCCATTTTCCCCGATAATACAGACAAATTTCATGTGAATGAATGACACAGTGAATGGATGACACTTCACCTGCAGTTTATAATTAAAGTGCTGATAGACTTCTTTTTCCAAAAGCAGATGAGGTAACTGCCTGAAAGAGACAATTCACAGTCTGATAATTTCCTGTAACTTATTTATTTACTTTTTTCAAAATCAACATATTCGAGTGCCTGTCACAAGCAAACGATCATTGCATTATATTGAGAGGGCATCAGTGGTTTTTTATATATATATATATATGTTTTGTTATTTGAAAAGCCCATATAAATTTAATGCTTTCAATATATTTGTTCAGTCAAAATAAATAACAAAAGCTTAGGTGCGCTATGTTATGACTATGAGAATGTCAAAATGCCATTTCTGTTGTGACTCTTAATAACTCATTTAAATAAAAAAGTTCAAGATTTCCATTGAACCAAGCATTCATACTGTTCAAGTATGTAAACAACTGCCAGACTTAACATACAAAGTAATCCAAAATAAAGCCACAAAGAATCAATGATAACAGCCAAAAACACTATTTGTGTTTAGTTTTTCTTTGCTCTTATTTTTTTAAAGATATGGTGTGTGTCATAGAATTGAGTTTGTATTGTTCAGCTGGAGTGGCCCTTTGGTCTTTATGAATCGCCGTTATCATTATCAAGACTTTGTGATACCCCTGAAGCAGTCAGCACCTCCAAAAACGGCAGCCACTATAGCTTTTCATTACTGCTTTAGATCCGTTCATCCTCCCTGGCTTTCTGCCTAATGCTGGTAATACAATTTCTGTGTAGGGCCATCTGTGCGGTAATTAATTTTTTATTAAGGGAACCCGCTCACAAAAAATAAACAAATAAAAATGTGGATCTCGAGGTAAGTTTCTGACACCTGTCTCCAGGCAACCAGACCTCTCACATTTCTTCTCAACTCAGGCAGGAAGTGCTGTGGTCTACTCATCACTGCCAAAGCACAAAGCGGGCAGGAAACTTATCTTACAGGCCCATGAGATGTGAAATGTGCCGGCCTGACATCTCAAAAACCACTTACGCCTTTCCAGCCCTCTGTGCTAACAAAGAGAAACCCCATACAGCATGCAAAAAATCCCTACAGAAAACACATGCTGCCTTTAGAGCAACACTTACGATGTTCTTCACTTCAGACCAATGCTGTTTTGATATGCAAAGTGTAATTTCTCTCTGGCATGCTGGGACGCACAAATTCCACACACAGCACATTCACAGCAAGGCCAATGCATCCCTGGACAGTTTTTCAGAGCCATCAGTCTGTCTTCTTTCTTAAACCAAGGTACTCACTCTACTGACTTTAAAATCTAGATTTTAGATCTAAATGTCCTCCAGACCAACTTATGTCGTGACTTCCCCTGAAGAAATACTCATTAAACAAACAGAGAGTGATAACATAGGACTTACTTGCTGAAACATTAACGGCCCTTCATTTGCTCAATAACTTTAAAAACTGGACAGTTACATCATATGTCAAATCTATAATATACACTTTAAATACTGAATACTCAATATTAAAAATGCACACTTTGTCATAAAGAATGAAAGATTGTCCACTGATGATCCATATTGTGGATAATTTTGTAATTATTGTGATGTCGATTTGTTGTGGTTGTTATAGAAATACTAATTATTCTCTTGCTCTCTCTATCAATTTCAATTTGAATGTGCTTTAATAGCTTGGCACATACTGTTGCCAAACCAACTGTGACAAAGAACAACAAAAGCAAACAATATAATTACATAACTCTAGTCTTCAGGGGGAAGAATCTCTCTCTCCCTGTCTTATGCCTTCTTTGACACTCTCTCTCTCTCACAAACAAACAAACACACACACACACACACACACACACACACACACACACACACACACACACACACACACACACACACACACACCTTTGTGTGCAGTGCTTGTATGGGACTCACACTATGTTTGTCAATGTTTTAAATCTGGTGCCTACATAAACCTAATATAAACATATTCTTTAATTCATATCCAAACAATTTTTTAATATAGACTAAATTCTTCACCAAAGGTAACAATATCTGCATCAATCTGGGATACAGGATCCAGCCACGAACAAGGAATTAACTGGCACCTCAGAGCCATCACTACAGCTAAAACAAGCATGTATGCTTTCTGTATTCTAACAAAGAAACTGTTACTGCCATTTTTATTTAAAGTTCTAAATACTCGTGGCTTCAGTGCACAGAACAACTGGTGGAAGATAAACTGTTGCACTGAAAAAAAAAAAAAGTGCATGACTGATTTAGTTTGAAAGCGAGCGCGACTAGCGCCGTACTTTTCTATGACAGCCTTAGAGAACAGCGGTGTTTCATCACCCGCGGTAAACAACTCGCAACCTGTAGAACGCCGTCAGATCTTCTGCCAAAATGAATAAAACGGGTAAACAGAAACGCTCAGATGAAATATTCCCTTCTGTGGAAACGGGGGAAAACGCTACAAACTGTCACAGGCAGAGCAAGCCCAGCATGTTCTTCCGGGGTGGGGTGGGAGTTGGGTGGGCTGTTAATTGGCAGCGTGCGGACGGACTCGCATCCATCAGACGGATGAAAGCCAGCGGGCCGGGGGTTAACTGCCCAGTTTCTTGCCAGCATTTCATACATCCAGATCATTAAGGCGCCGATATTCACATGGGCTCGCTGGGCCTATTTGCAGTCCTCTCTTCATCCGGTGTAATTTCTTTCTGTTTAATATAAGCTCAGTGATTTCATTATCATACCCCGCGGACGCCCACCCCCCCTTCCTCGACCACCGTGATTGGTACCACCACAGCAAATGGACTATCATAGACTTATAGGTTAACTGCCCTGCTAGTTTTATGGCTCCCTAACCATTTCAAGTTACATGCTGTAATACTAGATCCCATATGCAGCTCTAAGATTGTGGTCGATAGCCACATGCAAATGATCCTTTCAAAGGTGGGAAACCTTTGACTGTTTGAACGTCAGCTTTCATTGATCTCGTATCTGGCTATTTGGCATAGGGTTGGACAATCGACGCAGTATCCATCTAAAGCCTGTATCTGAAAATGTATTTCCTTTGATTCATGAGACACTACAATGTACATTTAATATTGCAAACCTGACCTGGTGTCCTAGCCATCCCTGACTGCCATTAACTGACAGTGCTCTTGTAGATGTAAATTAGGCTATGGGTTCTGTGCTATGCTATACACTATGAGCAAGGCCATGCCCTGGTTAATGAAAGCATGCAAGCATAAAAAAATCTGATGAAAAAAGTCCAGGAAACCTCTTCCTAATCCTGTTTTTTTTTGTTTCTCATACATACTTTTCCTTGCCACTGTTGCCTTAGACTCGCTTCCATGGAGGTTAAGGCTGGGATCTACTGTAAGGCACACTGCGGAAAATGTGTGTGGAATGTGCTATACAAATAAATATGATTAGGTTTGATTTAATTACGTTTGAACTTACATAGCAATGTACGGTAAATATAATGACAGGCTGTTGAGGGAATGCTGGCCAGTGATGGCTGACCAACCTTCTTTGTCACCTACAGTAAATAAAAAAAAAGTATTTATTATATGTAACATTATTTTATTACTGGCAGGGCTAGCTTTTAAGGGGAGCTGGAATAACCCAGAGAAAGAGTGTGGTTGGATGTACCTACTCCTAATAAACCTGCATTCTAAATAGCCCTTCTAATTCAGGCGGTGCGTAACACGTTCAGCCTTTTACCACTCTTCATTTTCATACCATCGTGATTTACGTTTTCTTTTTTTAATGGAACTTGAAAATGATTTCCATCCTTTTACTGATAAATGTAAAGCAATAATAGCTGTACTAATAGCAGAAAATGTTTTACCGGGAAAAAAAAGCACTTTAAGTTATACGAGTAAGAAATGTAAATTGACTGCATGCATGTGGTTTTGCATTTCTAGCTATATTTCTCGTTGTTCTGAGTGGAATGGATAATGTTTTCACTGAGGAAGTCTCCGTCAAGCATATCTGCATTCCAATTTTGTCCAGCGACTTACGCCCGCAACCTTAATAAAGGGCCAATTTAAGAGTGTCTTTTCTGACAGCCATGCTCCTTTAACTGCATAAACAGAAACAAGCTAAACCTTGGATGAGTCAGATTTCAGTGTGAGTAAGCTTAATAAGTTGAGCTGTCCAGGACCAGTTATTATTTCTGTCTCTCTTCTGTTTTAGAGGAGACTAGGCCAGAGCCTGTTTACATATTCATAATGGCTCATAAATTTATCATGGCTGGAGATTAGCAATTAAAATCCTTGGTAGCACATCTTTCCTGCTGGAGCCCACGGCCTGTAGAAACGTCTTTAGCCAGTGCTCATTCCGTATTCCGGGGTTGTCTGGAGCTAATCAGCGGAGAAGGCAGAGTTATTAATTACGCTCACAAACCCTCCGTAAAAAAAAAAAAAAGTGTCTGCAGTTACTCATCAAGCGCTTACAGTTGTTGTCTATTTTATCTTGTCTTCGTGGCGCATTCGTATTCAGGGCAAAGCGCCGTCACCATCAGAATTTGCGGGAATGTGTGGATGAAAAAATCAGGGTCATTAACGCACCTCGCTGATACTGTGGCAGAATGTTTGTTCTTTCTTAAACCTCCATCATTAAATAAAGGTTTGAGTTGTTAAAAATTTTACTTTTGACCCAAACCTGCAACGTTGCTGCATGGCTGAAATAGAGCCTTTGAATGTATGAGCTCGACTCATGCAGCTAGACAGGCAGAGAACTGAACTGTATGTGGAGATACTGAGGTGAGCATTACTGGACATTCAACTCAATGCCACCAGTGAGCTAAGGCTGTAGACCGAGATGCCCATTAGAAGTGAATGGCTACAGAAATTGCCGGGCTGCCTTCGGTTTCAGTGACTTATTAAAACAAAAGATACAAACAGGAGTGCCAAAGGACCCTCTGCCAGAACTTCACTTACAGTAACAAACACATGGAGTTTTCCAGTATGGTATGGAGTACTTATATAAAAACATGAGGTAAATGCTCCTGCAGCTATCTTTTGAAGACCATGAATTTTGTTCCATTGTCTGGGGTAATTTAAGAGTTTTCAGAGAAGGTCATGTGTATGTTTTTCTTTTCTTTTCTTTCTTGGTGTTTGTCTTTTCAAGCGGCTTACCCAATTAGCCATGTCAATCACTTACCACATTTGACTTTCTTCAACTTTTCTAAGAATGATAAAACACATCTGAGGGCTTTTCTTTTGGCACACAAACGCTTTTACCGCACTGCATTTTGGGAAATGTGTCAGAGGATAAGAAGCAACTATAATGAACATATACTATTTGCCATGCAATAGTAACCAGCAGACTCCCCTGAACAGTTTGCCATGCTGGAGAGAAGATGCAAGCCTGGGCTCTCTTTTGGTTAGAAGGGCCACATAAATGCAGAAGATGAAGAGAAAATGGAAGTCTCACTGAGAAAGTTGAGGAAAATTAGGTACAGGAACCATATTAAAATTGGTATAGAAATAAGAAGAGTATTTCAAATAAAAATGAAGGAAAAAATTCCAATCAATGAATGGGAATGCAGCACAGCCTACAGAATTGTATGTTTTGAATGAACCTTAGGCAAAGTGTCTAATGTATGTAGGAAGCACTGAAAAAAGGATTATGCTTTGGAAATGCCAGTCATGAGATATAAACTAGGCGCAACATAAATTAAGTGCAAAAGCAATTACAGAAAGTGCAATTTAAATATGTCCAGTTATATGTGTAAAGGACCTTCAGATATCCTGAAATAGATCAGGCTCCTGGTGACAGTGAACAACACCACACCTATTTTACATTTTTAATTGAAGGACGACACTTCCTGTCTTCAACCATGAAAAGGAAAGCAGTGGGTGCATGAATGGCCAACAGGGGTCAGCACTGAGCAAAGACACATGGACATCCATGCCAATCCATTCATCGCTCCCTGGGTGACGTTACAGGCAAATATGTATCTCCTGGTGGATTCAAAACCAGACCATATTTGTGCCTACAAACACCAAAACATTTTCTTTGCAGGTTGAATCATCCAGAACCCCCAATACTTACTTTCAAAATATTTTATTAGCATATGGAGCTCAAGGGAACCAAACTCTGTTTATTCTTGAGAAGTGGGAATTTCATCTAAAAGTAAATGTTCTTCTGAAATTGAACGAAAAAAACCAGTCTTATCCCAGGATGCATTAGAAGCCCAGTCATCTTCAGGGAGAATACTATTCAATCAAAAACAAACCCCCCAAGATTAGTCTGTGGTTCTCATGGAATTGGGTGGGGGGTGGATGATGTTGCAGATTTCAAATACAAATAAAAGGCTGCAAAAATCCTCTTGAACCCCCTCTGCTTCCTGTCAGAAAATTTGATTGTATTTATTTCAGTAATTTCCTGAGTGGCTGTTGTGCAAATTAAGTGTAATTAACTGCAGGGACACAGAGTAAAATTGATTCTCGTAACGGGAGACTCAAGCTCATTTGCTGGTACACGACAGCTGAATGCGGATGACAGTATAAAGATGAAATGGTGGTGAAGCCCACAGTAAATACTCCACTGTTGCAGTTCATTTAGCAGAAAGAGTTTATTGCGCATCTCATTTGAGCCTCTAACACACACATACAGGCAATGCAATCTACCCAATAGGTTCTGACTACGGAAAAAAAGAGAGGAAAAACACCATGCTGTAGCGTTTACACTGTAGATGAAACCTGATAACATCTGAGGAGACTTAGGGTGAAAAATGAAGACAGAGTCATCCTCAATGGAAACATATAAACTTCCTAAAGCTGAGGAAACTCATATGAAATAGATAAGTATTGATTTGTATGTACCCGGGTTATGTCACCTCTGTGAATCCTTCTCATTCCTTAGCTACCATCCACTAGTTAAATGGCCGAAGGCCATCCGGTGTGGGAGAAAGGTTAGGTTTCACAGCTGTCTATGTTATGTGAAGGAAACTGATATTGGCTACTCCAGTCTTTCAGCTACTCCAGAATTTCAGACCTTCCCGTTTTTACGTAAGTGTTGATACAGCTGAAAGGGACATTAGCTTGCAAACACGTACAGTGCACGATTAATGTGCAGGGATTGCATAAGTACAGCATTCAGAAAATGAAAAAGAGAGAGAAACTTTGAAATGTCAAGGTAACAGGATAAATGAAGCGAGGGAGTAGAGGGGGAGGAGAGAATGACTGTGAAAGTAAAGTGGGTATAGAGGAGCGGTGATTCAGTGAGGACTCTCAACAAAAAAACCCCCCACCCACCCACCCCAGGTCAGGAAATCAATGAAAAGCTGAAAACGACCGAATACCTTTCATTTCTACCTCCTAACTCATGAGTCGTGTGAAAGAGTAGCCTGCGTAATATCAGGGAGATTTAAAAAAAAAAAAAAACACAGAGAAAGTACGCGCGGGCCTCTGTGTACAAAGACGCATTAATGTGAGCGAGAATACCACAGATATGAGCAGGGGTTATGGCTTTATAAAAGGAGGAGAGACAACTGAGGTCTCCACATGGTCGCTCTGTCGTAGCAGGGATGGTATATAAACCCCATTCACCTACGCACATTTACAAAGGTGCATGGCTAAACAATGGGTCGTCTCGACTGCAGACACTCATCCTCAGATAAAGCATCTGTCTTGTCAATACACACCCATTTTTCCATTATCAGAGCTCACTGGTTCCCTCAGGTTTCTCAGGGTGGACTTGGCTGACCCCTGTGCTTGCTCGCCTGTGCCCCATTTACTCAAGGAAAACAAACACAATATTTTACTCTTGGCCGGTATTGTTCTGTTTTTGGTTTTGATTTCCTTTTGTGTTTCCCCAGTCGCTGTGACATGTGCTTGTGTTTACATTTCCCTCGTTTTTGCTCCGCCCTCTGTTCCCCAATTGATTGCTTGATTGTTTCTTTGTTAATTACCTGATTACCTGCCCTGTTTCACCTGCCTGTTTTCACACCTGTTCCCTGTTTTGCCCTCATTAGTTCTGTATGTAAACTCCTTGTCTTTCTGTCTCCATTGCCAGTTTGTTTCAGTGTTCTTCCTGTCTTGCAACCAGAATTCTGTTCTCCTGTTTGATTAGCCACATATTACGCTGCCTGTTTCTCTCTGTCTCTCTTTTTGGATTCTGTTTTTGTCTGATTGCCGTGTCTTTCTGAATTTCGACCATTCGCTTGTTTTACCTGCCTTTGCTCTTGGATTTCCCTTTTCTACTGTTGCCATACCTACCTGGTTGTGACCTCTGCCTGGATTTGACTTTGATTTTTGATTTTGTGATTTGGAGTTGGCTGAAAATAAATACATGTTTATTTATTCACATCCCTGTCTGAGCCCTGACATCCTTCCTGTTATAAAACCATACCTGCAAAGCACTTCTATTTAGTAAAGTCAACAGTGCCATTACCCATAAACCTCTGCCAAAAGTCTTGCCTTTCCCATAGTTATTAGTGATTAAAAGAACACTTAGAGAGCTGGAATATCATTTGCTGCAGTTGCTGGGTATGAGGACTGAATATCGATCCTTTCTGAAATCCCAGCTGAAATAAGCTCCCTCGCCAAGAAGGCCCCTAAGGAGCCACTTCGCATTTTTGACATCCTTATGTCAGGAGGAGGGATCAGGCCTGTCAATCACCCTGTCTCTTGGGAAGGTGTCAGCTTCTTGCTGTTGCCGAGTGACATGTAATTAGTGCAAGATGTAGCGTATTGACTTACTTTAAAGAATTAATGTGGCTTCCTAATGACTATTCATAAAATTCCTTCATTCTTAGGGTCATTATAAATAATGTATATGACATTGATATATTTAAACTATTCAAATGGTAACAATTCAATATTTTTGGATAGTAATGGTAATGCAATGAATGCTTTAACCAGATTATATTACACTTTTTTAACCTTTTTCAAAGTTGCCCAAGAGAAAGAACTTTTAAACTACATATTAAACTCGGCATCAAACTGTGCAGTGGCCAATGTCTATTAAAAGAACCGATACATTACTAACACCGAATACGTAAAACAGCATGCTATTGAGACAAGGGGAAAAAAAAGTCTTTGAAAAGTACAGAGAAAATGTCAAAGCTTGATATGGTGCTCAGAATGAATGACTGCATTCCACTTTCCTGATCAGCCTTTTCAATGACTGGGGCGTTAAAGTACGCCTGTTATAGGGCACCCCTCCGAAAGCAGAGAATGGAAATATCAGAGCAGACTGCCGAGTGCCTTGACTAATCTTCCATCACTGTGTAAAGAAAAATGCAGACTGGAAGCAAATGAGGGACCAGGGAAACCTTGCATTAGCGTAGGCTACTCCTCATTATGAGGTGATTAATAGCACAATACAAAAGCACAGCGCTATAAATCAAAGAGCCCATCGCATTTAGTTTCAGGAAACTATGGGCTGCCTTGCAACGGAAATGCACCTGCTACTTTTATACTACAAACAAAATGCATCTGCTACTTTTATACTACAAACAAAATGCACCTGCTACTCAGTACAGAGGAGGAGGCCATGGTGTGCTCCGCTGTTCTGTAGAACTTTCAGGCAGCATTCCACTGAGGTCACCTGACCGGCAACAGGCTGATCTGCTGATGGCTTATCCTGTAAAGGCACTGCTCCAGTGCACGGATCAGCACCATGGTCTGGTGCTGGATTGGACCAGGCCGGTGCAGAATTCTGCACCCGCAAGGTGACACATGATTGGCCGGTGCAGAATTCCGCACCCCGCCGGGTGACACGTGATTGGCCGGTGCAGAATTCCGCACCCCACAGGGTGACACGTGATTGGTCACAGAGGTGCTTGGGGGATTGATCTGGTGAGGATGATTTCTGATTCTCACCGATCGGATATCTCTCACAGAGCTCCACACTGTTTCCTGCACACACGTACATCAGGACTGTTTTATCCCTAGTTTACTATCCCTGTCAAAACAGCACATTTATTGTCATAGTCTATAGCTTTAGGTGGCTGTTATGAATGTTGTTTCTTTGCCAAATTATCTCTGTTCGAAATGCAAGAGAAGAAGTTTATGGTAAGTCAAGTTTGTTAGTGAGTTACGAAAGGCGTGTGACGATGGGGTAGGGAACCGCATTCCTTTCGCATTAGTAGAGAGCCGAGGCCGAGCACAAGATGGCGTCTCTTATTGTACTCCTCATTAATTTAACAAGGTTTTGGAGCTGGAGAGCACAAAAGGCCCCTCCTCTTTACGAAAAAATGTCAAGATGCTCCTGGAAGAGAGTCATTACCTTAAGGCCAAGCCGAATAAATTTGCGAGAGGCAACCTGTTCCAAACAGCGTAATTGTGAAATGAGGATTAACGGGGCTTGAATGTGGCAGCCAGCATCTTGCCTCCTCAAAGCAGAGAGCAGGGAGCGAACACGAGAGGCATAGTATATCAGGCTTGTGTTTAACTCCTTTTTTATCTGTTATTTTCAAATTTTAAATTTGGAATCTTTTTTGCAATAACGATTCTAAACCCCATCACTGCCACATGCTTACTAAATTTAAGGTCAGCACTGATTGGCTTGCACGTCTTCCAGAGCTCACAGCAGTCTCAGTCCACTCTGCAGCCCAGCAGTGGAACGACACAGCCTCTGTGCTGGCGCAGGAGGGAGGAACCAAAATCCGCCCCTGAGCCAAAATGGCATCAGAAACAAGCATCAGCTACAGCCCTCCAATTTACACTGACATGGAGTGTCCAATAAAATGCTTAAATAAGGGTAAATGAAGTCATGAAAATGCATAGTGAATCTGAGTGCAAACATTTGGCTATGTCTGCGACTGAGGCAATCAATGTGTTACCATGTTAACAAGCATATGTGTAATCAAAGTGTTTTAATGAATTTATATGCAAATATCTCAGCTAGGTCACAGTTAGCCAAGGGACCACATTTTTCCACTGCACCATCACTGCAAAAGGGACAAGTGTTTTCGCTGAATGTGCCAGGCAGGAGACTCCACAGGGTTTCAATTTGGATTCTTTTCTGAATCAAAGAAAAGTAGTGTGTGGACCACAATGGAAATAAGCCTTACGGGCTTTATTGTGTTTAAATCTTCTATGATTTTAAATGTATGTGATGGCTGCTTTAGGGCAGAATTATATGTATTTCTGATCATCAAATAAATCATCATCATCTTCATCATTATCATCTTCATCATCATATTACAGAGATGGCGAAAAGTAAACGTATAGCAGGGAGGACAGAATGACACCTGACAGTGGAGTCTGACTGAAACCCAGCTTGCTTACACACGTGTGTCCCACTGAACACCGAGTCCCGAGCCTCAGCAATTACTCTGAGTAATTACAGGAGCTGATTAGACAGGAACCCAAATCACCTGTTGTGAATCAATCACTCCAATCAGTCGGCATGTCAATAAACCGCGAGCTGAAAAGTATCTCTGAAGCCCTCTGAGGCGCCATGATTCTATAGGACTAAGAGTGGCCACAAAAGAATAAATTCATTGTTTATTGTTCATTGCATTCATTGCTTATACAGTACAGTCAAAAGCTGGAGAAAAAAAAAAGAAAAACAAAACAAACATATAGGCAAAAAGAATATCTCACAGCTGCTATCGCGGCGCTACAGCTGCTCTGCATTATGGCTTGTTGCTCTGGATTTACAGCTTCACCGTGTTTTCCCTCATAAATCTCGGGGTGCGGATGATTTAGAAGACAGCAGAGGCGCGGCTCGTCCCCGTCGCTCAGACAGATAACGCAACGCAGATTTACGGCAGTGACGGCCGCGGACAGGAACAAGGCGACGGGGGTACTAAGCGAGGCGCAGTCAGCGAGGGTCGGACATGGAGGAGACGAGGGCACGAGGTGGTACCAGCTCAGGGAGGGGTGAAGGGGGTGAGGGTAATGAAGGGATTAGGGCAGTGGTAGGGAGGGGCCCAGGGTGAGGGTAATGAAGGGACTAGGGCAGTCCTCGGGCTCACTGTGTATGCTGGTTTTTGTTCCAACCACAGCTGCAATCCCAGAAACTAAACAAGCTGCTAAATTTCTTAATTAGGTGCTATTCATGTTGTAGGGATTATGCACCATACTAAGCCACGTTATGTCAGAAATATGTATGCATGCTATGAAGAATAAATGCCCTGTATTCTCATTGGGCCAACTTGCAAACAATTACATAAAGCCAAGTCAAATGTTTTAACTCATATTAAAGACTGGAGTGATTCAACGGGCACTTAATTAGAAAGATTTGGACACATGACCACTAAAACTAACCATTTGGTAGATCATGAAGGATTCAAAGACAAAGCTAATTATAATGAGCCAAACCTACATTTTGTTAGTAAGCGTAAGGAAGACAATTATGAGCTGAATCATATGTTCAATGACTTAAGGAGCCTATTGATTCACCCCAGTCAATAATTTAATTAGGTATGAAAACTTTCCCTTTTTGAAAAACCTTTTTTTGTGTTTTTGTTTGTCACATAAACACGATGTGAATACAGAAGCTTTTCTTTCATGACATCCAAATTATCTCTCTAATCATGAAAAGCACATAATTATGAACAATTAACAGCTTGTTAAGATTCTGGGGTTGTAGTTGTGGTTGGAACAAAAACCAGCATACACAGTGGGCCCCCAGGACCGACATTGAGAACCACTGGTCTAGGGTAGGAACAGACTGGGGGGGTGCAAATGGATAAGGAGGGCACAAATGGACAGTGAGACCTAGGGATTAGGAGCTGAAGGGACAGAATGAGAAGGAGAAGAAGGAAAGCAGGAATGAGGACACAAAGAGACAAGGGCCAAAGGGGACGAGGTGACAATGGCAGCGCTCGTTCAATGAAGAACAGCTGAACAGCTGAAGAAGAATCGAGGGTGACAACGAGCAAGTAGGACAAGGAGACGAGGGAGAATGAACAAGAGAAAGAGGTGATGAGGGAACAAAATAAAGAGCGGGACGCAGGCTGTACTCGTTCAACACGGAAAGGCTATAGAAGGGATTAGCGCACAGGAGGCCAACAACACAAGGAGGTAAATGAATTAGAGGAAGAGGTGAGGAGAAAGCAAGAGGACACAGGTAGCACACGCTTGTCAGATGGGACAAAAGAACAAGAGGAATGAGGGAATCAGAGGAAGGACTGAGATGTGTGGTACTCACTCAGCGAGGGTCGGCTGTGATCGGTGTCGTAGTCCTCGGCGGCAGGCAGGAAGCAGCTGCGGTCGCTGCCCAGGCTGGATCGGCTTTCGGACAGGACACTGGCCAGCGGCTTGCTGCCCAGGCTGGAGCTGGTAGGAGTCTGGATGAGGCCCCCACTGGACCCTGCAAAGACAAGGGCCAGCTCTCACTAACTGCTAAGCACAGAGGGGCGTCTGATGGCAGCAACATGCAATGTCAATGACTTACACTCCAGGACCTGGAGAAACCAATTACTTGAAATATTTGAACCCTTTAGACATGAGTGAAATAGCTGCAGATTAGTAAACAGCTACAAAATTTTTTTTTTAGCTCGAAACAGTTATCTTGAACATACTCTTAATAAAAATGTATCTTAAGTGTGATTGCATGCTTGTTTGAATTATATTTTGCTGGAAAATCATAAGAATGTGCAAGAATTGTAGAGTTAAATTATTTTGAATTAGTATTGAACCAATGTCTTCCAGCCTTGTCATTGCAGCCTATAGTATTTAGAGACTATCCAGCACTGTGTCAGGCATGGTCTTGAGCACACCCAGTGTCTACATTCTTTTTGTCTTGTGTTTTCAGGCATGAACTGAGTTTTAAATTCAGATGGTAAAAAGTAAATTAGTAATTCTAGACTGGCAACCAAGCGAATCAGCTATTCAAGAGGGTTTGTAGTGTTTAACGGCAACATGCAACTAAACACTCTAATATACATGCATGGATGGCAGTATGGTAATTGATTATGGCTGTTTGGCTGTCCTTGATGCTGACTAGGTAAGACATTTGAGAGTAATGATATCCATTTTGAAAAAAGATGGCAACAAACGAGCCGGCATGCCGTACAGTTTAAAATCCAAGGGGGTCCGTCCTAGATATTTTTGATTTGGGGGGGGGGGGAGACGGGGGCTGGGGGGACGACTCACCTGAGTCCTCCCGCTGCTGCTTGTTGTCCAGGACGTCCCGAGAGATGAGGGTGAAGACTTTAGCCTCCTGGCTGGACTCACTCAGCTCTGATTCACTGTCACTGTCGCTGGAGACCACTGCACATGAAACATATGAGAGTGTAGATGTGACTGAACTGGAGGCACTTCCTGTTAGTTCAGCATTGCAGAGCTGGAAGCACTTCCTGTTAGTTCAGCACTGCAGAGCTGGAAGCACTTCCTGTAAGTTCAACACTGCAGAGCTGGAAGCACTTCCGGTTGGTTCAGGATTACAGAGCTGGTGACTCAAGCTGCTAATTCAGGAAATTAATATCTGAAACATAACAGCCAAAGATGGTGCAACAAATGTGGTACAGTAATCAGCATGTCCCAGTGAGTAAAGGGCTATTTCTGTATCTGTATCAGGAATGGTATATGAGGTTGACACTTTATTTAAATGCCATTTAACAACAAAGGAAACATGGAAGTTGACCATATACACTAATTCTGAAGCTAAAGTAGGTGTGACAACTGAAAAAGAAAATAAAGCACTTGTGAAATCCAATTTTTCGAGGCAGCCAACCCACTCTTGAGTAAGAGAGAAATGTGTAAACCACTGCTGCTAATCTTATTACTAAATTAACACCACAGGATTTACAAACTAGACTGCACTGTAACTGAGCCTGAACAGGATTTCAGGCACTGGAAAATTACTGACAGATTTTATTCCACAGAGTCACACAGGGGCAGTCATCCCAGTCTGGTGTCAGCATAGTCCATTGCATTTCCTCAGTTTAACATTTGGTCAATATTCCCAGAAGTTCAGTAGTTCGTGATCGCTTCAAAAGCAACAAATTTACTGAACATATACAAAAGGTTTGTTCATGCAATCCATTATCGTGACCAAATGAAATGATTATGATTTTTTTTTCCTGGACACCTTCATGCATGATAAAACCTTTACTAAATAAGGCCCTCAGCCATTAAAAAAAGAAAACACAACAAAAACAACAGAGCTGTCGGTGAAGTTAGTCAGTTAGTCATCACCCGTGGGCAAATGCTGGTGTGCTCCACAGCTTGTCACAACGCAACACCACTTCAGTGCATGAGCAGAAATGCTTTTGGGAAAAAAAAAAAAAAAAACTCAGCACTTTCCTGGGAGAGGGTAGGAAACGGTGGCAGGACACAGCTGAGAGGGTGAGAGAGAGAGAGAGAGTCAGCTGTTGGCGTAGCAACAGGCCATCGGGGAACAGCGTAAACTAGACGGGGGCAGCCCGGAACCTCATCATCAGAGGAGCACCAGCACGCCCTTTTTTTCAACCTCCCCCAATATTTTGGGGTGAGAGAATCAAAAGCCAGCATCAGGGGCCTGGCGCGGTCGCGGCTTTCCAATTTTAAACTGCCATCTGCCGAGCGTTCAATCAGGCCCGACTGACTGGCATCTGCACCCAGGGGTGATGCCTCACCTCCCCCTCCCTCTCCCACCCCTCACCGCACTTCCATTTCTCGCTCCGGGAAACGCTGCCGCTCCACCACTTTTCCGGTGCGATTCCCGGTCCATCCCGATGAACCAGAGCCGAGAGAGAGAGAGAGAGAGAGCGAGAGAGAGAGAGAGAGAGAGCGAGCGTCATCTCCGGTCTCACGGACGGCTCATGAATATTTCCCGCCCGTTAGTCACCTGCAGCTCTGTGCACTGCTAATCCACAAGATCAGGATCTGACTTTTAACTTATTTTGGGTCCCACTTTGTATTACATACCACCAATACTCTCCTATGTACTCTCCTATGCAAGTCCTGTGCATCTGCTAGGGACGTGTTTGGACTTAATAAACAATATAAATTTGTAGAGTATATGAGCATATACAATATACTTGCATGTATGCACGTGTTCACGTGTGTGAATTCCACACATTCATAAAACCTAATAAAAAACAATTGTAATCACTCACCCTATCATAATCCAGATTTATGTTGGGTGTATTAACTATTTGGCCTCCTTGGCTTCCATCTGATTTTTGGGTATCTAACAATAACAATCCATTTTAACTCTCTATGGCCTGAGCTTAATCTGACTTTCCGCATGTCTGCATCCCACCTTCTATTCTCATGTACCCATCAGAAAACACAAATGTAAACATTTTTTGGAGGCTTGTCCTAAACAATCATTATAATGTCCACTAACGCCAATAGATCTCTGCAGGTCTCTGAAAATCAGCCTGAGTTTAGATTGTGTGATTGTGTGAGCCACGTCAGCAACATCCTGGGGATTAACTCCTCGTCAGTCTGGAGTTCCAAACATTTGAAAGCCCAAGTTTGCAATAAAAATGAAGAGCAATCAATGATTTGTGATTAACAGTATCAATTGAGCATCTTAATCCCAACATAATCCCTGTGGTTGCTGATGCTGTTTCTGGTATGGATTTTCTATTTCCATGGTCGTGTCTTGGTCTGAATGTAGTTTTGGTCGCGCTGGTGGAAACCTTCGTCTGCACATGAGGCACTGCGCGGTTTGGCTTTCCTCGGCGTTGCGACTTTTAATCAACTGACTTTTTCTTCTAATCTGAGTAGGAGTATGTTTTGACAAGGGTTGATGCAATAAAAGCAAAAATGGCAAGATAATATGGAGGCTATGAAAAACACTTGTATGATGTGCAACAATTTAATATTTCTCATCAGAGATAAGTGGATAAAAACCAATAAAATAAGTAGTAAATGCCAAAAAGCAAAACTGTTTTAATCTCTTGAAAATGTCAATTTAGACTCTTTGCATATACACCATTTTCATTTTTTCCTTGCCAGTGTCAGCTAGATTTACTTTTGAGGGCTCGGGCTCTCTCTAAATCATTTTATTCTGTAAATCATTTCATTTTCTGAAAAGTATTTTGTCAAAAGGGCTATATTGTAATTCATTCAGTACACTGGCAAAAACTGATCAATCTACTTGCTTGATGAATCTGGCAATTTAATTGAGTATCATTCACACTAATTATTAGATTAAGTCAAATCAAATATGTTTTGTACATTGGATAAGGGATGGGTTTCAGCATTTAATGCCATTTGTGTTCTGTATTTAGTGTTTCAGCAGTGAACATGGACTGTTCAAACCACTGGACTGAGAAATCATGGGTGTTTTTATTAAGTTTTTTTTTTTTTGGGGGGATTTTCAACTTTATTTGACAGTTACAGTAGAGAGACAGGCAGGAAATGCAGGAGAGAGAAAGGGGAGGACATGCAGCAAAGGGCCCAGGCCGGATTCTAACCTGGGCTGCTGCGGTAATAATTTCCCATAAATTATTTAAATCAAACCAGCTCTACATTCAATGCAGGTGCAAACGGAAGCCTTGAGTAACTCTTGTGGTAACTATTATGTTGTCATTATATGTGGGAGCCACCCAACACTGGCCAATAAAATCATTAAAAATCAAACAGAATTGAAATTGCAGGTTCTCTCAACTACATTATCGTGAGTCAACACGGACATGAAACAATTAAACGGATACACAGACTTGGCAGAAACAGACCATAACAGAGGAACACAACTGTAGCGATAATTCACAGATGCTGAATGATAATAACGGTTATACAATCAGCATAAGTACAGCATAGTGTGGGTGGCTATTTTGAGCGCAAGTTATTTTCTCCCGGATTTTTCAACATCTGCCATAGTGGGCTTGGATAGGTGTCTGATGGCGAGTGATTTGAACAGAGGCTGCTGGGATTTGAAACCTCACATCCTGCCCAATCCTAGAAAATCCTTACCATGCAGCTAGCCTAAATCTCACAGAAGAAGCTGGTGAACTCTTCTGGAACCCTGGCGGGTGTGGAGTTCCATGTAATGTTTGTCATTATTCCACCTCCGCCCCCGTCCCTGTCCCCCCACTCTGTTTTGGGGTGTAGATGAATTCGCTGTGCTTCATATTGTGTATTTCAAGACTTTGGACATCACATTTTACAATTCAAATTCTATGCAATGTGGTGATCCATCATTTTCGGTCAATTTACTTCCACACTCTTCCCAGCCATGTTCATATTTCACTGCACAGCACAGAGAAAAATGCCTTCATGACATATGATGCATAGTTATATTATTTTCATAAGGCTGTAACAGGCTCTGCTCTTACCTTTTTACAGTTTTTATGTCAGAAGTACAGCATGTAGTTTATTGTTTAATAATATAACACAGTGGAAACAGCAGTTTGGGGGAAAGTAAAAACACTGAACCACCCATTCCGTAAATCCTAATTTCTATAATAAATGGAACTTGCGGTATCTTATTTTCTGATTGAATGCTTTAATACATGGGCCTTATATAGGCCTATATGTTATTCCTTTTTATATTAAATCTAGAGAGGAACAATCGCATGATATTGAACAAATGTCAGATGTCTTTTTTCCCTGGTGAACATCCACATTCACTAACATTAATGAAAATGATTCGACACAGCTGGGATTGTAAGTCTGTTTCCATCACCCCAAAGGCTAGTAAACAAAACTGGAACTCTGTGGAGAGCAAGCTAACAGCTGGGTCAGTCACCTAGATGTAGCAGGTTCGACGGCCAGGTGGGCCAGTTGGAACAGGCTATATGAATCAGGGCAGCCATGTTTGCAGACATTCTCTACTGAGTCTGTGGGATGGTCAGCACAGCTGGCGCAGATAGGGGAAAAAAAGTTAGGGGGAGGTTATAAAAATAAGCATGTAAACTGAGGTAGTTTCCCTGCAATGATTGTGCTGGACCAGTGGGACCAGCACTGACAGGAAGATACAGCAGCCGTTATGAGTTTCAGTTATAGGAAGCTGTTATCTTTCGGATTCAATACACTGTGTCTGGGCCAGGCTCTTATCCCAGCTGCTGCAGAGGGCTGAGAGTTGGAGTCTGCTTAGCCGTGCCATCGGCTTACAGCCCGGCTGGAAGCCGAGCAGAGTGGGGCAAAGCTGCGCTGCTACCGCGCCTACCGTTAACCCAGCCGACTCTGCCTACCCGAGCCCCAGCCTCATCTCACCTGGCTCTATCGAGCCCTGGGGGCAGGAGGCAGAGTGATGGGATGGCAGCTGAGGCAGGCGGTGGGTGCAGGGCGTGGGGCGTGGGGGGTGATGTGACGGCCCGCCGGCGCTGGCGGCCTGGCGCTCTTTATCGTGTCGCCACGGTGATTCATCTCTGCCATGGCCCCGATCCGTTACTCATGTCATACCATTGAACCCCCGAGCGAGCCCGGAAACCGAGGGAGAATAACTCCCCTGCCTCTGTCGACAACATCAGTCTTCGCCAGAGCACATCGCTCTGGACGTTTAAACTAAGTGATCTCCCCCGTTAAACTTCACCGGAGCGTAGACCCTCCATTTCTGCCACATCTAGACCGCACAAGAGCACAGCACACAAAGTAGCTCATCACGCCATCAAAAATATCTTTATAATTCTCATAATCACAAATTATCATAAGTATTTGCTTTCTTTACCAGGTGGCTTTGGGTAGGGCAACCAAGGCTACATTTCAGGTGTACCCCTATACAGTTGAGAGATTAATACAATCAGTTCAGGCTAAGGAACTTTAGCACTACCCACCTGCCAGAGCCTGAAACCTTCTGCTTAAAAGCCAAAGGTGCGTGCACACACACACACGCACGCACGCACGCACGCACGCACGCACACACAATCACACTGTCACCCTTACAAACCCCCCTCCCTCACTTTTTGCTTTGAGAGAGCCGGTTTTAAACGTCACTTTAATGCAAATCGTCTGCAATAAATCTTCATAGAATGGGTTGCCAGATTGGAATTTTTCCACATGACACAGCTGGACTGCATACCCCTCATTAGGGGAAGTTGTTTGATGATGTATTGGGGGCCGCGAGGCTCGGAGGCCTCAGTATATCACACGTAATGAGCTGTGATCACCCTCTACGACACACGCCGCCGCTCAGAAGCATGGCGAGGGAGAGATAACCCGCATCCCCCCATGCTTCCATCTAGGCAATCCCTTTAAGGCCCAAATGACTAACTTCCACCTTTTTCAGCCAAAAGGCTACATCACATCCAACCTCTTGACAATGGAGAAGTGATTCAAGTCTGACAATTAACATTTCAATGAAAATGTGACTATTTTAGATGGCAGATTAAAATGAAATGATTTCCCATGTGCGATGACATATGTTCTTGCATTTATCATTAAACTGATATAATGGAGCTAATCTGTTCATAAACTGAATAAACTTAATAAACTGAGAAAATGAGGACATTTACCTTTCCAACTATTTTCGTGAGCTACTACATCACCATTCTCTGCCTCTGATTTTGGAGTGTTTTTAGTACACGGAAAACCAGGAAGTAAAATTGGCTGGTGCATACCTTTAAGCAAGCAGTCAAATAGCTATCATATTTAAGGATAACTTTGGATTGTTCTGTAAGGAAATAAAGGTAGTATAATCCAATTTAAAAAGTAGGTTTTAGAGTCTAGTTTGTCTTGCAAGATGAAAAAGTTGGAGTTCATTTGAAATATTAAATGTGTCCCCAAAATGAAAGCTTCACATTAATTTCAGGTTTTAATATTTAATTTCAGGTCCTTCAATAACATACATTACATGATAACTGCCAAATTATCTGTCAATGGCCATGTTGGCTGTCAAAAGTTTTACTGTTTTTAGTAACGTTTATTGCAGATAGCTACATGACAGACTGCCACGATTAGTGAAATCCAAGCTGCAGCTTTGTATCTCAGACCAGAATCCTGGACAACTGTAGCATGTTCTCATTTTTGGAGTTTTTCAGCACTTAATTTAAGTCAATGACTGGCTAAATTGTCAACACAGTTTTTTCCAAAACGCCAAAATTGGCTAATGATTGAAAGGAAGTCATAAAACACCTCAATAACTGCACCACTCTAGGACTGAGGTGTGAGATCCTGGGGTTAGATCCAGCATCCTGGGTAATTTTCACCCCATAATAATATGTCTATCATCCATTTCCCTTCAAGTGAAATAAGAGAGTTAACACAGTTATACTAGTAAAAATCTACGAACATAAAATACTACTGCTGTGCTGTATGAAACAGATGGCTGAAAGAGAGGTCATTCACAAACAGTATGGTTTTACAAGGTGTATACTCCACACATGAAATAAAAATGCTGGTTCCTGTCAACCAATTGTGGTAGATAACCTGAAGGTCATTGTCATGACGGATGCATGTCAACTTTCTTTTGTCTCTGAACCTTCTTGTCCTCCACCACACCAGCAATCCCCATTCTGACCATAACCGGTATCCACTAAGGCTGTTACAGCTCAGATCAACTTCCAAATTCAAAGAAGCAGATTAGATTACATATGGCTGCACTGTCTTCACAATAACAAGCAACAATGCAAAAAGCACAGGAAAACCTTTCGAGTTGCAGGGCACAAAATTGGAAAAGATTTGTCTCCCGTTCAAATGTCACCAAGTGTTTTGGGAAGTCTTGGGCGACAGACTATGTTTTGTCCAATCACAGTACAGCAGGGAAAGAAACAAATATAGAATGCCAGAGGATGTCTGGCGAGAGAGGGATGAGCGTTGCCACGGTGACATAAACTGCCCGGGTGGGGCGGAGGTGCCAAGAGCTGCACTGAACCTAAATGGTTTCGGAGGGAGATGGCAGCATATCTGGATGTTTTATAGCGCGGTGACTGTATAGCATGGCGGCGCTCACTTCTGATCCTGGAAAGCTGCAGTGAGCTCTGGTGTTTCTTTTCACCTGACATCCCACCGCAAATTCAGCCCCAAGAAACCAGGTGAGGCGAGTTAAACGATTAACATACTGTTTGAACTGGTCAACAAGTGCCGAGTAACAACAAAAATCAGCCCCCAATGTGGCTCTCCTCGACCAGGAGAGGGGACCACTGCTATAACAAATACTGGTGCTTGCTAGGCATTCAGACGACACAGTCAAAAGCATGGCCAGAGGAGCCAATAATTTTGACGTCTTTAACTGTAGCAGTCCACTAGCTGGCATTGGTGAATTCTGGTTTTGCTGATCAGGTGGGGAAGTCAGAGAGAGACTCTTGCAGAAGTTAATGATCCTGAAAACATCCTCTTACCCGAGCCGAGAGGGCTGTAATGCGTTATTGAGCCAAATTACCACAGAGCTCACCTTAATCGCTTTAGAAAGAAAACCAAATCCCTCATTTCAGCTGGGTCCACTGGGTTATTGATCATTCTGCTCAGAATCAACCTCTGCATAATTGAACACATTCCTGATTAAATTCATTTGTGGAAAAAGTAAAGATGATGAAGCAAAAAAAAAAAAAACACAAACAAAAAGAAAAATTTATTTGCTTATCAGCAAATGCGTAAATCCTAAAAGAAAGGAGAAAGGGAGGTTTCCTTTTCAAACCATGTTGACTAAGTGATGATGCGTCACATCGTATTTTAAAAACAAAACATATCCTGTAACACCTGTCAGATTTATAGGACATCTACAAAAATCTGATGCCTCCATGTCCATAAGTCCAGATGACTAAATTCTATGTGAGTATGTTATATTATATCAGAGATGAGCTAACATGACCTATGGAAGGTGGTCTTTTCATTCTTAAATAAAAAACTGTATGCCGTCATGGTAACCTACCATGTGCATTCCATAGAGTCTTGCCCTAATGTTTTTTTTTTCCCTGTTAAGGCAGTTGATTTTTAAATCAATGCTCCTTTACAATTCTGACAACCCAGGTCATGCTGCAGCCAGACGGCAGCTACTTCGGCTGACGTTTGGCCAAATAAATATTTTAAACGCCGCCTTTCCCCTTTGCCAAGCCAGATGGCGTCTACACTGAAATATCGCTTCCCATCAGTCTCTTCCTTTTTTTTATTGAACCCAAATCGGTGAGGCAATTTACACCCCTCTGGGACTCTACTCCCTAGTTTCCATCTCACCCTGGATTCCGCTGTCTAAGGTCTGCAGGGACCTCTAACCACTGATTGTTATTCATTTTTTAAAAACCCCTTCTCACCGCTTCTTAAAGCCACTGGCAGGTTGACTAATGCCTCCCGTCGCTGGTGTCAGGAACAACTTCATTCTCCTTCAAAATCCTGCAAGTTCCACACTTTCCATGGATTTGACATGTAGAATGATATAAAAGAATTCTCACTCTTTTAAATTGCCAAGGGGCTCTGGAGTTTGAGGTTATTCATGATGCTTAACACACCAAATTTAGCTACTCTCAATATACATTTTAAATGCTCAAACAGTATCAACATTATATTCACAGTGATAAGTATTAATCATATCTTTGGTATTTCCAAAATAATTTTAAAAATGGGGGTCACACACATAAGGGAACAGCCAAGGATTCATAAAGCATGATGGTTCTGTTGCCAAGGTCACTGGGTCTCAATTCTATCCGGTCCTTCACAAGAGTCTGTAATCTAATTGGTCCAAGAGTAAACATGGCAACTATCTCTCCCTACTCATCTGGGGTAGAGGTCAGACATACATCTATAATCCAGACATATTTGACACCCCAATTTCAGGATTTTTGCTGACTGATCATTTTGCATGAAGGACGCCAGGCTCTTGACCCCAGATAAAGAGGACACGTACCGTAAAACTATGACAGCCATAATCTAAGGTGAAAATGAGAGGTCATCCCAATTTACAGACAGTTTTTACTGCTGGGTGACATTCAGTAAGAACATGATTTCTGCAACAGCCTCCATCTGGTGTCTACAGCCAACAACCCCATTTAAAATGCCTTTCTTCATTACATGAAATGCTGGTTTTCCTCTTCCAGCCTAACCCATGTTTGGATTAATTTTTAGCATAGAATGTTGTAAAATTGAAAAAAAAAAAAAAAAAAACACACAACTGACTCAATATACCTGTCAAGTAAGGAGCAAACCAAGTCAGGTGGGAGGGGTAGATGGGAGGGATCAGACCTGCTTTAGAGGGAGATAGGGAGGGGTGGTGAATTTGATGAATGCTATATTCACAACATTAAATTTATAATGAGGTTTTGTTACAATTACAGGTGATTTTTATGAAGCAAAATTCATCAACTGTTCTATTTCAATGTTTTGGTTGAAGTACCACTGAGGAAATGCTGTGCATTATGAATGCGCCTTTAAGTCTTTTAAATTTTAAAAATGACATCCCTTAAAGTCTAAACAGACAGGTACATAATATATAGACGCACATGATTACATTACTTTAACAACTGACACAGTAAAATGTGTAAAATTGAGGAACACCAGAGGGAGAGAAGATGACAGATGAGGGGCAGATACAGAGGACCCCTCAACCCTTCCTGCGTTTTCCCCACTGGCCTCAGTGACCTTATCAGTTTAGCATATTATTTTATTATTTCCTACAAAACTGCAATGACTGTTAAACACAGAATTTCATGCAGTATTAATGAATCTCATTTCAAAAAATTTACATAAACTCATCCTGATTAACCCGGGAACATTAATTCAAGAGGCCATCGGATGAGTTTAAACAAATCTTCTTGGACGGTTGTGTTCCTGGAAGAAGTTATCACCCTGTTTCACCCGAGTCTGTTGGAATCAGGGCCAGATGAAGCTTTGAGGCACCATCAAAAAGTCATTCATCATTGATAAAACAGCACTGGAGTAGCCACACATCTCACTGATGTATATAGCTAGCATCCTTATTTCTCACATTGCTCCTATGGTGTACAGCCTGCATCCTATGTTTAGCACTATTCTGTAGGGAAAAACAACTTTTTATATATTCTTTTTTTTGCTCCACTTTGGAGTGCCCAGCTGTGTTGGCAAGCCATGATAAACACCATATAGACAGCCTCCACAGTCAACTTACAATGGGATTCCCTCCAAAGCATGCCATGCTGGTTGCTTCTTCTTTCCACAGTGCAGTGCCCAAGTCGAGCTTGGACAGACACGAGTGGGAGGAGGCCATTTCGCGCATGGCTTAGTGGAGGCTGACTGCGGGGGTCGTAGGTGACCAATACGTCACAGCCACCAGTATCGACAAAATACCCCTCTCCCCGGGTGACACTAAAGTAAATAAAAGATTAAGCTGGGGAATAAATCCAACTTGCAGCAGTCACTGTATACTCACACTACCACTAGTGAGCTTCTTTATGTAAGCCATCTCAGTGGATTCTCTGAACAACTTCATTCGCTAATATCTCATCACAGTTCACTGCAAAAAGTGAACTGTGAACAGTCAAACATCAGAATCCTGAGTGAAACATCAGGATTATTAGCACAAGGTAGCGCAGCGTAAACAGTGTGTTGGGTCATATCGTTCATTGACAGGTGCATATATTTATCTTTGGCCATGAAATATGCATGAATAACATGTCGAGGGCCACATTCAGGCTGCGTATTCTGTGGGCTGTCCATATCAATCTGATGAGGGCTGTTACAATGGAAGGCAGAGGAGGACTGCATTTGCCCGTACGCTGTCGTTTATTCCAAAGATAAAAGCGAGGTTGTTAAACAGCTTCTGCACGCTTTCTTCAGAGGATACTCACTCTTTCCTGCTCCTGCAATTTACATGCGGCAGTACGCCTTATACTTCTCATACAAGTCAGGTTTGGAGGCACTGCCCCGTTTCAAAGAAAACGACTTCAAGCCCTTTGACTGAAGTACATCAAACCTACACTATTATCAAATGGCTGGAGATGTGAGACATGTGATTAGCACAGATTAGTGATGAACAGAAAATAAATAAATAAACTCAGAGAAATTTGAGTGAGAACGGAGGAGGAACACAAATGAGGAAATCAAAGACCAGGCCATGGGGAGGCTAAAAACCTGTTTGTTTATAAGCTTTGTCTCCTAAACCTGATTACCACACTGCAACCAAGTTATTCTCTGGCATTTTCTATTTTATTGTATTTTTGGCCATCTGCCAACTTCCTTCCCTTTGAGATATGGTTAATCTAGTGTATAAACTGCACACTTGCAGCACTTAATACCAATTTTAGGAGAATCATTAAAAAACAGCACCAAAAGTCCTTTTTTAATTAGCCAACATGAACATTACAGTTTACACGTTGCCCTGAAGTTCAAAAAAGTTAAAGGGTGGGATTAACTTGTCGTTACAAAAAAAAAGATTTGTGGAGGAGTAATACAAACAAATCCATATTTATTCATTTTCCAAAGTGTGTGCAGAAATTAAATAGTAGATGTGCTTTTACAAACTATGTGAATTTATTCATTTCAAAGTGCATTAAAAATGTCTTTTGACTCTTGCTTTCCTGCGTACTGTTGCAATTATTATGCAGTGTGGCATATCACCCGTAAAAACAAAAGCTTGTTGGTTTCATAAGTTTGTTACCTGAATATTCTTCCTGCAATCTTTGCAATATGACCTGATTTTCCTCAGTGTCTGTACAGCTGTACAGATGCAAAGCATAAAATGGCCTTTGATAAAGCTGTGTGATATTCGCACAAGAAAAAAAAACACTTATGACAACCACAGTGGAGGTATTAGAGTGAAATGTCTCCTTCAGAAAGACAGTTCCACACACATAAATCAGTAGACTGTGCCTAGTTTCTCCAGGGGGGAGAACAGAACAGAAGGGCTGTACATTTCAATACTGTAGCAGACCACTCAAGGACAGGCTGAGATACTGCGTACCTGCATTAAAAGAGGTCGCAAAAAAGCAGACAGAGATAAAAAAAAAAAACATTAAAATATCTGCTGCATTCTGTAAGCGTATGCATATTGATCGTGACATTCAATTCAATTCACAGCTCAAGCCTTAAATTTTTCACGAACTAGAATTGCTACATCATCCAAACATCTCAAGGGTGGGGGGGGGGGGGTGGCAGGGTACGTGATGGGACCCTCGTTTGTCCACAACAGATTAGCACACACAGAACATTTCTTGCAAAGCTTAAGAATCACTGCAGCTTAGATTTTAATCATAAAGCCACACCAGAATTTCATAAATCTCAACAAAATCGGATCTGACAGTTGAAACTTGCACTCTCCCTCTCCCCATATCTTGGCTACAGCGAGCACACAGTCTTTGGCATGGGTTTTCAATACAGTATGTGTCCGTGTTGTTGCTGATCGCAGGGAGACTGTATGCGGTACCCCTAGGCACTATACAGCCCAGGTGACAGTATGTCCACTGCACCCTGAGAGGATGTGACTGCAGACTCCAGCCAAGACCCAGGCCAAACAATGGCACCCAGCCTGGTCCCACACTGCACCTTATTGGCCCACCTCTTTGGAGCATACCCCTCATTGGTCAACACTCCCACTGGTGGGTCAGCAGATGTACACAAAATCCCACCCGGGCTCCCATTGGCTGCTGGTGATCAACCAATGCCATTGCAGGGAAACATGGGCCAAGTTACAGCTGATGACGACAGCAGTCAGTCATGGTACTGACTTCTAAAGGAAAACTTTAGAGGTAGAGGCACTAATTGCTGAAGAGCACTAATTTAATTGGCTTTAACATTTTCAACAATAAAGGGGGTGGTCAACTTCACCGTGAAAGAGGAAGCTTTTAGAGCAGTAAAAAGGCTTCCTGTTATTGCAATTACAAGAGTGAGTCTACCTCATCACACCGTGTTTCACCAATGACGGAAAGCTGAATGCAATTAAAGCTCCGACAGCGGCCAAAACCGAAGAAAATAGACAAACTAACGTTTTCATGAAGTTTCAGACAACGTGTTTGCAAAATAGTCACCCAAGGAGTGACATTTTCCCCACACAGTAAGGAGAGCTTTTAGCGAATGCTCGTTCTTTTTGAATAAACTTAAATTAGCTGTCCCTTTCCAGCGGGGCGAAGACCTGGCACGAGAACAAGAACAACTCAATAGCCTTATGGGGGCAGTGATAATTACCAATTCATATGAGTTTAAAGACCATCGGTGGAGAGTAACGGCCAGGTCCAGACATCACAACCCAGAAGAACCTTTACTGAGCCCCAGAGGAGTCTTTCTGCTGAGAGCCGGGTCCATAACTACACGCTCAGCAAATCCTCTCCCCTTTCCACTCAAATACTTATCACACACAGCAGATGGTTAAAGCTTATTGATGACACACCAAATTTATACTACATAAATCTTCCTTTTGTGATACATAATTTTTTTTTTTTTCTTTTGCTAAGTTCAGCAAAATGTCCTACCATATTGGTGGGCCAATATTGTAGGAGGTGATGAAAAATTGTAAAATTTTGCTTTATCATGTGAGCAGATCTGGGCACTGTGCCACCGGAGGACTTTCGACTTAAGCTTCCCTGATCATGCCATGCTACATGAAACAACTGCAAACCCCTTCCTTTAGAGCCATACAGACTCAGGTCGTATAGATGACCTTTTTTTTTTTTGGATATCACTTTGTCAATTTTGGGTCAAAAGGTTACGCAGAACAGAAAATACACACACTCAGAATGAAGTCCAAGAATGACTCTGCAGGCAGGGGACAGCGTTAAATGGAGTTTGTTCAAACAAAAGTTTGCATTAAGTATTTCAGACAACCCCTCATTCAAATACCTCTATCCGGTTTTCTCCACAGGTATCAAATTGCCACGTACCTTCTCTCCCATCAAGCACACTGCTTCCAGCATCCCTCGCCCTTCCCATCTCCACCTTCATGTCTCATGTCATGTGTTCAGACAACAGTCTCCAAATATTTTATGCATTAAATTCATAAGGAAAATGGATACATGTCACATAAAAAGACAAGTGTAAATAAGATAATTAAGTATGTCTGATAAGCACAAAGCCTGGTGGGAAATGTAGTTCATACATACAGAGCTGTGGACCCGGGAGATATAAGTGTAGATTGTGAACTCTCCCTCTCTCATTTATTTTATAGGGAATAACAATCATTATTCCAGCAAAAAGTGTAAGAAATAAATCAATAAATATTCAACGTCCTCATAATTACTTGGTGCAGGCCTTTTCAATGTTCTTTTTCTTTTTTTCAGTCTTGCATAAGTTGTTGCCTTTGCATTACTCCAAAAATGTCCCTTAATTACTTATTGAACAAAACAAAATGCTGCCTTGCAGTTGGTAAAGTTCATTCGCATATGAAAAAGCGTTCTCATCTTCAAATTTAAGGGATATGTTGACATGCATTAGGCAACAAATATAAAAGCAATTAATTCCATCCTGTATCCTTATATCAGCTCAATATTTTTACAGGTTTAATTAAGGTCATCAAAAGGTATAGTGTTGAGAATTTAATATCAGTTAATTGGTCCAACATGGCAAAAAATAACAATACTGAAATACTTCCATTTAGTAATATCTTTTAAGCTGAGCAAGGAAATATATTCTCCTTGTTAGAAAAATATAACATGTATTAACTGTAATGAATGCAGACTTTCTCTGACATGTGTCTGTGACCTGCGATGTTACAATGCAAGTCAACATCAGGAGTCAGAATAGAGGGTGTATAAGGAAATGGAGAAATCCTTTATAAGCAACTCGGTAAGCCTGACTGATCTAAATATCAAAGCAGGACAGGGAGGTTTAAAGAGGAGGCTGAACTGAAACATGAGAACTACAGCGCTCATTTATTATGGGCAGATGGAAGGTCCTCAGAAATCATTTATTGGAATGCCCTCATTCTCATAAATGAGTTGACTGGCCTTGCGGTGAGAGGGCTGCTTCATTTCCCCCGATGAGTCACACACAGAACCTCTGAAAAGGTCACCTGTTGCATTTGTGTTTTTATTTCTACCCGGGTACCTTTGGGGTATCTGCACCTTGATAATCATTTTCAGCCTAATGGAAAATTCAATACATATTAATTTAAAGTTGACACATCTATCCACTCACCTTTGGGAACGGTGTGAACAGTATCTAGTACATATCTCATGGGACTGTATAATAAGCAGGGCCTTGCACAGATCTATTTTGGGGAGCAGGAGCTCAAGAAAAATAAAGGGGCACCCCCCAATGAAAGTCAGTCCTGTTTTAAAAGGTGGAAAAAAATGAAAATGTCAACATCCAGGAGGGGTCTTAGTTTCACACCAGCTCTACCTGTACACATGCCAAATGAGAAGACTAGATTACATTTCTCACAAAGTACAACGGTCAGTCGCATGTTTGCTGTTGACTAGTAGTAGTATGACACTCTAGGGAAGGAGTTCTTTTAAAACCTTCAATTAACCCCACAGACTGAAAGTTCCTTCTAGTGTGGCTGATTAAACATTTGTAGGCTAAATTAATGAAATTCACACCACCTGGATGGATTTATAAAATATTGGGTTTAACATCATTTTGTACAAAACCTATATTTTCCAACAGCAGCCTAGACTGACCAGTGGCTACATTACAAATTATGAGAAATTCACACATACAAACTAGACTGACAGGAAACAGCTTTTCAGAATCTAAACAAGCAGATGGAACACATTGAAACTGATCATCGAGGCACGCATTTGCTTGATAGGTAGGCATGAAAAAAAGGTCATTCAAATAATGACATGTCTGAATCACACTGGAATGCCCTGGGGATATACTAGCTCTTCAAACACAACTTATTTTGCCTTGTGAATTATGAGATGGAGGTAAGAAGGTAATGTAATGGAAAATTTTGAGCAAAACAGGGCACCTCAGATATTTGTGTGCTGACCCTAACTTCTTCCATTGCTTCCAAGAGTTCAAGAGAATAAAAAAACAGAAGCAGGAAAATAACTGTACCTGAAAGTATTGACAAAGCTGCAAAATATGAACAAATAAATACAATATTCCACTCTGAATTCACAAATCACCCACCAGCATAAACCTGACAGAGCAAACACAATGAGAGCGAGATGGTGTCACAGTGGGAACGCTGATGTTCGATTGCAGGGTCACTGACCTTTGCTCCGTGCCCAGCTGTAGGTGCGGCCTGAGGCCGTGGACCTGTCCGTCTGGCCCGGCCCTCCCCTCTCAGCCGCCCGCTGCCCAGGCTCCAGGCCCGACTCAGTCTCCTTCCTGGGGAGCGCGTACTTTGGAAGGGCCTTATAGAACCAGGCCCCAGATCGCTTCCACACCTGGCCCAACAAGAAGAACCACAGAGAACACTGGCTAAGAGAGTTACTGGGGAACATCCTTCTGCTCCAGTTCCTTTCAATTCAATGATAATCATTTTCAGTTTTAAAAACTACATATGGAATTCTTAATTTTACAAATTTGTTAATTTTACTACTAGTCATAAGAAGTGACATTATCTTTACTATACTAAGGCTGACTGATAAAATAAAGCACCCAGAAGGGTTTTTATATTCAGGTTTGGCTATACATGTACACATATTACAAATATATAACACATAATTTTGTATTTGTACAATTTTGAACACCAACAGTCTCATACAGAAACACAATGGCACAACAAAATTCTATTCTTTTCTATTCCAAAAAATAAAAACAATGTTGAAAATTTTAAAAAGAGCACATTTTTTTTCATCTTAAAGTTTGTTCTTTTTAATTAAAAGAGTCTGTGAATGTCAGGCAACATTCAAAGCTGAGCTCTTTCTTTCCAAAGAAATAACAGCTGGAAACCAAGCCAGCAGTTCTACTGTAATCTGACTGGGTAGACTGGGGGGTGCAAGGAAGCGTCATTTTTTCCATTTAAAACACAAAAAGGCCTCACATGTCAAAATGAAGGATGCCTATCCACGTGGTTCCAGCAGCATCCTTGGCGAATTAACCGCAGGTCAATTTCTCTTGTACAGCACGCTTCACGCAAAAGCAGTCTCACAAGAAAAGAAATTAGGGGCTCACAAAGAAATTCAAAGCCGTCGCCACCGCCTTGAGAAGAACACAACCTGGAAATTAAGAGGAGCTAGCCTGAAGGAGCCAATCACACACGGTACCGTGGAGTGAACGCCTTGCTTTGCCTCTGGCTGCGAAAAGTGAAAGGCTGGAAAAAAAAAAAAAAAAAAAAAACGAACGCCTGCTGACAAACGCACCAGGCTGTCTGTCACAGCGTGGCAGGTCGCTCGGGTTTCAAGGTAAGCGCCCGTCGCCACGTGCGAGCACTTTCCCTGGAAACGGAGCCCGCATCAGCCGTGATTACATGCTCCTCCATAAATGAGCCCCGCTTCGAGATAATCAAAGAGCACTAAAGAGAGAAGCAAAGAATCTTAGGAATAAATAACGAGGAGCATCAATCATTACGGAAGCCAAAAGAATCTTCAAACGCGGTAAAGGCAAGGCTGTGTCTTGTGAAATACAGTACTTCCATTTAAAAGCTATCTGGACTGGAGTGTTGGGAAGAGTGCTACCCTAAGGCCCTCAGCACTCATATTTAATGACTTTTTTCTCTCAACTGTAAAAGTGATAACAGCGACCAATGGATATTTGTTTTAGACCCTTGTTTTCATCAGTGCTTGTTTGCAACTCAGAGTTGTCTTGCTGCTCTACAATTAAAAAACATGTGTATTACCACCCTTGCACGACTGCAAACAGGCCATTAGTTTGAACAAATTTGAATACCTATTTGCTAAAATTATGTAAATTTTGATATCTGTTGTGTCTGTTTGCATATTATTTTTCTCTTTCATCTCACCATTAGTGGACAAGCCAAAGCCATGGAATTTCTGGCACTTTAATAAGTCACTATAATGGTAATCTCTTCACATGAGGCAGACCCTCTGCTCTCAGCTATGTCGACAGTACCCAATACTGTCAATTGAGCATTTGATTTTAGTGGGTATGTATGAAAAATATATTCAAGTAATAAAAGTGTTAGTGCTTGAATTGTGCATGCAACTGTCATTGAGGACATCGGATATGTATGAAAAAAGAGGTGCTTGGAATATTAAACATTCATGGTATCTGAATACAACTCTCGAACGTTCAGAAAAATGACAGGTTTCTGCTGTACAGATTTGCAGTGGTTGGGGATGATAGCGCAGAACAATCTATATTTTTATTGGCTAATGATTCTGACCTGGGCCATTCTTTCTGACCACAGTGTGCTGTGGAACGAGAATTTTTTTCCCCCATTTCTTAGAAAAACATGTTTTTGAAATTCAAAAAAGGACCCTGGAAATGCAGTTCAAAGAAAACATTCGCTCAATTGCTTGGATGCAAAAACAAAACGTAATACAGCTGAATCAGTACTGAACAGAGACTGAAACCGCAGGCACACAACACAATGGCAGGAAACAGCACTACTCTGCATTCCTGGGCTCTTGACTTGGTTCCCTCAATCTTTTATTTTTCATTTCCTAATGTAAGTAGTGTGATCCCTTCTGAAAACTCAAGCATAATATTTTTGTTGAAGCCTTTAACATTCAGCTCAATTTAAAACATTGGAAGCTGGTGAATGTTCAGCATACTTGTCAATTTGTGCATGAACAGTTGCTGAAAACTTCTAGCTATTCAATCCATTTTTGAAGACCCCAAAGGAGTAACAGGGGAACAGGCTCCTCACCTCCTGTATTTCCAAGGTGTAAGTTTTACTGTTTCGCTCTCACGTTGTCACCAGTTCCCTTTCCTTTTCCATGTTTTGTTGTTGCTGGGCTACACAAATCAACAGGCCAGGCCCTTACAGAATGGTCAATTTTCACTGGGTGCGGGACGATCACCTGGTAAGCTGGCATCATGAAATTTTACGCTCTGTGTGCTTCAGGAAACGATTTTCTGACCCGAATCACACCTCCCAGGTGCTCACAAGAACAATTTTCACAGTTGGCATGGTCCCGACACAATACGTACTCTATCCAGTCACGGTGACATACAGGAGGATTACGGGGTCGACAGTTTCAATAGTCATCATCCCAAACTGGTAGCAGACATGCAAGGCCTATTATCAGAGCCAAAATAGCCGTTAAAATCACACTGAAAGTCGTACGATTAAGAAAATGGCATAAATGCATAAATGCATGTACAGGCTTGATTTTTCATAAGGGGGAATTCTGAGGAGGGCTTAATGCATTAGCAATGCGCAACAAGCAATGTGTTCCAACGAGCCTGTCAGAGTTAGCGCAGCACTGCATCTACAACGCCTGCAAATGAACAAAGTGTCATTTTCATATAGGTAACAGTTCTCAGATTTCCAGTTCACAGGCACACACTAGAGAGGTATTTCACAGAGGCTCGGCCCAGCTGGTAATTATCAGCCTCGTTATTCCAACTCTTGCGTGGCTTATGACCTTTTAAAAGCTGACATCTTTAAAGAAGCGGAGGCAGAAGCAGTGGACACATCAGCTAAATCCACCGCCGCTGACAGAAAAGTTCACCTGAAAGTGAACGTGCATTTTTAAGAGCAGGACGTTTGCAGGAAGACGTGGAGAGCATGAGATCCCATCTTTAGGGACGAGGTGGCATTGAAGCACATGAGAAATATATCAGTGGCTGAATGCGACTGAAATTTTAAAGAGCCTGTGTGTGTTTCAAGGCTGACCAGATGTACACCGAGTGTTACACAAAAAAGGGAAGGTAAAAATGATTCTGTGTAGGCGTTCTATTGTGCTAAACCTTGATCTTGCAATGCTCTTATCTATTAATGATCTGGCCCATGTGGGTGTGGATAAGAAAAGGATGTTCCACACCTGAGAATTAATACCAGAGGTTCTGCATTGAAACCATTGTGTCAACTTTCAACCCAAGCAGGCGATAAAGCTCGCCACTGGCCGTGTGCATAAAAGAATCCCGGAATTGAAGAGCGATGGTTACATAAAAAAAGAGTGCTTTTTTTCCCTCTTGTTCCACACAGCTCATAATTGCTGCGGCAACGCAGTCTGAAAAACACCCTGGCTTCATGACAGCTCATCGGCACTTCAAGGTCTCGGGGAAGAATGCTTTTGTTTGTTCCTTAATGACTTTATTTTTTAAACGAGAAGGCTGGAAGAGTAGTCTAAACAAGCATGAAAATTTTCATTCCAAAGACAGTCGCCTCCCTGTTTGAAGGTGTTTATGAAACATTGACACAATTACTCTATTGAGTTATTACCCGCACTGACACTTATCATTGTATGATATTCCACTCTGTTTCTCAACCACCTTTCATACTGCTGCTATAACCTTTACATACTCCAGAAGAAAACTGAGCAAGAGTGAATGAGTAGTGGGTGCACAATATCAATGACCATACATTATATAAGCTTATTCATTTTCAAAAAGGCAGTCCTCGAATAAGATATTCTGACGTTGTTAAATATTATTCACCTTGGCCATATCATACTCAACATCAAATTCTTCTAAAGATAAAAAGGGATACATTTTTTTAAAATTTTAACCCCAATTTTCCCACACCCAAACTTCAACCAAACTTGCTGACCTCATCGCAGCACCCTCTCTGTTGGCTTTGCGAGGAGAGGCTGAACACGTGACTCCTCCGATTCACGTGACGACGCACAGCAGCCACACCACTGATTGCACACTGCCTATGATGTTGGAGGAAGACATGGTCAGCATAGTCTTAGTTTGTACAGCCATTGGCGCCCGGCATGACCAAGGAGGGCGTAGTAGTGATGAGACCAACAAACTTAGCCGGCTTACCCCCATCAGCCCCTGTGAAGCTGGGCCAATTGTTGCCTCTGGATCTCGGAAATAGCCAGCAATGGCAAGACTGGGATTCGAACCCTGACTCTCTCAGGCAAACATCTTACCCTGACAGCCACCCAGAGGCAAACAGAAACACAATTTTTAAGATCTTCTCCTCATCGGTCACTGTAATCACAGAGGGGTGGGTGGGGGGGGGGGGTTTGAATCTCATAATCTATCAAATGTTCTTTAGACATGGGCACCGGTCCACATGGGTCAAATGGAGCTTTGTGAGCCGAGTGAGGGCTAAGATACTCACTGCTTGAGAGCATGGACTGAGTGAAACTTACGATGAGTTAAGGGGTCAGCTGAGAGCATCTCCCTGTGGAATTACAGTACAAGGAGAGGTCACATGGGGTCCTGCTAATGATGTGATTGGCTGTGGACAGTGCCGTCTTTCAAAAAGGCATGGGAAAAGTCACAATGTTCTACAGCAGTAACTTTTAAATGTCACGGCCACGTGCTTTATAATGTCATTTATTCATCATAAATGGGGTTACACTCAATGCAACAATCTCAAGTGCAGTGCTTTAATACACTAAGGCATGAAAATGTGCAGTCGAACTAAATCTTTCAGAGATTGATTGAATATGTAATGGTAGGTAATGTTTTATTTGGACAGCAGTGAGAATGTAAATGCTCAAATGGGGAAGTGAACTGGAATGAACTGAAGGTAGATGAACCAAGAACACCTCAAAGAGGACAATGAAAACTTTGTATGTTTGATGTGGGTGTAGTCTGTGTGGCTACCCAGAGGTCCTGGCTCTTCTACACACAGGAGATTCACCACATATTCTGAGCTGACTTTCATCTGACACCACCACTGTCTCCTCACAATCAAAATTATTCACTCACGGTGCTACAAAGCCGAACACTGCACCATGACAACAAATGAACTGAGCACCGAGGACAGAGAGGTGAATCTAGGGAAAAAAACCCAAGGACATATGTCTCAGCCTGTACAATGATGAAGATGTAGCATTCCTAGAATGATGCTAATTTCATTTTTGAATAATGATAATACTGGCTACATCCGAGTCATATACTGACGTCAAGTCTTTACATTGGAACAACAGAACCAGAAAGTATTGCCAATCAAAATCTCACTCCCTTTTTCAAGGTGACAATGAACTGTGAATTCAGCAAGATCCAGCATGTGCACTCACAACGGCACTGCCCATTTGAAATAAAACTATGAAATGCAAAGCCTTACCAATAACCATGTTATAGAAATAAAACTGCAAAGCTGGAAAACCAGAATGGAATGAGAAACGTTAACTGACAGTTATGCCTCCAGATATTTCCTGAACATCTGACATTCTGGATGACAGCAAAGGTACACCGTGGACTGTTCCTTTCCCACATCTCCTCACAGGTACACTATTGACTGTTCTTGAGGGGTGTGATATTGTGTGTCACAAGCACATGTATGACATTGGCGGCGTAACCCTTTTCACTGACTAAATTAAGAGGAACTAAAGCAGACATGCAATGTGCTGTCTGAACAGAGTCAAGGGAATGTTACCCACTTTCCAGAATCAACCAAAACATCAAGAAAAGAAAAAAAATACACAACAAATGATAAGGGGATTAGAAGGAAATAACATAAATGTGGATGAGTAATCCGCTCGGCCTTCTTAACGGCCCAGGATTGGACCGCTATCTAGCTGATGGGAACAGTGAAGTGAGTTTTATGGTTTCAACCGTGACTTCCATAAATAAATAAATTGATAGAAATAAACTGAAATCCATAGAGGCTGTTTTGAGATAGCTTTGAGCGAGACCTTGAGAGGCTTGTGGACTAAGCGTGCCTTTGAGGACCCAATCCAGGAACAAGGATGCTGGAAGACCTGAGAACAACGATCTTGTACCCTTGCTCTGTGAAATCAGCAGAAGTTTGTAAAAGGGTGAGGTCTGAGGTTTAGCCAACAAAAACTAAATGAAGATCTTAAAACTATACAATCTCTTTGAACTTATGAAAAACAAAAAAGTATAGGGTCACATGATCAAACAGTGTTTACTGCTGGGTTTCTAAAAATTTTTTAAACCAAATTCCTTTTGTTTCTCAAAAATTTAAATATGAAAGAAGCCAACATACTGTTCATACCGTATAATTAGTTTCAGAATGCATTGTTTTAGTTTCCCTGTTGTAATGTAATTGTGTGAATTCAGCTATCTATCTCGAGACAGATTTTTATTCTTGCCTTTCCCACTGTTTCTTAGAAAATGGCTGTGCCTTTACACTCAAGCTAGGAAAGTGTCAACAGCATTGGGTAACCCTCAATTTCCTTAATGTTTTCAGTGCTGGAAACAATAATTTAACCTATGAAAGAAAGATTATTTTTTCTTGTTTTTATTCTTCTTTTTTTTTTCCAAGAACGCAACACTTAAAGGAAAACTGTTGGAGTTGGCTAATTCACTCAATTGATGTATGGCTTTCTGTCATATCTTGCCCAACCAGCTCATTAGTGTTCCACTGTGCTACTGTGGCTCGCACAGTGCTTTACCATCAATCACTATGGCTGACAGCAGACACAAGGCTGTGAAAATATTGATTAGTTCCCTTCTACCCCCGGTCCCCACCTCTATGTATGGAATGTCATTCCTTCCTAAGGTTTCATATTTCATATTTTAATATATGCAGTGTCCCCATTACATATAAAGAACCACTTACTATAGTCCAGAGGCACAGTCAGAAGCAGAGACAGAAAACCTCACATCACACTGCCACAACAAAAATGCTGGACTTTCTGAGACTGTGGCTAGCTTACCACGCCACCTGGGATCAGTTTGTCAGAGTGAAAATTACGCACAGCTTTTTTTAAAGCAGCGAAAAAATGCGCAGTACTGAAACTGAATTTGAAGGTTCTCAACAGAAATTTATTCAAAGGGCTTTTCCATGGAGGTTCTCTTTACATTGACATAAAGGGTTGCTATGACAAAAACAAAGCCCTGATACCAATGATTTCAAACTCAGGACTCCTAGAGGGTCCTGGTTTTTGGTTTGTTTCAGGGCTTAATTGATTGATTTAAATCACTCACTGGCTGTATACTCCACACAGCTTTCTAAGGCCTAAAATGGCTGCTGATCGAAAGGAAACAACAAAACCCTGCAGACACTGCTGCCCTCCAAAACTGGGGTTTGACCCCCCTGCTCTATGCCTCAGATGCTGAGCCATTGCAGGCCAGGCAGACAGTCATCCATAGATACAACATATCCAACACTGCTTCACAAATTTATCATATTAAATTTATTGATCATAATAGCTTCAAATATTTGTTCTTATAAACTGCATGAACTGACATAGGAAAGCAAATCCCATTTTGAAAGCAGCCCTGGGGTTCGGACCAGAAATAAAAAAGTATGTTTTATTTATTGGTTATGCCTCTGCGTTTCTAAAAAAGAAGAAACATAGAACATTTAATAAATAATATTTTCCATATACCTGTCAGTCTTGTATATTTGATCTAGCTGTATAAATCAATTACATCAACATTCTGAGCATTTATTGTTCTTTAAAAATGCCGCAAATTCAGTTTTGAGAATGCAGTGTTATTAATAAATGATTGCTTATCGAATGTGCAAATGTGTTAAAGCTAAAGAATTCCAATAGTTCCATTTACTGTATTTTATTATTATTTGCCAACATAATTATAAGTTAATGTGAAACCGAAGGCTGGCTGGAAGTACAGAGACCAGTCAGCTTTCTTTACGTTTATTTAATATTACTATAATAATAAATACAGAGGGAGCGTTTAATCAAAAAAATATGTTTAAGAACCAATAAAGAAACCATGTAGATCAGGACTGAGAAGATCAATCTTCCCCTTCAATCGATCTGCCATGACATCCCTATAATTTTCAGCACTGCTTTCCTCACAACTGCTACAATTATAATTTGTATTCAATAAATTAATTAATAATTACAATTATTTTGGCATGATTACATTTAATTATTCTTCCCCCTTTGCATGAGACCCATTATCATCTCAGCATGCTTGCACTTAAGAACCATAACCGATATTTCATGACGGTTTTGCAGGGTGTTCTGCAAATTCACCAAATGGACCAGGGTAGGGGCAGCATTTGGCAAATGAAGACAGCGAAACAGTTCAAAGCAACGGGATCCTATAGAGGGAAAAAGTACTGCAGCAGCTTAAACACCAAAAAAGACTATAGAAGAGTATACTCCACCTCACCAACAGCAGATGGTGGGGAGTGTATGTTAGTTATCAGGCAGAAATTGCTACGAGCAATACCAAGGGTAAATCTTGCAGGATTCATAAATTCATTATTTCACTGTAGTGTTTTACAGGGAAAACATATGCCCAGCACTTGAGAAAGAAAGGGAGAGACTGGTGTATAGCCATCAGCTCTCGCTGAGATGCATTTTAAAGATGTGGATGTTTGTGATTCATTACACTGACCCCCCCTCACACACAGCCTTATTTATTACAAGAAAGGGAAGAGAAATTGAAAACGCGTCACCCTTGGAGCGATTCTTTATTTCACCACGGTAACACTCATTACTGCAGTGGAACTGGCCTGCACTGCCATTGATATCACAAGGAGAACATAGATGCTATCGCGGGGGGGAAAGAGAGGCGTCCATCGGGGAATCAACGTGTCATTTCAAGGGCGATGAGGAGGGGAGTGAAATGGCGGAGCATCTTTCCGTCTGTCACTTCCAATAGCGGCGTGCTTCATTATCGCCGGTGCCAGGCCCAAGCGCTTTAATCTTCCCCGTCTAACGATCTGAAAACCTGGAGCCCCATGCAGCACCCCCTAAGAATCACACTCTGCACATGCACACACACACACACACACACACACACACACGCACATAAGCATACACACACACATACACGCACACACACACACACACGCATGCACAGCATCCCCACTGAATGTTAAAATCAGCTTGCAGTGGCGGAGTGATGCCCCTGACATGAAGCTGTGTAAAACTGCTCTCACGTTAAATTGCACTCAGTCATCCCTTGTTGTTTAAATGACTATAGGAGTTCTGCCAGGCATGGTTCATCCACACACACACACACACACACAGAGTGACATCCCCATTTTACTGGAAAACACACGCAAAGCAGACTGCCCCATGCAAGTAAATAGAAATGGAAAATGCAATTCTTGCTTAAAATTGAGAAGTAGGCCATATTGATTTGAATACCCTCCGTAAAATTAGGTTTCAGCTGCGAGCGTGGTCTTACAAAAGACCCGAATGAGCCGTCTCTGCTGGATACAGCACAAGTGTGCATCACTGAATTTGGTCCACACGCTTAACTTGCTTCAGGAGTAAATTGAATGTTGTGAAACAGTAAAAGCTCACCCTGTTCCGCAGCAAACTGCACCCGTTCCGCAAAAATACGTCTTCATAAACTGGCTTCTGTCAAACAGAAGCCCAGCCGACTGATGGCTTCTTACCATATTCAGCAAACTAATTCAGTTCTGTCCACACTCCTACATTTCCATTATGGAAGCACCTACAGTAGACCAACTACCAATTCAGCCGACTGTCTCCTACTGCTCACTACATATGGCACATAAATAACACTGTTTACAAAGCTCTCTTTGCACTGAAGGTGATTAAGCTGAAACAGACGGAGAGGATCTAGTGCTGGCTTCTCAGAAGATAGACACAGTGTAAAAATAGTGTATATACATATTGTTGGGTATGGAAAGATGAAATAATCTGACTTATAAACATCCTTCAGTTCTTTACTGTTCCGAGGTACAATATGCGAATAGAAAAACATGTTTTGGCAAAAGCTGCTGTCAATCATTCATTCCCTTTAAAACCATAACGGTTCCAATTTTAGTCACAGCAGGTGACCCGACATTAGAACAGGCTTATCTGGAGTGATTGACACCTTCAACATATCAATTAATCTGGTCTTAGCCGGTCTCTGAGAGTAACAGGGGAGGAGATACTGTATGAACAGAAACCTAATTCATCACTATAAAAAAAAATGTGGCACTTTTTGATGTGCACAGGTTTATAGGTTAATCCTTCAGGTTTAAGTTCGAGCATCGATTCAGTACATAATCACAGGAGCAGCTTCATTTAATTGGCTTGAAAAATGAGTAGCGTCAGCAGCCAGGACCACCGGCAGTGTAAGCCTCAGCTACAGGCAGGCACAGCTGTGGCTGGTCACCACTCAGCCCCTGTTGTGATCGCTGAACTCATTGGGCCAGACGGTCTCCGACTTATGATGGGGTTACGTTCCCATAAACCCACCCAACCTACCGAACATCATAGCCTAGCCTACCTTAAACATGCTTAGAACACTTACATTGAACAACAGTTGGGCAAAATCATTAACACAAAGCCTATTTTACAATAAAGTGTTGAATATCTCATGTAATTCATTGAATACTGCACTGAAAGTGACATTATTGCACCATGGTAAAGTCGAAAAATCGTAAGTCATCATAACTAGGGGACCGTCAGTATATGGTTTCAGGCGCTGTCATCCTGCTTCACATTAAACATTCTGTCATAAAGGCCTTCATAAATTTTCCATAAGACCTTCTTAAGCATGACATTAATTCATAATAAAGCATTCATAAGTAAATGCCCTGCTCCACGTCTGCAGACGTTCAGTTTAGTGATCTTTAATGATTTAGATCTCCACCAGAGAGCTCTGTGATTGCTAATTAATGCTTTTAAAATTGCAACACCACACTCCTGGAACAGTTTGGTTTGACTTATGGATGTAGTAGATTTGAGGGGTTTGAATATGAGAATCCTTTCTCCAACAGGAGTAAGCATAAAGACACAAATGGACAGACACTGATCTAATAACAGTATTCCTGTAATACTGGCTTTGAAAATTTTAATATAACAAAACTATTGTGACCACTATAGGCATTACTTTTAATTAAGTCGCACTGCATATTTAAATATGCAATCATCTAGCGAGCATGTGGCTTAATGAATTAAAAATTAAGAAATCTCTCATTTATTATTAGTAAATGGTGATTCCAAACTTAGATTTCTCCTTAAAGCAGGAACAAGCATGAATCCACAATAGCTGTCACCAGGACACTCCCACTACCATGTCCCCTTTTAGCCAATTGGCATGAACAGAAGCACACACCTTCATACACACACACACACACACACACACACACACACACTTGAGCTCCATGTCAAATTTCAGCCTCGTAGGGAGAAAACTGTGGCCCCCAAAGGGTGGGGACACTTTTGTGGACTGACCGACCGAACAACCTACAAAGCCAAAAAGCATGGCTCTTTACTCTTACTGCTGGAGAAAAAGTGGCATTCCACTGGGAGCCAAGCCACTCCCTTCCCTGCTTACAATGCATGGAGCACTTTGCTGAAATCACTCTGTATGGAGTGGCCAACTGCAAGAGCAATCTGGCATACAATGGAAAAACCCTACGTGGTGAAATTAGGTTTCTCTTCCACAGGCTTTTCCCTGATGGGAACCAAACATCACATAAGTGAAAACAGGGGAAGCTCATGTCACCTAAATCAGCATGATCTCATAATTTGAATGCCCTTGCTAAATTAAAAATGATGTACCAGTATATGTGTTTTAATGTGTTCATGATTATTATTAAGTACAATTAGCTAAACCACAAATAAGTTTGTCTAACAAACACAGTTTAGGAAAAAAATATCAAAGCAAATGTTTTGCTTTGAAAGACATCATTAAATTAACCATGCCTCTAGTCATTCATATTCCACAATTATGATAAATTAAATCAGTTCAATGCTAAAAGTGAAACTCTGTAGTGCATATAAGTTGTAAATAAGTATACTTTAATAGTGAAGCTTGCCTATATAACTGAGCTTGCCTATACAATCACATTTAAAAAAAACAGCCTCAGAATAAACACATTATCTAAGCAAAATACATCTTAATGAACACAGCCATGAGTTACGAAAAACAGAAAATGATTCAATAAAATACAGAACCTGACATGAAATGCCATGTGCTGATGAACACTGTTTATCTGTGCACTACAAAGACATTGATCTGTATAAAAAAAACAACTGTATTTAAGACCTGTTCCAACAGACTACGTCCATATACAGCTAGGCGTGTCCATCCTCCACTGAACCTTCTCACACTGAGGTGGTTGGCAGATGCTTGCTGAACTTATTTTCTCACACATCAGTGACCTTGTATGGGGTGGACTGACCTTAAATTAACACACATACACCCAGACCCAGGCTATTGCTCTCATATAGGTCTATAATGTATGTAAATATGTGTTGGTAGTGCACAGGTTTGCAAAACAAGAAAGCATAAGTGTGTGTTTGAAATGTGAAAATAGGATATTTAATCTGAGAGGCACTGGCGGCACGTGGACTTCTATAATAGTGGAACGGTGAAGTCACAACCACAACAAATTTTATCTCAGTGGTTCACGCGTCCAACCCCTCGACCCAACGCGGCAGGGTTGAATCCCCATGCAGACGGAGCGTTAGCAAGACAGCTGTACGGGCGTAAGATAGGTTATACAATGAGCCAGAAAAAGTGCAGGGGACACGGCTGGAACGCCCGTGTAATGAACACTCAAAACGGCACTTGCAGAACAGCAAAAAAAAACAACATTAACTGACAGGAAATGACATGATGGTATCATGCCATATTTTTGCATGAGGCAGCTTCATTGACAAGATTAATTATAAATCTTTCATGAAAAATAATTGATAGTAATAAATCTTTATGTCAATCAAGAAATTTGAAAAGGAACCGCACAGCTTGTACCGTCATAAAAATGTTGTTGCTCAAATAATTATCTCGGGGTAGTGTGAACAAGTACATGACACAAGGATTGGTGAATGACTGAAAAATTTAGTTTGAGCTCTGAACAACTCAGCCAGTTAATTTTACATGTCACATGAGCGTCAGCACAAGGCATAACAGAGAAATGTGGCCTTGTTAAAAAATTTTGTGAATGCAAACTCCTGAAGCCCCGTCATCATATGATTTCATCCAAAAGGACAGCTAGAGAACAAAAACGTTTAAAAGGTGTGTGTCCCCCCCCTCCCCCGGATACTGAAAGGTTCTGGTGGTTCTGTGATGGTGGAGGGGGGGGGTGTTAAATTTCAGTAAATCCAAACATTCAGAAATGAATGCTGATTATAATTACTGAATAGTACTGAGTGATTGCTTTTACCCAACACTAAAGAAAGAGAGGAGTGTCCCTACAAAAGACTAAGCTTCAACCCCCCAGCCATCTGAGAAGGGTGAACTGATCCATAATATGTCATATTATGTTATGTCCTTCTTAGTCACAAGACCAAGACCTGGTCCCAATCAAGTATTTTCATGGTACAAGTATATTCTGCAACAGGATGTATTATAAAGGCAGCAATTTACAGCCACATGTAGTAAGTGTGACATGAGTAACAGAGTGGTTCTGTTTTCATACCAAGGGATTCCAGAGGCTGACGGAACATGCAACAGCTACTGCGTATTTTGCTGACACACCCACAATTTTTGATAGTTTTACTACTACAGTGAAGATATTCTTTAGTATTTTCAATGCAGGTAAAATAAGTGTGTATTTTCTGTGAGAAACGTGCTATCAAATCCCCGTACATGGTGAAAGTCAATCATGCCCAAGAATGATTGAACTGCCATTCAAATTTAGCTTCATTACGCTTGAGTCTTCAGAAAACCAACTGCAGGGGCCTGGCTACAGCGTTCAACCCAGACTGGATTCTCAGACACAGCTGCACAGGAGGTCTAATTAATTATTTTATTTTTGATTGAATTTCCAAAAAAATATAATGCGCTGTCATAATTGAAGGCATGGCTCTAGGTTATGTTATTTTATTAATCTAATGGCTTTCGATATAAACCAGCATATTTCCATTTGCTAATTTTTTTTCTCGTAAATATTGCAGCCTGGATTCGGAACACTGATGATGTTTTTTTTTTAATTTGGTAAGGCACTGTGGTGGAACCTACTGATGTTATTTTTATTCTAATAATCATTCACTTCACTCTATCCATCCAGGACACTCTCCTACTCAGGACTTTACTCAGTGTAGAATCATAACCACACATAACAACAGTTTGCAGCACACACAACAGTGTACGAAAAAAGGCTATATACAGGAGATGCTGTACTATTCCACTCATGTATCACATCGTTGTAGAAAGAGATGTAAAAAAAAGCCATACATTTTATTAATGGATTATTGTACTAGACAACCTGATAAATGACAACCTGTAATCTGTACATTATAATCTGTGATCTCAATAATATGGCATTTGTGAAATAGTATTTAAATTGTATGTAGTTTTATTCTTGAGGCTACCTTACAAACCGGCTGTATGATGATGTAATCTAATCATGGTGCCCCACTGTAATTCTCATCACATATGGTGCTTCACAGTGCTACCTATAAACTGTTACCACAGTATTCCTTTGTTGCTATGGCGGTAACCATGTCAGTGTGATGATATGATTGATGTATCCCAGGTGTGCCTGCCACCACACTTGTTTTTCTTTAACACCTTGACAAATTCGGGATGAGGTCATTGAAATGCAAATCTCGCTCAGCAATTTCCCTTTAGGAGTTTTTAATTAGCTAAAATAAAAAAATAATACCATTCACACCAACGTGAAGTCTGTCTGTACCGGAGGGACTACCAGCAAGACTAACATTTGCGTCACCTAGCCCAGCAAAGTCAGCATAACAGGTCTGTTCTGAATGTAAATGACTGGGCGGGTACAGCCCTCAGGTTGGGGCCAGGTATGGGCCTGAGGGGAAACGCAATTGGATGGTACATGCAGGGAAGCCATTTTAGAAGAGCACAAGAGAGACAGACATGTTTAGCCACTTCTGATTGGTGCTTTGGGCACGTCACTGAATTGAAGTGACTACTGACGGAGTAGGAGATCTGTATGCTGTTGTATTGCTTTCATCTGCCTATGCTCTGTAGATCAGGAGAAGAGAAAGGCAGGATGTGACTGGAGCGTTCAGATGCAGCTTCCTGTCTACCTCTACTGTCCCTCAAACAAGTAAGACTCATGCTCTGGATTCAACAGAGACATTTTTTCTACATTTTTTGGTAGAAAAAGTTATGACAAAAAAAAATAGAATAAATGCATAAAAACCATCAATTAAAAATAAAAATAATAAGAGCGAAATGAGGAAAAACTATAGAAAGACATTGCAACAAGAACCTTAGCTCAGTAACAATGTCCCTCTACAACCTGATATGAAGCACTGTGAATACGAATGGACGATTGGACGACTCCAAACACTGTTCACCACATCCAAATAAGAAACAACAACAACAACAACAACAACAACAACAACAAAAAAGAGTCACTTGGCAAAGGCAAGGAAGTAATCTTTATCTGCTGAAATACGACAGAAAGTTGAAGGTGACAATGACTGACAAATCTGTCCTGTAAATGTAGGAGGCCTAACCTCAGCAGGTATAGTTTATTTATTGAATCCAGAATGCGGATCTCACTTGTTAATAAATGTCATGTTATCTATGCTTGCAAACCTGAGGCAAGCAAGGGTATACTATTTGGAACACTGCAAGGCAAGGCATGTTGCGGCAGCCTTGTTTCGTTTATCTTCCCAAGCCTTCTCAAGGGGTTATGCAGTGAAATCTTTTAAAGATGGAAGCTACATCGGCCATACGGCAGAACTGTTTCCTTTCATTTTTTTCAGCACCGTAGTACAAGCGATGTCATTTGATTAATTAACTCTGGAGTTTGAGGGAGTGAATGAGATGGATTTTCATTCCGGAGGTGGTGACAGTCTATCAGCGCCTTGAGGTGAGGTTTGATCAAGAATGTCATATGAGGGGGGACTTCATTGCAACTGCTTTGATAATTCAGCAGCAGTCACAGCAAAACAAGCCTTCAAAAGGCTCTGGGGGGTGCTGAGGGGTGGGGTGAATGGAGCACCACAGAGGTGCAGAACTCTACTCCCAAAATGCTGGTGTGAAAGCTGATTGGTGCAGTGCACTAATTTACTCAAGAGCTGTCACACCTTGTTTCCAGGTAGCCAAACTGCGAGGTGATATGAAGGAAATCACTGTGGCCTGCAAAGACTGGAACTGTGTAACCATGGAGTACAGGCACATGCATGTTCACAGTGCAGCTTAAACAACAGTACAGACTGTGGCCGGAGGCCCACTCAGGCCAGGAAACAGCTGGCTCAGCCTCACCAGGGAAAACAGGTGGAAAGCTGGTGGAAAACTCATCAGTCTCATCGCTCTCTAGCAACCTCTTTTGGCCAGCCGGGAACCTGCAGGTTCATGACCTGGATACAGGAGTGACGTTACATCAGCTGAAAAAGAATGAAAGAAAAACATTGTACAGAAGTGGGTGGGGCTGACAGTTACCAAAGATGGCTGGGGTAATATGTACAAAATAAAGGAAGAAATAGTTCTGAAACTCTTCCCAGGAGCCAAAATCGTGGGGGTAATTCCTGAAGCAAACCCATAAAACCACACTCAATTAACAAATGCCATTAATTCAGCCTGCATGAGGGAGGCCAGGTCTCTTTAGAAACCCAAGCACACCAATGACAGCGATACACAGGGCGTCCGCCAAAGCCTGCTAAGGTATTTGCATGCAATCAGGTTCTTCCCCACGAATGCTAATTGGAGTCCTCAAGATGGGTCACGCGCTTCACATTTGGAACAACCGAGAGGCTAATTACTGTATTAACTCCGCGGCTCCATTACTATGCGGGGTGAGTAAACAGAGGCACAAGGGCCACTGGGGCTGACTGACTGGGAGGCCCAGAACGCCCCACCACCTGGCGGCCATACCCGTAAGTGACCGCATAGTCGTTTCCCATAAGGAAACAAACGAACACGGCTTGGTCACATCTCTGCAGTGTTCATTACATTACATTATAGTCATTTAGCTGATGCTTTTTATCCAAAGTGACTTACAGTTGATTGGGCTAACCAAGGACCAATCCCCCTGGGAGCAATGTGGGGTTAAGGGCCTTGCTCAAGGGCCCAACAGCAATGGTGATCTTGCTGGGCTGGACTGGGGCTTGAACCGCCAGCCTCAAGGGTCCCAGTCATGCACCTTAGCCACTAGACTACAGGCTGCCTAAAACGGTCAGATATTTACTGAATGCAGCCTGCTGACACCTCCCCATTAATCACAACCAAACCTACCCCAGAGCACCACCGCAACTCAGCTTTGGTTTACTTAAGAGCTTTTTTGTTTTTTTTTTTTGCCTTTGTCTTTTGGTGACACGTTCTCCCCGCTAACCCCTCTTCATAGATTTCTGCTTATAAATAAAACATCTCGCCTGTCTCGAAGGCCAGCAATCGCGCTGTCAGGACGACAGGGACGGATCGGAGATGAGAGCGGAGAGGCCGCTGTCCGACTGGGCTGTCTCTGCCCCCCCCCCCCACCCCCCACAAACAGTCTCTCGCTGACTTTCTAACTCTCATATTTAGTATCTCTCTCATCTTCTGTCTGCTTCCCCCTTCTCTCTCTCTCTCTTTTTTGCTCTCTCTCTCTCCATCTCTACCCCTCCTCCCCTTTCTGTATCCCACTCTCATCTACTCCCTCCCTCCCTGTAATGCCCCCCCCCCATCCCTCTCTCTGGTATAAAACTCCTCCTGACAAACTACCAGCAGTTGATCGCACATTATTTGTTTGCAAGTTCCCGCGGTCCCCCCACAGGGGAGGGCGGGGGCCGGGTGTGTGACATATCGAACCGGAGGAAGAGCCATCCCTCAGCAGACTCAGCGGTGCTCTTCCATCTCCTCCTCATAGATTTCATCATGGACACATTTCGCCCCGCGCTGATCCCTCATACCCCCACCCGCTGGATTTGCATTAGCGTCGCTACACTGCTGAGCAATAAGTCCCCTCATCTGGCAACCGCTCTGGCTGCCCGCATCACACTCTCCGCCTCATATTGCTTCCAGTTACAAAGCAACTCCGATTCCTATTTCAGCAAAGGATATTGAGGAGCTAAATCCTTTCCTAGCTGATACCGTCTCCTTTATTTGTTTTGTCCCTCCTTTATCAAAAACCAAAGTCTTAAATCTTGTTGGTCAATATGGAATTACAAAATAATGCCATATCAATACCAAAGGCTGCCAGAGGAAGGAGAACCGCGCCCTTGCAGTCTCAGAAATGAATTTTTTAATTTTTTTTTTATTCATTAGAAGACAGCTCAAACAGGGGACCCAATAAAGATATGTATAATCAGTGCTATGAACTTGTAATCAATCAGGCAGCCGGTGTTAATTGAAACAGTGTGGAACTGAGTATTCCCAAGACAGCTAGCTGCGAGGCATAAGCCTGTTAATGCAAACCTGCACAAAAAGGCCCTGCTTGTCGGGCGGAATATCAAGGAGGCAGCAATAATAGCTTCTGTATGCGAGCTGCTTAACTACAAATACTGAAAAATGAGTCTTCATAGACTATAAAAGCAGGAGTAAAAAGCAAGGCAAGCAGTGTTTATAAGCCATTATCTGACAGCCATAGCGGCCTGTTCCATTCATTCCTGTGCTTCCACATTTACTGAGCAATAAATCGGCCACCCTTATTTACTAAACTGGAATGTTTGACTTTGCCGTAAATGACACTTTATGAAAAGTGGGGGTCTCTCTCTGCCCCCCCTCTCTACCACTCTGCAGATGCGATGCAAATTACATACTGCCTTTATTGTTGGAAGAACACAAAGTCAACAAACGATCAGTTAAAATATGTAGCTGGCAACCTGCTGACTGATACCACTAGAGGGCGACTGTTTCCTTTTTCCTCATGTCTTTTTATCATTTGAAAAAAAACCTGGTCTCTCAGAATCTAGGAGATTGATACAAGCTGCCATTGTACTGTAGGTATCTCATGAATGCAATATTTTATTGATGTTTTTGCAAAGCTTCTTTCATTTTCAGGTACATGAAAAGCTAGCTGGAAAATATATACTGTGCATTAATGAGCATTCTGGAGGGAAAACCAGTTCTGCAGTCTTTTGTTATGATGGGTTTTCCAACTGTAGCTCCAGCTGAAGTTTTGTAGTCTTGAATTCAAATTGAATTGACTTATTTCATTCATAAATTCTGAACTCAAAAAAAAAAATCACTCTGAGCAAATAACACATGTAATATGATCAACAGACCTGTTTAAGGGTAGCAGATTTGCTACCTGTCAATTAAATCCAAAAGTGACGGTTTTGTTACCAACTGCACAGCATAAATAGGGTGAGTGGTTCTGTCCATTAGTCTGTTCTGCCTCAGCTTTTAATTGTTTAATTGAGGTAATTACTTGGATGGGAAGACACCTCCCCTGCTGCACCCACTGTAAATGAGTGCCTTAATTTAAAGGCTACTATAACACCTCCAGGATCGGGGTGTCACAACAAATTTCATCAAGCCTTTTTCATGCAGATGTGGGAGAAAGCAGAAACTAGATTCGCTTTAGATCCCACATTTCATCAAGCGGGGTAAACATTTTAAACCCAGCTCAACTCACAGAAATTAGACTCATCGATCTTACTCTGCTGTCTAACCTTTGTTGTTGCTACAGACATTGTTACATTAGCTGGTGTCGCTGTCGATTTAATCACGAAACGGTTCAATACCATGTTATTATCGCTTCACAGCATTAGTTATGAGTGTATTACTTATTTTCAGTCAAGACAACTGAGTAAATGCAAACTGTACATCAGGACTAAGGAAACTCAAATCACTGTGTCCACCTCAGGCGCTTTAGCCTGAGATCAAGGCAGCATATGTAGAAAGCCGCTAATATAAAAGTCAGACACTCCATTAACTGCCACACAAATGTCAAAAATGCTTACATAACGTGCCTTTCCCTGCCAATACGCCTCTTTACGCCTCGCAACAGCATACACTACCTACGTACGGCATTGAAATCCGAGGGACCAAAGAAAAGCGCTTGGTATTTTTAGGATGGTTCTAGAATGGAACATGCCAGAATAGTCGCTGCATTGATTTGATCTACTCAAGCTAAGATGATTCAGTGTTTTTTGGCTAATTGATAATAGCCCTTATTTTAATCATCTTCCTGTCTATAACAGCTTGTACAGGAAACAGGTTTCTGAGCTGCTCGGGGAGAGAGGTCTCTCTCGTTTTCCAGGATATCATAAGAATGAGAGCTGGCTAATTACACTGATTAGTTTCAGAGTTACAGGTAGTAACAAGTACCTCGGTGCTAACGATATGCAAATTAAATTGTGTTAACCACTGATTTCCCACATTCCATTTAAAAAAATAGGGGTTAAGACCCAATCAAACACACTTAATCCCTTTAAGGGCATATGCAATTCAATCAACACACACTGAACATGACAACACATGTCTCTTTAAGTATTTTCTATTTTATTGGAGACAAGCAAACATATCCTTCAGAAAGTGTTTTTATTCTAATATAGAATAGCACATGCTGTTAAGCTGACTGTGAGCTCAAAAGACTCAAGAATCTTTGATGGAGGAGTTTTATGAAAAATCACCAATGATGACTATTAAAAAATATCATAGATGGCAGGGGACTTGTAGGGGACAGTAAACTATTCAAAGGGAAATGTGAAACATGTCTGAATTTCCAGGTGATGCACCGCTATCATACCCATGTGGAAGAAGCTTAAACTGCTGCTTCTGGTTTCCCAGCTGAATGAATGAATTGCATGCAGAAAGAGAGCAAGCAAAAAATACAAAAGCAAACTGCAAAAATCTCCCAGGATAAGAAAATCTGCTACATGCCTGATGGTAAATGCAAAACCAGTAACAGGGTTAATCTTTTGAAGAAAAAAAAAAAAGCAGACCAAAAAGTGGGCAGGTTTGGGTCTGAGTCGCTGGGTAACGAGGGCCTGTTCTTCCTCCTGACGCAGACGAGATCTCCGCAGAGGGACATGCAGGTCAGGGACAGACCCACAGACCGCAGGAGTAAAACCTGGGCCCGTCATGTGCAGGTGCGTAAGTTAATCAGATAGTGGACGCCGCGGCGGGAGGCCCGGCCATGCTCGCTCTCGCGGCTCACGGATGGCCACATCGCACAGACCCCAAGGTTACGCCTGCAGCTCCACAGAGCAGAGATGAGGCCTTCACGGACCATGACTACCAGCCAAAGCCATGGAACACAACGTGAGCGGGAAACAGAGTGTTAGAAAACAATGCACATAAAAAAATAAATAAATAAATAACAAATAATCCTATTTTAGCCACCTGCCTTCCATTCAGGGCCCTCCAACGAATCCTTCCTGCAGTTCAAACGCAGAAAAAAATTTCAGAAATGCTGCCACTGTAACCTCTTACGTCTCCTGTGTACTGAAAAACCATAGCCACATTGCACAGGGAATATTAATGTCACATGGACCCATACATTTAACTTAATCTTGTGATGGCTGGAAAATATCAATTACTTCCAGCTGAGATTTGCAAATGCAGAATATCATAAAATATACATTTTAGTAAGGGGTACACAAATCATCACCATATTTCCATTTTGGCTCAGCGAGCTGCAGAGTAAATAAAAATCAATTCAGCCGGTGAGGAGATGGATATGTAAATTCTCTGCAATTTTACTGGAAGTGGAATGCATAAGTAACTAATTAATTAAAATCCATACATTCAACTCTAATAAATTCCTGGAAATAACCCAATCTTTGCCTTGTCAGTTCAGTTTGATGCATCCACATGGTTTTGAGATCTAACCTCAGGGCATGTAACCATTTCATCTGGGCCTTAATTCCAGCCAAAAACATCACTGATCTCAGACAGTCTTGAGCATACTGCATTTTTGTCTTATCTTTTTTTTTTTTTTTTTTTTTGTCAAAATGAGTTTATTGGTTTCTCAGAAATGTCATAAAAGTGAAGGGAAGGGCTCATTATAAAAAAATCACATTAAGCCCAGGCAGACAGGGCCTACATTTGCTGGGTGCGGATGCCACTTAAGGTACTCTAGATCTCCAGCAGATGCGGCAGAGGCGGGTCTGTTTGCCATCAGCCTGGGGGTCGCAGGGCCCCGCACATTGATCTCCGCCTGGGATGGAGCGGGCCCTTTAATCTGGGAGATCTCTGCCTTTCTAAGAGCTGATGGCACTACAAGAGCATGCAGCACAGCAACACCTGGAGACCCGATAGAAAGATAGTCCAGACACGCGAGATGGCAGGTTTTGTCATCTTTGTCCTTTTAACGATCAGAGTTGTGCGTTTTGAGCCACACCCCTGCAAGCATCACTGATCTGAACTGTGTGTACTCTTCTGACACTCCCACCTGCAAGCCAGCGACGATATTGCCCTCTATAGGCCACACACAGTACTGCAGGACAGTTGGAGACTATATTCGGACACTCACTCACTGCTCCAGAAGAGCCAGAGGTTATGGCTATATTACACTCTACAATCTACACACATTATTACAGAAGACCAAGTGAATACATTACTTTCTACAGGCCAAACATAGTGTCACAGGACAGCCAGAGACTATATTGCACACCACAGGATACACACAGCATAGCCAGTAACTATGGCTATATTACATTCTACAATCTACAGAGTACTACAGGAGAGCCACTGGCTATATCACACTCTATAGGCCACACATTGTAGTGCCGGATACCCAGTGACTATATAAGACACTACAGGCCATACATTTGACTTAGCCACAATTGGGCTTTTTATAACAGTTCTTGCTGCATATTGGAGAGGAATTAACTCAAGAGTGACCTGAAGAAACTTCACTGACCTCCACCCTCCCTTGGTCCCATCTCTGCAAACCAGCAGCAATAGCTGAAACGAGGATTGCCAGGATACTGCTAGCGACACCAGTGCCCAGCCTGTGCTTGTAGCTAGACCCTGTCTCTGTATATTTCCTGTTCCTCCGCTCTCTCCCCCTCCGCTCATTCTCTCTGAGCATTTCATCTGAATATTTCATCAACACAACTCTCTGGTTCAAACACTCACAAAGTGGCAGGAACTCCATTTGCCAGACTAGAAAAAAAAGACCGCAGCGCGTAGCTTCTGCAATTACACACTGCTCCTGAGACAGATGCTCACATGTAGCCTCTTAGCGCTTTCGTTTTTTTTCCCCCCTCCTCATTTGCTATACACCCGAAAGCTTCGTAATTAGGCCCGCAACAGGATTTCTCCACAGGGTTAATGTTTCGATCTCTAAGCAGCAGACCGCTGAAAGGTAAGGAACAAGCAGGACACATGTGGGTGGATGTAAAGACAGCTACATGAGGCAATAAAAGAGCCGTCTGTTCCTATCCAACACCCCCAGCCTCGGCATGTGTGATGTCTACAGCGCCCGCTTTGTAGTGCCAAGAGCTCCCAGCTTACAAGAGCTCTAAAAATATGCGTAATCGCTCCCACATGTTGCTGTAAATATGAACGTAACGTGGCAGTCACTTCCTCCCAGCATTAATGTGTATTGGCACCTTTTTTTTTTTTTTTTTTTTAAAACCCGCTAATACATTTTAACGCTTTCGGTCGCCCGGGTTTTCACAGCAGTTTGAAGGATTCCCAAGGGGAAACGCGCGGCAGTCACGGCTCTGTCACAGACAGGAAGTGATCCCTCCATTAGCCGTTTGCCTGCGACAGCTGCGACTGTGCTCAAGAAGTTCATTGTAGGACTGTTGATCTTGGGAAGTTTCTGCCTTTTAACCTATACATGCATCAGACTAGGAATTAGGCAAAGGCAATGGGTTGATATTTATAAAGTATTTCAGAGCAGAAGTACTGATCTAGGATCAGTTTTACCTTTTAGCTCATAATGTATACAGTCAGTGCATGCGGTCAGCGAAACCTCTCCTGATATTTATAAGAGGCGCTGATCTAGGATCAGTTTCACCCGTTACCTTAAATGGATAAGAGTATGACACCAACAGCGTGAAACCTGATTCTGGATCAGCACTCTGAGGCACTTACAGTGAGTACGGCAACATCAAGCGTGTAACCTGAAGCGGCTTGTCATCACGGCGTGGGATAACGGGTTGTGTTGGTATCTGTCGCTGACAGTGATTGAGGCCTCAGAGCTAAAGGGCAGGAGCAGGCAGGCATCAGAGAGAGAGAGAGAGAGAGAGAGATAGAGAGAGAAGGAGAGAGAGGCAGCCAGCTTCCCCCCTCGCTGGGGTTTAATAGACCAGGATGTACCGATAGCATCAATACAGTCAGTAATTGCACCGCCCGCGTTTGATGGATCTTCTTCCTTCCTGTCGGTTTAATGAAGGCATCACGGGATGGAGGAATTGGGTTGGGGGCTGGTGGTGGGGGTTAAAGGGGGTTGTGATGGGGGGGGCTGGGGGTAGATGAAACCGGTGAGTGGGGTACATCACGTGAGTCTGCTCCAGGATATTAGCATGAATACCCATAGTGGAGGCCAGCGATCGTGCTGTTGGCTCAGCAGGGCCAGATTAGAGATGAGAGAGAAGGGCTGACATCTGACTGCTCTGCCTCCTCCTCCTTCCCTCTTTCTTCAACCACTCCCTCTCACTCTCCATCTTACTGTCCACTCTCCTCTCTCTCCTGCCTTATTTCCATTCTTCGCTCTCTCGCTCTTCTCCTTCCCTCTCTCACTTTCACGCCCTCTCCTCCATGCCTCTCGCCTTCAGTCGGTCATTCTCATTCTCTCTTTCTCTCCACTTCACCGTCTCTCCCTCTCGATGGCCATGGCACAAGGTGATATCCAAACCTTGACACTGATATGTCTATATTCCATGATTATTTTTTAAATTCTAAATTATATTTTATTATCTTATTTGTAGAATAAACGAATGAATGGTTTGTGAAGCCAGTCATCCCTGACATTTGTGACGCTGAACCATCCAATCAGCTCGCTTCCCTGGACTTGGAGATCACTGTCTCCATGGAGAGCTGTGTGTTCACAGCTGTGACCTTGCACACCGATGAGACCCTCTGAATTGGAAAAGACGATTTTCTCACCTACGTCCGTGACTTCACGTTTACAAGCCCTCTCTTGCTGACTACCCACGTCAAACCAGTGTTTGAAGAACCCTTCTTGCCGTTCTGCCGTTGGATTGGCTCAAACCCTCATTATATCTCACCTGGACTACTACTACTAAAACACAGCCCTGCCAGGACCCTAATAATACAACACCCCTTCTTCAAATCTCACAGAGCTCAGCTGCTATTCCCAACACTCAACAGCTCCCCTGGGATCACTTTTCTCATCTCTCTCTCTCTGCTCGGCCAACCGTTTTCAAGATCCCTTTCAAATCCATGAGGCCAGGACACTACACTGAACCCTGACTATGAGGCGTACTACACTTAAAACAGCTCTGCTTCTAAAAAGCATACCTTTACAGAAATATGAAATATATAATCAGGATAAGAACAGCGATTCACATTTTTATGTGTACATACACAAAAATCTATTTTTCAAATATTTTTCAGGTATTGCTGTGATATATATTTATCATTACATCTTCTAAAAGTCCATACACTGATAAGATATTGCATTGTATTCCAGTTGACAGATATTGATCATAAAAAGCTAATAGCCAATATATTATTAGCTTTTGGGTCCTCTTTACTAGATGCTCTTCATCAGTCTACTAGTTTCTCACTATTATTTACTACAGTCTTGTCTTGTGTAAAAGTTCTACCACAAAGTATGATAGAGAATCCATTACCTTGGGGAATTATTTTATAACACATTATTTTCCACTTTGCAAGGATACATGAATTTTAATGACACAAACTGCAGATTTGCAGATTTTGTTGAGTAGTGCCATGGCTATTCGTGGCTGTTTTGGGGATTCTATAATCTGAATGTTATTGGCCACAATGGGTTCTAAAGGTTCAACTCCAAAAACATAGACCTGAACCCCAGGAGTCACCCACTGTTTCTTTAAAGCCGAACTCTCTCTCCACTTATCACGCTCCCGTTGTCCACAGCACGACCAGTTTTGTACAAATTAATTACACCGCCGTGCTCATGTCGCAGTTCAATAAAATTGTCATCTTCTGCTCTTGTCCAGGGTGTATTTTTGGTCAGGCACTTGCATCTTTTAATTACATATTTCCTTTTCCTCAGTGCTCTCTCTCTCTCTCTCCCTCCATCTGTCTTTCTCAGCCTCTCTCTCTCTCTGTCTTTTTTCACCAGTCGTACAGGAAATGCTAAAGGCTTAAACTGAAGAGCTGAATATAATTTTCTCTCCACTGGCTGTTACCTGGCCCTCACCCCTGCCAAAACCCCACAATGAACAGCAATCAGCAAAAATGTCAGAACTGCTCATTAATATCCTCTTGGAGTGTACAAGGCACTTACATGAGAAATTTCCATTGGCTGAACTGCCGAGCACATAACACACCCTAAGGCAGAGGTTTCAGACTCCCCTTCTGGAGCTCTGCAGTGACTACCGCCTCTGAATGGGGGTTTTTCAGCACTTGTTAACTTAAGTCACCGATTGGATAAAGAGTCATTAGGCTTTTTTCCCATGTCTTAATTTGTCACTGATCATCAACAATGGTGACCAAACCAAAAACCGCTTAAAAATACATATGAGTGAATTAAAACCTGGAAGGGAAGATAAGGTAGCACAGCCATAACTCAGAGATAGTGACCAGAAGTGGCATCAGAATGACTGAGCAGCAGAACCATTCAGGGATTTGTTGATATCTGGTTGACGTTCGGCCACAGTGACTGAATAACCAGGCGAATGATAAAAAATGCATCTCTCACAGTCGATCCCCACAGGCCCAAACATATGGGAAGAGTGCAGAGAATCCAAACTAAAAGAAAAAAAAAAAAAAAACTCTACAAAACTTGAGAAAACACTCGCTTTCTCGTTTTCTTCGCTCAGTTTCTGTGACCTTTTCACGGTGTGACGGCAGAAGCCTGGAGTCACACAGAGCCTTTCGCGCGGTGTGCTTTACCAGCAGTGACCCCCGCCTAAGCGCTTTTGACCACACTTTCCGAGAGACTGATGGAGAACCATCCGCATAAACACCCTCCAGGACACGCTGTGGATGGCGTGGCATATAAGCAGGACTGATGTCTGCATTCACTTCATTACTGAGGGGATTCAGAGCAGTCAGTCAAAACAAGTGCAATCGATGGCTTAGCACAAACAAAGTAGACAGCCATGCTTGCTGTGGTCTGTCTAGCCCCAGGCACATGAGCACGGTCTTCCTCTCTGACATAACGCCACCCATCTTCAGAGATGCACAAATAAATCAACGGTTAGCTACTACATCAGACTAATCGCCATCTGATGCAGGTAGATATTTGGACAATACCCCAGCCGACCAAATCCAGATCTGGGGGCCAATCAAGTAGCCTATGTTAAAAATACTTATTTTCCATTTTACTCTATCAAAGGCTGGGCATCTGCAATTGAGACTTCATCTGCTGACAAGTCTGTGGTGGAGAGTGGAGATGAACCAATGTGAGGTGGCTGTCTTCTTTCCACATGCATATGTTATATATTGCATTTATTTCATTCTAACTAGGTTAGTCTCTGACAGCGACAACCTGGCAAATAAAAAATGGTGGGAAATGCAATTGCTTTTCCAGTCAAACAGGGATAGTGGATGATTCTGTGCCAGAAGAAAAGTGAGTTTGTAGGAATTGTAGAGGAGACCCAAGTAAACACCCCTTTTGTTTCAAAAAGGTATCACCAAGACTCAGGAACACCTTCAATTCACCTGAAAGACGACACCTTCTACAGCACAGTGTCCCTATCACTGTTCTGGGGCGTTGGCGTTCTGTTTGAGGGAAGGATGCTCCATTCTATCGCATCCACACCTCTCCCAGCAAAGCTTTCCACCCTGTATTAAGTGCTAGCTGAGCGCACACCAGCTGTGCTTCTGTAGTTTGACATGGGAGGAGTACGGGACGGTATGGCTGCTGTTGAGTAGGACGACAGCAGTAACACAGCACTCTAATCTAGAGCAGGCAGCATTCTCTCCTGATGAAAACAGCTCTTCTGACAGGATGCTCCCCATCAGAAACTCAAGTGTCTGGCTATTTGCCGCTCTTTGCCATCTGTCTGAGAGAGACATTCCTTTATTCGTTTTTTTTACCATATTAACAAGGCCGTGAAAATGCTCCAAACCCCATTTTTCATGCACAGCACAACGATCAAACGGCGCGCTGGAGAATCGCTTTTCTGGAGATTGTCCTGTGCATCCCAGCATGCTTGCCTGTGGATTACTTATTAATGCAAATTATTCACAGTGTCTGTGAATATTTGCTCTCTCCTGAATGGTAAAGAATCCAAATCCAAAAGTAAACAAAAGAAAAATGAAATCTCTATTGAAGCAAAAATTGGCATCTATCTGACAGCACGGTTTTTCAACAAACCCTCAAAAAGATACCGCTGCATCTAACAGCCTAATTAGAGAAAATATCTAGTTTCTTACAGTGGAATTATAACATTTACAAATAAATTTACCATTCACAAAACACACACATGTAATTATTGCATTGTATGAAGCTATTTGGATATGTAATCTTTACAGGAGCTTTCAGTTTTATGATGTAGGTAGAAAGATGATATCCACATTTCTACATCATACAACTGGATATTTACTGATGCACTTCAGATAAAATACCATGTTCAAGGGTACAATGACAGTTTTACTGGTTAAACGAGCCAAAAACCCTAAGTTACGAATCCCTTATATATACATTCATTTGTTTATAAATGTTTGAGGTGCCTTAGCAATTCTACCTTAGGGAACATATTGTTTCCACAAGCAGTACTATTTTTAAATCAGTTTAAACTGACAGTATGTTTATATCCATAATAATGAAGGACTTACATTTTCCTTGAATAAGCTAAATAAGAATATATGATATCCATGGACCGGCAGACAGATAGCCGTTTCTCTGTAATGGGCTGAGAAAATTTTCATGAAACCGCTTTGTTCACATTTTAAAGTCATCTATTCTGAAAATACTTTATTTAAATTTGTGTCTGGATTCAAGAGATACTGTCTGCAGTGCTGGGGTTTGCATTTAAACAACTGCCAGGTCATTGATTTTTCTTAACAAATTATTTTTCTGTGGCCAACGTTCGTGATCCATAATGAGAAAAAATGCCTATGAGGCCAAGTACTGTAGCACAAAGATAAAGATAAATGTTTCAACAGGGTGAAAAGCCAGCAGCGTTGGCGGCTACCATGATTTGGAAGTTTTCTGCCTCTCTCCAAATGCTCCCTGAATGTAAAATGTTCCCAAAAGCCACATTTCATGCGCAATGCCACGTTCACCAGTCGGTCAGTTGAACAATTTTGCACACCAAGAATGACCTTAGACACACTGCAGCCTCAGGAAGGCTGGAGAAGATGCAGGCAGTCAGTTTGGCGCACATGCGCTGAGATGTCCTTGTGAAGAACGAAACATGGTGGGGGAGGGGGCTGTCCTCTGCCATGAGTGCCTGTATACCACAAAAACGAGCAATTTTACCCGATCAAGGACCACCATTCTGAGTGAATTTTCAGTGTGAGTAAAGGCACTGTTTCTTGTTTCACTTACATTGAGTTTCGCTGCCTCTACGGTTCACTTACAAAAAAATCACAAAAAAGAGTACAGCTAACGCAGCAGAAGAACCAGCAGTTTGCATAACTTTACCACATAACATTGTTGCTTGCAAACTACAAATATGAGAAGAATCTGACTTCTCAAATATGCTAGACCAGGGTAGCCTGCAGATCTAAATCCACCTTTAAATCCAGGTCTAACAACCAGGGGTCATAACCACAGCGGTGAGAGTGAGCGACAACAATTACAACCCATAAGCTGCTCTGACACAAAATAACCGCAATTAAGAGTGAGCAATGAAGTGCGGAATGTATATTAAGGAGAGACGAAGGGATTAATCTAAGCAATTAAAAATGTTTGACTTTGGGTCATCCTGTCACAGAACGAGCAACAAATAAAACACTCCAAAGACAAAGGCAGCACGGTATGTTTCTTTGAGATAATGGGAATCGGTTTTCGCTGAAAGACATGGAGGCCATCACTGCTACAGCAATGAAACAATTTTCATTTTGACAGACTCAAATAAGTCTTTGGGATCAAGATATATGCTAATTCATTAGCTTGGCTGACATTTGTAGAGTAACATTTCAATTCAATTCAATTTGTTCTTTGCTTTAGCAGTGCTAAAACACAATCTTCCACAGTCTGTCTCACCAGGAATCAGAAATCAGTATTGACAAACAGCAATGATTGTTGCCACCACCTCAGTCATTTCTCACATAACATCGATATTTCATCTTGAAATATTTTAATTCATTTAAAAAATGTTTATTAAAACCACAAAGAAAATCAACCCTTGAATTTTATATAGTAATAACTGAGTTACTACAATATAGTCTATGAAAGACACCTATTCATTACAGTAACCTCCCAGTTAGCATTTAGAATACAGGAGTCTGTATTCATTCATTTTAGGGAGACACACCAAGTAGAGCCAAAGGAAACAGAAGACAGATTTATAGACAGCTTTTAAAATAATGCAAGAAACCTGTCCGTTTTGACTAGATTTTCTTGCAGGGCGTTGCCAGCTCACCTCTCTCTGCTCACTGCAGAGTTTACACATCCACTGTGTTCTCCTCTGACTGCCAGCCGTCTCGATCCCACACTTCGTGCACACTTTCTGAGTGACAGACAGAGAAAAGAGAGAAACATGACGGCGAGAAATATGCTTTAAATGAACTGTGTGTCAAGCCTAAAAAAAAACCCAGGCATAAGCATGTCATAACAGTGTAATAACATAAGATTGTGCTTTTTTACAGGCATTGGAATGACTCTCCTTTGGACACTTAAGAAGCTGTGTCAAAGCCATCTTTTAAGACCAAATTAAAAAAATAAAAAAAAACAGAATAAAACATTTTGACAGAATAGTTGTTAATGTCATTTAATCTTTTTTGCTTGAATTTTTTAATTCCTCTTTTTCTACTTGTATATTACAATAGCTTTTCTATCTATTTATGGTGATGACTTACTATGTTTTTCGGTTCTGATATTTTGTGTGTTGTGTTGTTTGTTGAAGAACGTTGTGCTATCCTGCTTAACATAGATGTCATGATTTAGACCAAAAATATAATTTGCAAAATAATTTATTCAGAATGACAAAACACACCAAGCCTTCCAATGACACATGGAGTAGCAAAGTTTCATAACTCAGCTGTGTATCAATTAACAGTTATGACTGTAAGTCCACATTAGCAAAGCAAAAGTGGCTCAGATTCCTTGGGGACAAGTGTGGAAAGTGAGGGGTCAATCTCATCACCCTCCAGCGGCCTCTACTGGCCAGGTTGTGAACTGAACATAAGAGTGTTATGCCTGGGTATGACAAACGTTTTGTCAGTTTTACTGTGGACTTGTGTTAATATTTCATCGTATGAAAGCGTTACCAGAAGCAGAGTACAATCTATACATGGTTCAAGTATCAAAATGCTACAAACTCTTACATTTTACAAGCAGCCCATACCAAGGGGTACATCTTTAGCCACTATGCTATTTAAATAGTTGAGAGTATTTATGACTAATGAACAACCAGCAGGGGGTTTCAGGACAGGGAGGGGCAGCTGAAAGCAGTCCATGGAAAGAGATTGTTTTCTACTTTTGGATGTTTATTATGGGATGGGACAAACAGCTTGAAGTGTCTACACTATAACTCATGCTGGAAAAATACACCATTTGAACATATACTATGGTTGAGTTCACACTGGGGAAAGAACACTCCTTTTTGGATACAGTACACAGAAACCAGCTACAACTACTGACTCCATGTTATAATCTAAAGCTTGTCTGATTGCCATTTTTGACATCTTACCTGATCACCATGGAACCCATCAGTATTATATAAAAATCATAACTGTTGTTAATATACATACATATGACAAACTGGGGGAGGGGTGATGGGGTGTTCTGGGAATGTTTACGATTTTACAGTCAAAAAGCACCACTCACCTCAAATACTGAATTACTCATGGAGGCTTATTCTACACACCTCGGATTTCTTTCTTCAGATAGGTGTTGGCAGAAAATTGTGGAGGTAGAAGATAAAGGCGTAACAGCACTTGTCAATGTGTTAGCAGTGTGACATTGTGGTTTGAAGGAGCTGTCATTAGAGCTGACAATTACGGTCGCTATAAATGAACTCCCGCTGTTAGCCTGGAGGACCATGCAACAACCACGGCAAAAGAGCAAGACAGAAAAACAGAGAGAACTGCTCTGTATACCTCCCAGCTCCCATGTCACTGCCTTGATCAACAGCATTCAAAAGATCCACTCATCCATCTATGATTCAACAAGATATACTACTAATCTATGCATGTATGACTTCACATATGCTTTCATAATAAAGACTTCCACGCTCATGTGAATGGCTTTCACATGAGTGATTATTTCAAAATGAAAGTTAACAAAACCTGCTATACATGAATCACTTCCTGCTCCAGGTAGCATTGCCAGTGACATGCACAGAGCCGTGAATTCACACCAAAAGAAAAAGCAATTTACGTCCATCAAGAAATTTTAAATCATCACCAGTAATTTAATCTTTGACAGTCCATTTAAATGCACAGACAATTGCACTTTACGAAAAAGAGGGGAAAAGGTACCAGGAGGAGCCCTCAAATCACGCTCTCTCAAACGAGGCGGGAGAGGAAAAGGGGGGGAAGTGGGTCCATAATTATGCCTTCATTGAAGCGGCCGTGTTTCTTTTTTAGTCAGGAAAAGTGCTTAGACGCGTACGAGTGTGGAGCTCCCATGAACCTCTTGCGTTCCCTGCCTGCCACCTCACTACAAGGTCCTTCACTAAGTGGCTGTCTGCCACCGAGCCATGTCTTCGCCTCCGAATGAGGAAGACATCTGACCGCGGTAATCCATTTAAATGAACGGCTATGGAGCACAAGTCTGCTAAATGGAGCGCCTACCGCTCCCCCCCCCCCAGCCTGCAGAGAAAAGTATCGAAGTAAATAGAATACTCTTCTAACGTCTACTGTTAAAAAGAAAAGAAAGATGACAGAAAGTTGAAACGCGTACCAGCATGCAACATGTTTGGTGGCATTTAAACTCTGAAACATGCATCCACTCAGGTCACGTGCTGCCTTGTGCATTAATAAGTGACATGCTCTACTGCTGCCAAAAAGAGTTATGCCTCTTTAGCTAAGAGAAGAGTTTTTGTCAACCATCCACTGTAACACAGTTTCCTATCTGACTGGATTATATTAAACTAGTATTACTTCAAAGCATATATTTTATAGAATGGAATCCATAATTCATTATGCGATTAAAATCTGTTTTGATAAACCTGCCTAATCACAGACATTTTTACCCTCCTTAGGCATTGCTAGTCACACACCTTGCTGTTACATTACCCCTGTGAAATCAAGGAGAAACATGCAAAATTAAGGAGGAGGCCACACAAACTGTGGTGCATCTGGAACCAAAATATTTACTATATTTAATATAGTCAGCAGCGCCTGCTGTTGCTTTTCCATTTTCTGGCTTTTTAAGTGAAAACACACAAGTGGCCAGTTTCCCCCCTTGAACAAGTAAACTAATCTATCTCAGCACCTGGATAGATAATAAGAAACAGTATGCCGCAGTTGCTCCACTGAAATTCATTCATTTCCTCATTTATTGGTGAGAGCTGCCACGCAGCCCACCGCTTTAATTATAATAAAAGCTCTAAAACTACTCCTCATTCATCAAGTACATACTTGTTTGTCGCTGTTTCTGTTGCTATTAAGCAGATGTCACACCTCACCCACAAAACACACACCATCCTAGATGTTTCTGAACATCACACTTTTATTTAGAGCGTCAGAGGCTCCCTTCCTGTCAGAGGAAAGCTCCGCTCGACGCGGCGTTGTCTCTCATCCTCCGACATGAGTCCTGCCATATGTCTCACACCTCCTTCCCTTCATATGGAGCGGTCCAGGAGAGCTGCTGATTCACCTCCAGCAGCCATCTGGGGTTTCTGCTTCCCGGCCCCCGGCCCCGGCCCCGGCCAGGTGCTCGCTCTGTGTTAATGCAGACCTTGAGGAGCACGGAGTGCAGAACGTGGACCGGAGGCATTCTTGATATTCATTATATCCCACAGCACCACGTTTGCCACAGCGAAAATGCACAGGGAGATGAGCCTGTGCTGTATTCGCGAGCAAAGACACCACTGCCCTCTGCTGGCCATTTGACGCTCTACGAGTGGAACATCCAAACATTTCACTGAGGCCTGAAACTGGACACCAAAACAAGCTGCTTTGCTTTGGCATATAAAGGTGTCATGACACGAATATTTACTATGCTCGTATGATGACAGGCCCTGTCACAATCAGTAATCTCAGTGGCATTACTACAAAAAGAGAAAACCTGCCAATGCTGTCAATGATAATAATTTAATAATTGTTAAAAAGCCACTTTTTAAGCATTTCAGAAGTATGGCACAGAGTAATGAATTTCAGCACAGAAATTTTGTGATTCAGCTTAAACCCTAAAGATGACAAAAAACCCATTATCAGCACCATTTAAAACAATTATCAATGGGTGTATTCCCTTGGTATCCCTTAATGAAACTCTTCAGCCTTCCATTTATGCAGGGTATTTGTCCAAAAGTGATCTCTGCTGCAACCTTCTGGTGAAGAATGTTTAATGCAAGTATAAAAATCCATTCTAAATTGATACAATAGTACTTACACAAAGTATTGAACACAGTTGAACGAATTATTTTTTACTTTTAATACATGTAGCTCAGTCTTTCTAGCATTGTTTTGCAAAGGATTAGGCTCAGAAATTAAGCCAGCACAATTAAAAGTCATAAAGAGTGAAACTTTGACTGTGCTGGGACATTTTCCTCCTGAAATCACCAGGCATTGTCAGAAGAGACTCTGTAAGGTCAGCAGAGACTGAATGAATATTCAACAAGCAGGGAGAGACCCAATTAATGGTCAATGAATAACTTCCAATGGGGAAAGTGGGGAAGGGGGGAGGGGGCAGTGATGGGAAATTTTCCAAAACCCAATGAGCAGAACGTCTCTGAACTAATGCCTGCAACAACTTGAAAACTGCGAAAACAAGAACCAAATATACGTATGCTAACAGGATATGATCAATGCAAAAGACACTGATACATGTGTAGTGCTCTGTTCAGCCTGACAGACTGGTTAATATTCCATGTATCGTTTCATAGTATTATGCAGAAAACCAGGATCGTAACTGGAGCACACATTCATTTACTCAACATAAAGTGCTCCCTAATTCATAATGTGTGCTATCAGACTTACTAATTTTATGATTGTACTTAGTACAATACTTTTTGAGATTATGCATGCAGATTCAGAATGAATGCAATAGCAGAGAGATATATGCAGCTTTACCAATTTGTAAAACCATTTAATACGAGTGCAAAGCAAGCTGTATTTCATGTATTTTCTTTCAGGCCTCTTCATTTGCAGGATATATATTTACAGTCCCATCTTAATAGATAAATCTGTCTCAGTCTTAATCATTTGTCAAGCTTTGACAGTTTTCAGTGTGTTTGTGCTTCAACAGATTATCAAGAATTTAATTATGGGAGGCCACGGCTTGAGATACTCCCAGAGGAAGAAAAATAGACTTTGGCCCAGATTCAACATATCTGCAACGCACCAGCCTTTAAGCTACCACAGTTTCCTTTCCGCGACCACAGTTTTAAGCCAAGTTACTTTTTCTCCTTAATCCTTACAATACAACGCCACATGAACACTTACTCAGGCGTACTGAGCCCCCCACCAGTTTCTAAATATAGCGCTACCCAGCGATCACCACTGCTTATGCAGCTGTAATGAACTGGACGCACATGGTGAGCCAGGTAACAGAGTGTTGATCCTTAATTCTGTATGAATGCTTCCCATATACAGGACCCTAGTCAATCACCCCTAACTCTCAATCCCCCAAAACCATCCCCTTTATTCGTGCTAGAGGGAAGCTAGCTGAGAAGGGTCTTGGTAGAATATATGAAATGAATCCACAAGGACCACTGTGGTCCAGGTGAACATTAACCACAAGGTCATTGATTGGCCACTCATATACAGGTTGTTACAATACATTACATTATAGCTGACTATAATACAAAGTGACTTACAGTTTATTATGCTAACCAGGGGCCAATCCCTATGGTAGCAATGAGGGGTTAAGGGCCTTGCTCAAGGGCCCAACAGCAATGGTGTTCTTGCTGTGGCTGGACTAGGGCTTGACCCACCAAGCTCAGGGGTCCTAGTCATGTACCATAGCCACTACGGGCTGCCCCCTACGATGTTATATTGAAAGCAGAATGATTGCCATCTTCTGGCTTCTGGGTAAAAGAGAGAGAGAGTGGGGAAAAAAAGTGTGTTTCCATGCCAGAAACCCAGCCGCCACCATATCACTGACAGCCTATCAGATTCCCTGCTGCTGCTCACACAGCCCTTATTGCATTTGCTTCTGGAGGCCCAGGGAAACAGTTGCCTCCTGTGCTTTAATTTCCTCTGACTTGATTTCATTAAATCTTAGTACCAGAGGCCTCTCCCTCGCCACAAACCAGCCAGGGGCAGGTGGAGAGCCAGCGGCTGAGAGGTCGAACATCTGCTCGACACCACGATGCACTCCCTTCTACCTTAATCCTGCTTTATGGCCCTGCTGTCACCATACCGTTCCATTCGAATTACATTTTCAATAGTCATTCAACTATACAAAACAACCCTTCATTCTATGATTAAAGCATATTGTCACCATCATTAAAAATGTTGTACTGTATTCCCATCAGGAAATAAAAATGCTTTTATTATGAAATTACATTTCATTATAGAGGTTGTAGTCACAATGTGTTCTGAATAAACTTTATTGGTCACAGAGCCATGAAATACTGGCAATAAACGATTAGGGACACACACTTTCTCCTCAAATATGGCAAAAAGAAGTAATATGATTTATGATGCCAAAAATGCATAGTAGATATTGAATTAATAAAACTTCAAACATGTTCAGATTGATTCCTTGATAAAATTGATAAAATATAACGATAATAATAATAATGACAACCTTGATAAAAAATGTAAGACTTGTCCATTTTAAATTTGATTTCTGTTGTGTCTTTTTGTGTCAGGGCAAAGTTAATTTTACAGCAGTGTGGAATTTACCGATTGTAATAATGCATGTACCATAACGTAACTGATGCTACACAGTTTTGAGCTAAACAAGGCAGCACTTACTCAAAGCAATGTGCTGTGTTGTGACAGTTGCGCCTTTTGTGTGGACCATTAAAACAGAGCCCTACATGTGTGACAGCTGCTCCAGGTGTCTGCAAAGTGGAATAGGAGCGTTAATGGGCCGGGGCTCTTCATTGGGCGCGCGTAGCTGGGAAACAGGGCCGTTTCCTCACGTTGTCAGGGAAGCAGGATGATAAATGTGTTAAGAGGGGACGACTGGATGGGATGAGAGCCCACAACTGGGCTGGGGGTGGGACTCGAAACAGCCTCATAGACAACACTGAAACATCACCACACAAGCACACGCTGATTAAAGACAAACTATCACTCACAGTCATTTTCACTTAGACTATTAACTGTTGAGCATAAGCATACGTGTATCCTCACATGTCCCTTTACACATTCACACAAACCCACTATCAACTTCTGTTATTACAAAATCAGAAAGCTACAGTGTCTAAAATGTAAAAGAGGGGCTGTGCTTTCATACACAACTATAATGTTTTTTTTCCACAACTAATGGAAAACAGATTACATTATAAGTTCCATAATGTGAACGAGTAAGTGGAAAGAGTGCAGCGACCTACATAGAAGCCCTGGGAGCTGGTATTAAAGCCAGTTTATGCCTGGTGCCAAATCCTCATATGGTCAACAGACTCAAAGGTGGATCAAGACATATTCCACAGCTGGATCAAGAGGCGTGTAGAAGTATAGGTGTTATAAAAGGCTAGGGTATTGAACCCCAGCCAGTTATTGGATGAGGTAAAGGCTAATCTATTCCCAAACACAAGCTAATAACTATGGGTCTGACAAATTACTGTCTCTGTGGGCATCTTAACACCACCCGACTGCAGGGATGTTCATTGTTCTTTATTTTTTTTTTTATTTGAATCCCTGATTTTTCCCCTTTTTTCTCCCCAACCCGAATGTTAAACCGAACTCGTTGATTACACCGCAGCACCCACCCCTGACAGCTATGGGAGGAGAGGTTGCGCACATGACTCCTCCAAATCACGCGTCGACAATCCCACTTTTTTTTCCACATTAAGGCCGCACCACCAGTCGCACACTGCCTATGACGTTGGAGGAAGACATAGTCAGCGTACAATCGGTTCATGCCGCCGCAAGCGCCCAAGCAGCCCTGAGAAGAGTGCTATTGCGATGAACCAACGTGAGATGTTTAGGCCGACCTACCCCATATCGAACCCCCGGCGAGGCTGGCCAAATGTTGCCTCGCCAATGGAGCCTCTGGCCATGGTCTGGAATGGCGAGAGGGATGTTCATTGTTAACAAAGCAATGGGCAGTTACCTCTTCTGACTAATCGTGGATCTTGTGTAGGTGGGACTCCAGTCTAAAGCAGCTGTTCAGAACAAAAATTCTCTGTTCATACTTTTTTCTTATCTTGTAGTTAAGCTTAAATACGAGGGTGAGAAAACGTACATACACCCATTTGTAACCACCAAAGTTTTTGTGGAAAACAAATGATTTTCATCAACCAAAATAGTTTTATTTTACTCATTCCTTCTGCTGACCCTTTACCTTTGGTCCCCAACGTTTTTGGCAAAATGAGGCAATATTTCACATAAACTTTACAAGTCACCCATGGGTATCAGTTATCCTGACATACTTCATCATTCCTCCTGAAATCATAAAGCATCTTATACAGAGAATTTTCAATGGAACACCTTGGCCGGTCATGTAGAAGAGACAGAGTGCTTTCAGGTGTTCTCGTCCAGGCTTGATGCAGTGTCGGGTGGTCTCTAGACTGTAAGTAAATGAGCCTGGATTGGCTGAGAGGTCTTTTCTCATCTTTATGTATTCTTATGTTCTTATAAAGGGAAAGCTGGACTGCTACAATAATAGCTTAAGTACTGCGAGGCGCAGCCAGACCTGCTACCCGAAGGCTGCAACACAGATGGCTCCCGTCTCGTTTTTACACCAGTAAAGCGGGCCACAGTAGCGCAGTAAATTAGCTTGATAGAGAAATAGAATGCTTGGAGAAGCTGGCTGAAAAAGAAGCTGGGATGAAAGCTTGAGGAAACTGGGTGGAGTGAAGGGGCCGAGCGGCACATAAGAGGGCCTGCAGCCAATATAATACACCAGCACTACTTCAGCATCATAAGAAAAGAAAAAAAAAAACACCTATGCACGCCTTGCATAAGGATAATGCAAACACAACATATGTACAAGGGACTACATCAAGGAAGTAGTGTTGTGAGCTGACTGTGTAATGAATCACTTCAAGCTGATCAATTAAGTGTGGAGTAACCAAAAAAATAAATAAATAAATCTACAGACCCTCCAGGAGGAGAGGGAGTTGAGTGAACTACACGGTGGCAGACCTGCTGGCTAGCCCAGCTGGGAATGACTGTCTAATGCATGTGAAACACAAGTGGTGTGGAGGGTTCAGATATAACCTAGTATTCAGAGACTACTGTGAGCCTGCAGTTCTACAGGTATTCTAAGTGAAGCTTCGGCTCACCAGTGAGCCCAACATTTGGGCAAATTTGTCTTCAGCCAGTGGTTGTTAGCTTGCAAAAAGCAGGCAACTAAACTAACCAGGTGGATATTTCAGGCTAAAGCCTTTATTTCTTTTCTTTTTTGGGACGGAGGGTTGTTTGTACCTTGTGGCAGTCCTGGCAGAAGACAGAGGGGGTCCCTAGCAGGCCCAGGACCTCCCCACACAGCAGGCACTGCGACAGGCCGTTCCCCACTGCGCTCTTCCTCATGTTCTCCAGACGCTCCACCAGCCTCCTGGGGAACAGCCAGAAACACCTCACACTCTTAATGACCAGCAGGGGGTGATACACTCACAGAGCACTCGCGCTTACTGAGCAGCAGGGGGCGACATACACACAAAGCACACATTTTGAATGACCAGCAGGGGGTGACAGGTACAGAGAGCACACACGCTTACTGACCAGGAGGGGGTGACAGGCACACAGAGCACACACATACAGTGTGGACCACAGGCCAAGATCTCTCTACATAGTACAGTAGGGCGATAGTATGTTTCAAGGACAAAGATCACAAGATATGCATGCTTTCCCCATACAAAACAAACAGAGGACATAGATATCTCACACGCATTTGACCATACTGAGCCAACACATTACAATTGTCATGCATTTTGAAGAGCATAAATGTTATTTATGCCTTATTCATATCTTTAACAAACACAGTTTTTGTACAGACAGTACAAAATATTGTAGACATTGATCATGTTTATGCAGTTAGTGTCATGACCAATAGGAGTCATAGTGTAACATTACACATCACATACTACAACTTCACAATAAGGGCTTTATTTTAATGGCCCAAACTCATGGTGTAATGTGAAAAGTAGAGTGCATTGCTTTCAGTGATGCTCACATTTGTTTAGGAAGTACATCAGTGAATCAGTTCCACACAGATTGCAGATTTTGACAGGACCATGACTTCAAATGTTAAATTCCAAACGGCTATTAAATTTAACTTTGCCCTGAAGTATATCACACCAATCTAGATTTTGGAGTAAATGATGCACTTCTTAATGGAGTACTTTCAATGGAATATGCTGTGCCAAAACCTTGGGAGTCCATTTTGACACCAAATGTCTAAATCACATACAGATCTTAAGAATGACAGTGACTCCATTGTCTTGACTGTAGCTCATTCCCACCAACAAAGGGTCGGAGTAGAAGAGAGACAGAGAAGAAAAGACTTCCTTTCTGAAATGGATTGCAAGACTGAGCAATGGAGACTTTTATATGACCCACTGCGCTGGAAAAACACATTATATAACAAATGTTTTTAATTTAGGTTTATGCTTAGTACGGAAATGGTTATTTGATGGGTTTCTTCTCATTTAAAATACATTTTACGGGGGCTCAATCAACCGTCTCTTTATCTCCTCTCCTACTCACACTGCCAAGATGAGCCCTCATAAAGCGCCAGCGTCTTCCAGTGCAGCCCTTTCTGCGGGGTTCTGGAGACTTCATTTCAGTAACATCAAATGCTGCCATTTAGAAATATGTTACGGTTAATGACAGGAAATGGCATCGTAGCGGAGGGTTGTCATGGAGATCCTTTTGTCCACGGGGTTATGTGCTAGTGCAGCCTGGAGCAAGTTGATTGGTACAGATTCATTTCAATTTTTTCTAATTATTTTACCACTAATTCCTCCCAGATTGTCAATGCGCAACTTTCTGTGTATCTGTGCTGGACGCCGCTACCTCCTGCTATACTATAGGAGAGCCCAGATGAGCATATGGGCACATATGAGATGACGTGAAGCCGCTGGTTCTTGTCACTGCTCAGTCAGCCCTTTGTCAGCTTGAGCAGACAAAGGGTCAGGCGCAGGCCGTGCTTGCCCAATTGACCAGTGGGGGAGCTATGGCGTGGTGAGACATAGACGTCCCGCAGACCGAAATCACTCACTTCCGAGCTAGCAGATTCTATACCAGTCCTTGGGACTCATCCACACACCAGAACAATGTCCTAACCCAGCGGTCTCCAGTCTTACCCAAAAGGGTTTGTGTGGGTGTAGGGTTTGGCGCTCTGCCAGCACTAAAAACCAAAAAAAACAAGCAAAAAAAACCCACTTGCTTCAACTAATCAACTATGACCTTTTTTAAAGATGTGGTTATCTGACTTGTTGAATTAGGTGTTTTACTGCTGGACTGGAACAAAAGCCACAATCCATGCCCGCCCTTCTCAGTTGAGGCTGGTGATATCTGCCCTTACCGGATGAGGCACCCACCAGCCCCTCACTGGTTGTTGACCTCGGTAAGAGCAAGCTACCAAAAGGGGAGTGGGTGCCAGGGTAGATGACTGGCACTTCCCTGAGAGAGGGCGGTGCGGTGGGGCGGCATACCCGATCCTGCGCTGCTCAGTCTGGTCCAGCTGCTCGGCCCGGCGGACCACTCCCAGAATGACCTCCAGCTCCTGCTCGTCCAGCGCCTGGCTCCTCCTCTGCCGGTCGGTACGGAATGTGTGCACGGACCAGCCCGTATGCAGCCTGCAGGGTCAGAACCAGAGTCATGTCATACACACAAAAACATGCACACACACCTGCGTGCACATGCACAAACTCACACACACACTAACTCACACACACGTCTGTAGCCTGCAGAATCAAAACACATTAAACACACATGCACACGTGCAGACACACGGACACACACACACGCGGTCACACAGACCAGGCTATCTAGGACAGAATTACTCCTTCAATAACATAGAATAACCATTTATGATGTCTTCCAAATAAACTGTGATAAGGTCACTGTGTACAACCTCAGCTGACATCACCAGCTGTCTATCTTCATAACCACTGCTGAATTCTGTGGCATTAACAGGCAGAAGTAGCTGAGAGGAGGTTATGTTCACTGTGCTTGTTCAGCACCTCCTTGGATAGTTGCCTGGGGTTTTTCAAGGGATAAAGGTTTAAATCTGTTCTGTTGACTCCTGTTTTAGTTTGTGTTTTTGTGAATGTCTTCAAAGGAGTGACACATCCACCCTTAAAAGGTCTGGACTGTGTTTATATCAGTCTTTTCCTGACTGGACAAGAAGTGTTTCTATGCACCGATAACATGCTATGCAATGATCACTTTCAAATCTCGATTGCTTACTCTACATTAACTTTCCACATTATTTTGCTTCTGTGCTCAAAAAAATGAAATATTGAACTGCTGTTTCCTTTAAATCAGCCCTTGAATATACAGCCATTAAACCCTGTTTATGTAATTAGGAGTCATTAACTGTTTTGATTGCAGAGATGAAGGGCATAATTTTATAGACTGTCAATTTGCACAAATCTATAGCTTTCTTTACATAATTAACTGCCACTAATTGCAATTTCTAAACAAGGGCATAAAAAGCATCAGAAAAGAAATCCACAGATATAATCTATATGTAATTATGAAACATATTTACTGAAAGTCATAACAGCCTCTACTTACTTCGCTCTGAGAGCCAGTTGTCGGTCATTGGGGCAGACCCACTGGTCTGCTGAGTTTCCGAACATGGCTTCAGTCATCCCTAAGGGCGTGGCACCAGAGACTCTGAAAAGCCTGTGGACAAACAGCGCACACATTCACACTCCTACTGCATCAACATAAAGGCCAAATCACAAATGTTTAGATAAATTATTAAAGAAATACTCATAAATTGTAAACGGAGAATAGTGATGAAGTAGTTCATGGAACTAGCTGTTGCTGTTCTTGATTATTGTTGTTATTGGGACCAAACTTGGTTCAATTCTGTGTCATGTTTTCAAAATGTTATGACATGACACAGAACTGAACCAAGTTTGGTCCCAATAACAACAATAATCGAGAACAGCAACAAATAACTCTCAATCGAGCCTCCAATCCCCCAAATTGTAATAATTATCTAAACATTTCACAACATCAATTCCTCAAAGAGGCTCAAAGATCTCTGAAGGGTGGTGTTGGGCCCTTGAGTTGACATTCCATAGTCCACACACCATTTTTAAGCAACTACTGGCCTAAAAGGCTAAAAAAACACTTATCTAGTTTTAATGTGATTCTTTCAATGGCTGTATAAACTGATAGAAACATTTTGGAAAAAAGAAAAAAAAAAACAATCAAAGGAAAAATTTCTGTTGAATTCAGAATTCTGTTCTCTACACCATTTCTCTGGGGAGGGGAAAAAAAAGTGACCAGGCACATCTCTGCATCATGCTGCAGCTGAAGGCAGAGGACAGACTCCACGCCACCGCCGCAGGGGGAGATCGATAGCGTTGTCTGCAGGGGAAAGACCACTCGGCTTGGGCTCCTACCGGGCATCGCAGGGCAGACGGCGCACTCAACAACAGGGCCAATAAACAATGAACCCCGGGTGTTCCTCCAGGCAAAAGCGGGAACAACAGATATGGTGCTGGTTTCTAAGGTGACAGGCTGCATTCAGCTGCCGACGAGCCCGCCACCCCCACCCACCCTACAATATCATAGGTCATAATTTGCCATTCTGACCATGTGCATCTGAGTCTCTGCACCCAGCAAACAGGTAGACAGGTCTTAGTGCTGTGCTGATGCTGCTTCCATAACCCACACAGGCAGTGACAGATGCCATGTGGGCAAAAAAAAAAAAAAAAAAAAAGGCAACTTGTTCAACAAGATTGATAACAAAAGAAACAACAACAACAAAACATTGTTCCATTTCATTCAGCCTCTTTCAAGCAGTGATATTACACTATGCTGTAACAGTGCTCAGCACACAAAGCCTCTATAATTAGATATGCAACAGATCATAGAGAAAATATAAATAAGGAACACCCCCAACCCCCACCCTCGAAAATGCATGCACTCTTATCATATGCATACAGCACCCATCCCCCCCCCCCCCCAATGGAGCAGTGCTCTTAGGTACAGCCTTTTATAACCTAATCACAATTAAAGATACAGTCACAGGAAAATGGAAGGGAAACACAGCACACATGCTTGGATTTCTGCACTTATATACACGTGTGTGTATATATATATATATATATATACACACACACACATCCTGCTTCATGTGAACATCAATCAAAATATTTTAATAAGTAGAAAAACCTTTAAAAACCTTTGAAAAGTTTGAAGATCTGAAAATGAGCTGAACAGCTGATTGGAGACTGGGCTCAAAATGCATTTAATTTACTGAACAAGCTACATTAACCACTGGCCAATCCTTTTGCTATAGCACACAGCCTTTGTTATTTTATTACACATTTTGCCTGCGTAAACATTCAACACTGACCACATCCGACACATATAAACTCATCTCTCTGCGCTTACACTTGACCAAAAACTTTATTCAGACAAACCACAGTGTACTTTGCATGTAGCTTTGATAAACACATTTAAACAGGCACTGCATTGATTTTTCCGACGGGCTGCTCTAGTGACAACAAAACGCATGATGTTTTTGGACAAGACAGAAAAAAAAGCTTGCTTACGATTATTCATCAAACTCAAGGATAAAGAGCATTACGGTTTGACTGAATCTGTTCCCTTGGCCTTAAAGGCTATTCGCCTCGATGAATCATGCGAGAGCTGAAAGGTCAGTTCAGCTTCCCTCCGACTCCACTGTTCATCATCCACTTTCACTTTTTAAATTTACTTTACATTCATATTTTTCTCCCATTATTAAATTTAGTCTACAAACTAGAGATGGGAAAATGAGCCTTCATAGTCTTACTTGTCATTCTCAAATCTGACAAACTACAGTCTCTGTCGTGGCATGGCGCAGCCTAACTTCAGAGACATTCTTTGTTAATGAACCAATGGCCAGTTACTACTTCCTGCTACAGTGTTTGGAGACGAGACTGAGGCCTTCATGAAATTAAAACTGAGCCATCAAATGCTTTCACCGAGATACTGACTTTAACCAATCACACTGTTTGTTTCTCCTTTGCTGAGGAGAAAAAAAAAAGTGTTGATTGGTTCAAATAAATCAGACAGAATCATGACTGACAGCTCCTGAGATCCATGACTTACAGGGGGTTTGGTTCACAAAAAACTTCTCTCTCTCAAATCACTACTATAAAGCCAAATGGATGTAATGGCCCCTTTGTTGCTGAAAGGTAAAAGGGGGTAACCTGTTCATTTACAGCCGAGGTAATTAACTCTGTTTACATAAGCAGCCAGTCTGATGCCCTTTACTTAACCCTGCCACTGAGGGTTCAGTAGCAGCTGGTTCCATTAACAGCATCTTAGCCAAACACAGAATGCTCATTTGACTGTGGCTTACCTCACAGGTGCGCAGCTTTCCCATACTACTGATAAATAATGCTTGTTCCACTTGGCACAGGTAGCAATATGCTTTTGCTCCATAATTAGGTAGATACTGACCACTTTCACCTACACACTTCACATTTTTAATTAGGGAAAACAAATGATCAAAACTTAAACTGAATTTTTATATGTAGTTTGTTAAACAATATTAATGTACATGAATATTTATACTGTCGTGTGCTATAAAATACAGCAATAACAGTCCATTTTAAATACTGTTAGAAAAGTCAAATCCCCACTGTAAAACAGGATTGAATCAGTAGCAGTCGCAAAATCTGATATTAAGTTTAATAAAACAATGCCACCAAGTACAGCCAGCTTAAAGACTTAAAGAATGAGGTCTTAATTATTCTGAAACAAAAATGAAACTAAATGAAAAGTATTTCCTTATAAAAATGGCAACTAAAGACACTGGAAACATTACCCTATTCCAGTTTGCTACGGCAAAAGATTCTTTTGCACAGATTCTGAAGTCATGGAATTTATTATCTGTACTTGATTAATGTTTTCTCTGACTGTGTATTAGATGGTACAGTTCATTGCGACAAATTAAATGTAAAGTTTTAAGCCCTCCAGAAAAGACACGTCAAGTTTGCATACGAAAGGAATGACTGCCTCAGACAGGCTGGTTATTTTAAACCTGCCGTCATCTGGCATGTCAGGAACAGAAGAAACTTCCAGGGTAACTCCACAGCCACGCACAGATTGAAGCATTTCAACTGTCAAAACCATTCAGTGGAAAGGGACTTCAATCTTACTTCAGAGCTTTAAAAAATAGCTATGACAGTCCAGAAAGAACTACACTTCCAAGTGAAGAACTAGCAGTGTTTGTTATTAAAGAAATCAATGAAGCTCAAACTCTGACCAGCCTACACGCCTACTCAAAGCATGCAGCACTTTCTGGCTTTACTTCAGGACAGATCATACAAGTTTTTAAGACAAACAAAATCCAGCATGTATGAGGAACCAGTGTAAAACAAAAGAGAAAGACATTACCTGTCAAATGTCCAGTTTCAAGAAGGAATATCAGAGCTTTGCTTTAGGGAGCTATGACGGATTCAACAGAGAAAGGAAAAAGGAAAAAAAAGAAAAGAAAAAAAAAACAATGGGGGCGGCATCACTAGGCCTGAGCTTTCTGTTTGTAGTGCAGAGACTGCCTGACAGCCTGGTCACATGACGCAAGAACAATTCTTTCTGAAACATCCTGTTCCTCCACAGGCAGCTGTGACAGACTGGAATTAAGGTGGAAAAGACAAAACAGGGCCTTGTGTTCCATGAAGATGCCCACACACTGATACAATTAATATTGATTTAAGTCTTTTAAGCCATTCATTATGACAACTACCTCTTTGCAATGCGGAGGCTAAGTTCTGCATGTCACTGATTTCAGTGGCCCTTGCTTTGACACTTACATAATTGTGACCAACAGGTGTTTCTGACAGGGAAAGCTATGGAAAAAAATATAACTACAATTTCAGGTCAGTTAAAGTTTGGGAAATACTGACAAATTTCTCAAGACAATTGCTTAATTGAACTCTGAATGTAGGTCAGGCCAATGTCAAAATATATTGTTATATAGTAACAAATGATTAAATCCTGAATCTCAAACATCTTTTATTGCTTTTTGTGACATATAGAAAGTCAATGGAAAAGCTACACTGAGAAAAATCCATTAACCGAAAGCCCTTTTCAAAAGTAATATGAACACTAAGTAAGGCATTAGTTGCTGTGGTTCTACTTTATATGATTAGGCCTAATGTTCAAAGCCATGGAAGAACCATTAAGTCACACATCTCTATACATTCATAACTTAAAATACAACCTTTCAATAACATGTCCATGCCATACCAGCAAAGGGAGCAGAACACTCAGTGAGGTTTGCTAATCTTTCTTCGACAGCGTCACTAGCTGCGCAGAATTCGTCATCTTCCCATGCAAAGCGATCCCTGTCAGAATGACCCTAACGTGGGCCTGTTCTCTTCCTCAATGCTTCCAGCACAACAGGGGCACGTCACTAACCCATGATGCAGGCTACATCGTGTACTCTCCTTACAATCTAAATGAAGGAACACCAGCTGCAACCCATGTGCGATTTTTACAAACACAGGAATTCTTAATGCCATATATCTAGCTTCAGGACAGGGTTTAAGAGCAACAGCCCTGAGTTTAATACTGTAGCAAAATTAAATACTAAAACAGTGCGGAAACATAATACAACAACGTCAATCTAATTAAAACAGAACAAATGCCATCCTGTTTTTCAGTGTGGTGTATTTTTTGAGCAAAGAAGTAATGAAGTCATCATTATAAGAAGACATACATGCATAAAAAGGATATCCACATGTTGGTAGCAAGAAACCTAAAGGGGCTTGAGAATTTTATCCAATACAAAACTGAAAACTACCATCCTATGAAGTGAACTCACTTTTAAAAGCTAAAACCAGCATACCGTCATAATGGTAAAGAATATTCCAAGTAGCTAAATTGAAAGTTAAAAGGAATTATCCCTTTACCATTTTTGGACAATAAATAAGGTTTGCATATGCTGGATATCTGGACCTGTCAGGTTGCTCATGGGTAAAATAAGCAAAATGATTTCAAGTGTAAATACAGAAGCAAGATGTTGAACACATAAACAGAAAAACTTCTGCTGCAGATGTTTATAACCTCGGTGCACTTTTTGAAAGTTTGATCATTAGAGCTCCTACCTGCTTAGGTTTACAGGTGCGGACCACCACAGACCGCCACGTACGGGGGCTGATCCTCCTGCCCCAGCTGCTGCAGTAGCTCTCTGTCAGTGCGCTGTCATGGGGATTTCAGCTCAGTCCTGGAGACCTTTTCAAGAAATGAAAAGGGAAGGAAAAAAAAAAAGCTTCCCAGCGCTCAGCTTGATCTGCGCTTGCAGGAGCGTCCAGCTGAACGGGGCGTGTAAGAGACACCTGAGGCGGCAGCTGCCAGTTCTCTAGCCTGCTCCCAGAGAAGAGTTCTCCCTGCCCCTGAGCAAACACTAATGTAGCCAGCTAATGAGTCCCCTTCCCCCCCCTCCCTCTTCTCATTACCTTGGTTGGTTCTGTGGATAACAGAATGACTGAGACCATTTGCTGTTGACTTTTTTTCCCCCTCCACAGAAACCGAAACAACGACATGCTTCCTCGCTCCTTCTCTCTTCTGTGTATCTCCCACTCTCCCTTTTCACCCACTGCCTCTCATACAGCCTTAGTCTGGTCACACAGTCCAGGACAAAACAAACGAAAGGTATACTTGACAAGTACTGCAACACCCCACTCTAAGCTCTACATCATCATACGAGGCAGACAGAGTCACGATTCGGCAGCTACGTTCATTGTGGCGGCCCCTTTCCCCCCCTGCTCCATGACATTTTCCCCCGTTTGTGGTCCTTTTGTTTTCCATGAGACTGGGTGACTCATTTTCACACGGTATTTTTAAACCAGTGCCGTGTGTCCACTCGGCCATCGCTTCCTGTGTTAACATGTTCGTCCCTCAAGGGAAAACTAGATTTGTTGGCGATTTCACCCAACGACCCATTCGCCAATGTCATCAGAATACACTTGCCTGAACTGCCCATAGTCAGAGCGCCTTAAACTGAAGCTGCTTTCAATCACCCAATGCAGTTTAATTTAATCAATGATTAGCTTTTTTTTTTTTTTGGGTTGTTCTGAGGACAAACATCTGCCAATTATGAAAAAGAACTATAGTATTACTAAAAAAATTCACTATAAAACTGGAATTGTAAAACTTTATCATCCAATACAATACCTGTATAATTACTGTATTAAATCAGACATACTATACACATTATCAATACAGACCATACACTGAGCCCATGGTACTGCCTAAGGTTCATCCTCTATTAGTACAGTTATGGCTATATCTTATGTTTGAAGTTACAGTAGGATTTTACTGTGATATTTGTATTGTAATCTCCTCTAGAATTACTACAGTTATTTTCCATATGAGACAAATCTAGTCTTAATGAATACATTAAAACAGATTCAACAAGAAAAATGGTAATGTTGTAATGATTAATTTCTTATTTAAGACTCGATTTGTCAATAGCTTTCACATTGTTGTTCTTTAAGGTCACCAATTAAAAAGAAAGGCCATTAAGCTTTATAAAAAGTGGACATCGCAACATGATGTTGTACAGAAGCTGTCAACTACATCCCCCGCATAGTGGAGGATAAGTTTAAATAGATATAAACACATTTTATTGGTTAATAACCACAAGGGAAGCTCCAGATATATTAATGTTCCTTGTCAACCATGCCCTGCTTTTACCCGTCAGGCAGAACAATTCACCACCTAATGATTAGGCCCTTGTGGTAGCGAAAAAATCAAACTATAGCCTCATTAGGAATGCCAGTGCTTTCAATCGATATGAAAGGATAGAATTTACGTTTGTTCTTTTTACGGGTCTCTTAGCAACTTTAGTCAAAGGCTGAATCAGGCAATAGGCAGCAAGACAATCACAAAGACAAATAAAATAAGCGCCTGCAGAATGCTAAACCTATTTAGAGTGGATGTGTGTGTTGGTGGTGGTGATGGTGAAGGTTGTTGTAGGGGGGACACGAAGGTCAAAATAAAAATTCTGAGGTCCCCATTAATAAAGCGTATACATTTACATCTTAAAATATGGTACTTCGCTATCATAACGTATAGCCTATACACCTTTCTAAAACTGTTATGTAATTTAGGAAAAGTACCCTGAATACCATAACATGTAACTTTCTCTCACATCATGAGAGAGTCCAGCCTTTTATTGTTTTATTTATTACCACACAATTATTGTTGACAATGTTATGAAGAAGCGCTCCCATGCCAAGTAATGCGTCGGTGTGTAGCTATCGCTAACTTAGATCTAGTAACCAGCGTGTAAAGCACGCATAAGTTAAGGTCTGACAATACACTCACCATTAAAATCACCTCTTGGCGAAGGCGGGGTAAATTTTCGTCTACGCCTAAATGAAAGTCGTAAGGTGTATGTTTTTCCATTCGACCGTTAGGCAACATAGTCTCGCCTGATATGGTATCAAAACAGCGCAGGTTGTATCAGCTGACATTGTGAATCCAGTATAGTCTGAACGTGTAGCCTGAACTGTTACGACCGTTAATGGTCCAATGAAACCAATTAGTATTACGTATGGAAAGCAGCTGTGCAACTTATTAAACGCCGGCCATTGACTGAAATCACCATGATCTTCTTGATCGAAAATATCCACACAATTGATTATTGTCTATAATTAGTATTAATTCAGTGGTCTGAGCTGGTTAAAACGTACGCAAATTACTGTAACGTTCGACTAAACATGCCAATCGTGAACTGATTCATTTTTCACGGCGTTTATAAACCCCAATATAAACATAAACAATAAAACATAATAAACATCTCACTAATTAATACCACCCTGGCGGGGAAACGGGCATATGGACAATTCATTTTAATTGCGCTGTGAAACATAATGATATTTTTGCGAGTTCATTATTCCTGATTCACTGTGTCTGAAATATTTCAGCTGTCATCTTTTCAATAATTATGGACGTCAGCGTAGTTTGTTAGGGTTGATATCCGAGACATGTATAGGAGTCTCCATATTTTATTGGTAAGTGGTTAATGCGGTAATGATATCGATTGTTGATTTTTTTTTTTTTTAAATCCAATTATTTTGGATAACTTGTTCAGGTACAAAGCAAGATGTAGGTTAAGGGGATGGCAAAAACTCTGCAGTGTTGAACAGGAAAACTGAGGGATTAAGCGCTCCTATGTAGACTGCAGGGAAGAACGCTTTCCCTGAGTTTTGTCGTCCTGATCATTTGACCTTTTTCAAGATGGATGATGTTGGAGCCTGCTGCTGATCAACTTCAGAACCAAGACGATCAAAGAATCGAGTGTAAATGTCACGGTCCCTGGCATCTCAGGTAAACTGGCTCAGGCAACCACACAATTCATTATTGACTGAAAATAGAATTAGCCACGCACAGGTGGTCAGGAACACAAAGCAACCGCTGTCAGCCTCCTCCGTCTCTGATCCAGAGGCCATGTAATTCAAACCTGTCAATGGCTGTTTCAGGGCACCAGCGCAGTCTTTTTCACCCAGACTCAGCGGCCTTGTCCAGATCTGTATAATTCTTCTTGTGTGCAGATCTCAGGTTATATTAAACACAAAATAAGAGGCCAAAATACATTTGTTCCCGTGAGAGCAAGACTGTGCACTAATCTGTGCCCGCTCTCTGGTTCCTGCTTTTCTGTACTACTTTGTGTCTCTGTATAATTGTAGTTTTCATGTATGTTTGTTGATTTTTGTGGGATTTAAGACCAATGTCCCTATTGGGCAAGACAGTAGTCAATGTCAGTCAATGTTCCTATGAAATAAAATGTACTACTGTCTGTGTCTGTGTAATGGCAACTCAGAGCTAAGCCTTGGTAACATGAAATCATGGAAATGAAATGTTGTGCCTTTTGATGTATTTCTTTACGGCTTACATTTTCAATCACCACATACACATTTTCCAGTTTTTTTTTCAATTGACTTAATTTTTATTCAGCAAAGCATAGGCCTATTTTACAAACAGCACAGAAACAGTGGGATTGTCGTCATAGGAACTGATCAGCTGTTATCAACATTTACAATCATGCAACAAGACAAGTGAAAAGGACCACTGTGGGAGGTGCTCTTGCAACCTCCCAGCAAAAGACAGGGGGTGACAAAGTTTGAGGTTCTCTCCAAGACCTGAGAACTACAGTACAAAAAGAACATAGCAGAACGAAAGCTTAAACGCTCACCCAAACCACACCCAAACACCATTTACACAAAGGCTCAAAATTAAACTGGAAGGAAGAGGGAAAGATCAATATGATCTGCACCACCTACATCATTCCAAGACCCAAACATCACTCTGCTTCAGTATGGTACAGGCAAAACCATCTCTCAGGAAATCCTGTCAGTTTTGCATTCAGAGATGGAAGATCCTCACCTGCTGTTTTTGTTTCAATGCAGACTATAAAACTATGTTTGTGTGTCTGAATAGTTTGAAAAACCAGCCACTGGGGATTGATTTGGCAACATCCTACCATGACATTTATTGGCTTAGCCATTCTCTCATTCACTCATGTTACACAGTAGCCAATTGCACAGCTTGGTCTATGCCAAAAGCAATCCCAGTGAGTACAGTACCTTCTTCGAAGGTGAAGCAGCAGTGCCACACCCATGATGTGGGCTGGACTGGCAAAATTCTAATCACAAGTCCAGTTCCATACTGTTACCAGTCTGCTGCCCTTTTAAGAATGTAATACAATCATTTCTGTTTCTTTATACAACAACTATGCAGAAGCTACTATTATGCATTATGGTACATCTTGCGATGCTAACAACCCTGTCTCCCTGTTTTTTTTTTTTTTTTTTTTTAATCCCATAACTATTTACATTATTGTATTCGCTTTGAGAGACAGCTGTGTAAATACATTTAAACAGGAATTACAAATATGCTGATAAACTTCCCCTTCGCTTTCGTCTGAAAGCAGTAAAACACAAACAACAGGTGAAACTGCAATACAGTATTGGAAGCATGTATTGGACAGAAGATTTCAACAGCTGTATGTGAATTTACTAAAAAAAAAAAAAAAAAAAGTCTTCCATCTAAGATGGACACACACTCATGTATAGAACTCATGTAACCCATGTAATTGTAATCACAATTTAAATTTTGACTTGTGAATAAAGATAAAACATGTAAATCATAAATGGAGGAAAAAAGTACACAACTAAACCATTCCTGAAAATCTCTGGAATATTTACTGGAACATATTTAATATTGGACAAAGTCAGCATTGGAAGGAATGCACACCTTGAATTCAAAATGTCAATTTATGATGAAGGCTTGCTTGGATCATTAAACTGGGGGCAACACACATTTAAGCTGTACACACACAAAAAGGGGGAAAAAAACCTGCTCAATTCTTTGTGGAATTCCTATGTGGAAACTTGTTACAATGGAAATAATCATAACTTATTTACTAATTATTTGCAGCCCTCTAACTGATGTTACTGGGTCAGCAGTAAAAGTCATACATATACAACACTGGCCAGAAAATAATACCTTAAGTGCGCGTGACATAAATATGCTTCTACTGGTAACTTTACACTTTGGATCAGCTGCTAAGATCGCACACACATTTCTCTGTGACGACTTTTTCCCCAGTTACTGGAAAACACAGCATCATGCTACATTAAGACTCGAGGAAGAAGATTAAATGAAGCTACTGCTTTGCAAAATAGCCGCATGGATAGGAGTCATCACTGCCTCCTAAAAAGCCAGCCTTCCTTTTTGCCCAAAAACGATAACGGATTTCTTAAGCAATAATCAAGTTGCGCTCATTAATGCTAAGGTACCATGTTGCCAACTGTAACTGTTATGCGTACACTACGGTCTTTTATTAGCCAAGGCAGGAAATCTCACTTTGAGAGGACAATGTGAGAAGAACTAAACCTGACACCTGAAAACGGAGCAGACAATAACACGATTGGTTTATTTCAACAGCCTTTCCACTAAAAAAGAAAACAACAAAAAGGTTCTGGTCGTTTAAAGTGACCTTGTCACATTCCTAAACGTAGTAGCTGTATTGAGGGGTAAGACGGGTGGCAGTGCACAGGCACAGAAGTGGTGGGCTGCTTCAAGAAATAAAGGGCAAATGGCGGCCGACGATTGGCACTTGGTTCACAAGCATCACCATGCGTCGAGGCAGAAATACATGATGAATAATGCAAGCTCTACAGTGCTAAATAAATGACACAAACTTCGGCCCATGTGTGCGTACACATGCATCACTAACTGTCCTGCTGTCGCAGTTTTCAATGCTCACATCAATTATTCAGAACCTCAACGTCTGTGTTCCTATGAAATAAAATGTTCGACAGTCTGCAAAGCTGTAGAGCACGTATTGCAGGCTGAGGTGTGATGGCACCAAAAATGGATTGAACTTCAATTAGCTGTCAACCACAATGCCCCCCCAACCAATCAAAACCTTGTGATCTTCATACAACAAATGATTGGTTCAAATGAGTGAGTCAGTGGTAGCATTTGGTGGCTAAATTCACTTTTGGTGGTAGGATACCTGCATTTTGTAACATTACATACAGTTCACATGAGGATGCGGGTGATGACTGCGAAAATCAGTGCATCAGCCTTAATTTTCAACAGCTCCACCTAAGGTTACCATCCTTGTGTACTCAATTTTCTTGATGGAGAGGATGACAGTCTGTCCGATGCCTTTTGCATGCACACACCCAAAACATCTGAGGTTCGGCTAAAACATTAAAGGGAGTGATGTGACAAAACCCAGGGACGCCTTCGGCAAATGAATCTTGATATGTCACTCTAAAAGGTGTCTGGCATTGATGCTTTTGAATGACAAGGTCGATTAACAAAGACAGAAACGGTCTGGCTCCAGTACATGTAAACTGCAGAAAAAAAAGATGAGTGAACCCGCATTTTTTTTTGGTCCACATAAATTAATGCACAATATTACAGAATTGATTTTCACAACATACCCATCAAATGGGTAAACAGAAGAAATAAGTAACAAAACAAAGGGAGGAAAAGGACAATTCAACTAAAAAACAAATATGGGTATGCCCCTATCCCCCCATTCAAACAGTGCTTAAAAAATCTAATCAAATAAAACGTTTGCTGTTTTAAGGCAACCTGTAATATGGCCAGTTTAGAAAGAAAAAAAAAATGTTTCAAAGACTCCAGACAATGAAGCAATGATGTGAGTGAGTTTGACATGGTAAAATGAACTGAAAACTTGAGAAATGATCAATATCAGTCACTCTGTAATAGTGTAGGTTCCTCTAAACTTTGTTTGCAGTAGCAAAGTCTAACGCCACTCATATTCTCCAATTTAAAGTATGCATGTTTTTTTTTTGTTTTATTTTTGAAGAATTTTATCATCAAGTTCATAACTGTGAAAAAAAGTTTTCCCTCCACCAACTTAAATTATGCATTTTTCTTCCTTTCCCAAGCTAAAAAAGTTTGGCTAATTACACACCAGATATAGATATTTAGACAAGTTCAATGATATGATAAAAATGAGATGGGGAACCGGAAAAATGAAAAGAGAGATGCTTCAAGATGTCCATCAAATATGCCTTGTTCGAAACATAGCCACAAATTAGCTCCGCGCCCCAGAGGGTGCAGTACCCACGCCCGTATGTTTGAGCTGTAGTCTGCCTTCAGGCATTGCAGCCTCACTTATGCTTTAAAGACTTGAAAAGATCTTTTTCCTGATAGCGGGTGAGTGAAATGTAATTTGTAAATGTAAAGGGCTGGATAAGAAAAGAGGTGCGTCACTATTGTATGCCATTCTGGAGAATGGCTGGGGAAAAAGAGCAGACTAATGAAACGAGTTAACTGGTGCAAGAAATCGTTTCATGAAAATGCTGATGTACTGTTCATCAAAGCATAAAAAACCGAGACAATAGCTTCTAAAAATAAAGGAAGGCTCAAGCATAATCAAGTAATTAAAATATTACATCTCATTTCAAGCTGATTGAAAATTACTGAAGAAAAAAAAAAAAAACTTCCAAAAAGAAAGAAAAATGTTGACACTGTTAAGTGCCTGTCAATGTTGCTGTATTTTAATAAAAGTATACATTCATTTCAGGAAGTACACCTGTAAAACAAAAGAGGTAAAATCAACCATCCCCAGTAGACTGTTTTATACTTCAATCACACACACACGCATACAAACACACACACAAATGTGTCTCAACAAACTCAAGCACAATTTCATCCATGACAGGGGGAAGAAAGGGGAAAAAAAATCTTCAAATGTGTAAAAATGATATCAAATGCTCAGAAGAGAACCAACAATGAAATGTGCATTCAACTCCCCAACAGGCAATAGCAAGCTAGCGTGCGCAAGAATGAAAATTTACACTTTGCGTTGTCTTGTCACTTCGTTTTCCCGACGGAGACGAGGAAAGTTCTGTTGCGCGGGCCTAGATTCGCACAGCGCAGCAGTTACAGTTTGGAAGAACGCGTGAGTCAGGAGGCGAGCTCTGTCTCTCAGGGTAGGGGAGGGGGTTTTGGACAGTCATTTTCCCAAGTCATCTACCACAGGCGGAGGGAAAGGTACTCAAGGTACAGTGTGAAGGAAATCAGAGTTCAGGTGTGGCTGGATGGGGGTTAGTGTTTCTCCTGTGTTCATTTTGGCTGTACAGGGTGCATCAGCCAGCCTCCTGTTTCCCAGACCAGAGATACTCAAACCTCTTGCAAGCCTCCATACTAAAGAGTGGGCTTCAGGCTTGGGTCAGCCACTCCGCCCGCCCCCATTCAACCGGCAACGTGAGGTACGTTAGGGCACTTTCATAGAGGGACGGAGGGGGAAGAAAAAAAAATAAAGAAAGTGGATCAAATAATGATAAACACACTGATTTAGGAGAGGGGGAGCGGGAGAGAGATGAGAAGTCTGAGCTGAGCAGGACAGCATAATTTCAGGCAAGGAACCGAAAAACCAGAACGCAGCTTTGCAAGATGCACGAGACATGGCGTCAGGCGGGTTTTGAGGGCAGGTTTCTCTAGATGGGAGGAAGGGAGTTGCAGGTCCCAATGTCGGACACCGGGGGGCGATGTTGGGTTCAAGTGCAATTTCCCATCATCCTCTGCGGTTTCCAATGTTGTGTCACGGAGCGGCCTTGTGGGCTCGGGCTGACTGCTTCTGTACTGAATTAAAGATTTCCTACAAATATTTACACAGTAGATACAGGCACTTAAAATGTCTTTGGTTGGTGAGACCCAACATTGCAGAGAAATGCATTCACAGAGCTTTGCACCCTTATTTTCAGGGTTCAGTAGGCAACTAGTAAAATCAGTTTTTTTTTTTTTTCTTTTGTATTTAAGGTTCAGTTAATCCACTGATCTTTAACGCCTCTTATGCTTCTGACAAGGCCACCTGTGAGAAGAACAAGGGAAAAAATGTGAAAACTGTGTTCAACATACATACGTCATAAATTCAGTATTTCACAAGATACACATTTTCTTGACATATGAGACACAAAACCCCGTATGTGAAAGAAATGGGTAATTCCCGCAAAAAGGAAATGGCAGAACCGGGATAACAGGAAAACAAGCAGGAACTTGAGAAATGCTCTGTCATGCCTCACTGACCAGTCACCTGGCAGGCTGAAAGCTTTAAAATGATCTGCTAAACCTACCTGTTTGGCATGTAGTTAACACTTTTTCATCTGGTATCTAAAAACCATATATGAATACAGTATTTACATGAGCATAAGCAAAGAAACTGCCTTCTCCAATATGTCCAGCTATCACATATTGTTGTGCAACTACTGGGAGGTCTGAAGCCACTGTCAAGATGCTGATTTACATATGGTCACAACTTGTAATGCATTTGAATAATACTGTAAAACTTCCAATAAATTCAGTCTAAAATAATTGTGTGTCTGTAAGAATAGCCTGGGAGCACTTCATATGATAACAAGTAATCACCCATAGTCTCCCATAAAGGTCAGGGCTGAACAAAATCGAGGGTAAGCATCATTCAGCCATGATACCGTCACTCCTCACTGTGAATAAATGTACTATCAATATGGGATATTTTCTGGATGCATAAATTGAACATTACACCATAAATTTGTGTTCAGAGTTTATAATATTCAGCAATGACATCTCTCATTCTTTTCAATAATCGCCTGGTAAATTCGGTTGCTGAGGCAAATAAATTTCCGAGCAATTATTGAAAGTTTTAAGGAACTTTTTTTTCTCTCCTCAATGGCAAAAGGACCAAGAATATGCATATTCTGGGCTGTATTTGGGCTCTGGTAAAATAGCCGTAACCCCTGTAAATCTAATTAGTTGGTGCTGCCTTAAGAAATGATACATTTCATAGTACATTTCATTAAGCTGGGTACACCTGGTCTTTCGTTAAGCTGGCAGCAGCTGAAGCGGCAACCTAAGATTGTAATTGGCAGGAACCAGGATGAAAGTGTAGAATATGAAACGTCATTTTTCAGACACAAGAGGGTTGACATATGGCCCAGTCAGGTCATGCTCATGTCACCCTGACGGGGTTACCTTTTCAGGGCAGAAGTCCACGGTGCTTTGCCGTACTTTGCCTGGTCGCCCCTTGATGACTGCATAGCAGAACATTGTGATCACCATCACAAACAGGAAGTAGCTGGTGTGCATGAGGTGCAGGTTTATAAGTGAGCGATCATCCTGGGAGGCAGATAAGAAAGTAAGATATTAACTTTTCACACCGACTGTGCTGCTGCAGAAAGCACTCTCAAATTACCTGTTTTTACAAACTGTCCATTCCCTGCACATATTTTACCAGCATTGTTTCTTAGGAAAGCTCTCATGTCACTACATTGAGAGAGATTACTATCAATTCAAGCAATCAGCAATCTGTTTAAAAAAAAACTGAAACATGCAGATCTGCAATCACAATCTTAACCAGTATGTTTTTCTTTACCGTCGTTCTATAATCGTATTTGAAATGGAATTTGAAAACAGCCAAGATGACTTATTTTACTGAACCGATGCAATCATTGTTTTTGCAACAGTGACACCATGTGGATAAAGGTATGATTTAAAATTCTGCTCTGCAAAATGGGGAAAAGTTCCAGGTAATGATGTTCTGAGTGTGACAGAATATTCAGTTAAAAAAAAAAATCAAAATAATAATATAAAAAAAACTGCCTTAGATAATCTAATCAAAAATAATTACATTTTAGGACATACATAAATACAGACACAGCCTGCATCTTTCTGCATCTCCTCTAGTCATACTGCAAGTCTGTAATCAGTGTTGTGACAGTGTGCACAGGGCTGGGATACTGGGATCTCGTGGTTACTCACGTCAGGGACGATGACGGTGAGCTTAGGGTTCAGTGCGTGGTACACCTTCCCTATGGCTCCTTTGTAACACCAGAAGGGGTTGTACTCCTGCGTGTATTTGGTGTCCGAGTCTCTGGCTGTGGTGAAGATCTTGTACCAGGACGTGGCGTTGGTGTACGTCTCCGGGACGCAGTGAGGCGGCTGCCTGCAGAGCACAGGGGACACGCCCACCAGCATGACATCACAGGCTTCCCATGACCCTCTTTCTCATATTGACGGAGGTATTTTTACTTAATAACAAATTTGCTATATTTGTTTTGTTATGGAAACTTTACTTATGGGACTTTTATTTTGATAAATTGAATGGTTACCTGTGGGGGCTTTTTGGGTAATTTAAGATGGTGCCTTAACAGCACCTTTTGTGGATTGTAGAAGTTTGGAAGACACCAGGTGCCAATTAGTTCTGTTTGTTCTCTGCTATTTTCAGTTTTGCTTTATTCTGTTTTGATTAACCCTCCTTTTAATTTGCACTGCACCGGTAAACAATAAATAAGCAGTAAATACAAAAATGTATTTACATTTCGGTAAATACAGAAATGTTTGGATTACTCACACCAACAAATCACTCATTGGATGAATCTGCCTGGATGGTTTAATGATTCTAATATTCACTTGGAACAAAAGATGATGACCTCTGGATTGCTGACTTCACCGTACAGTAAGGTATTGCTGGGATATTAACTTATCACATTTGTTTGAATACAATGTGTTGAAACTTCAGCAAAAAAGGCGTCTATAGTGGCTATTAGAAATTGTACTAAAAATATATTTAAGTGTTAATTATCGAAGCCACACATATTACACAGATTTCTTTACTGTATTAAATATCTTTTTCATATTGAAGATCTTCCTTTTTTCATGTGAAATGTCTTCTACATATTAAAAATCTTACTTTTTCCTATTCCTATCCTATCTTTTTCCCCATGTTAAATATATTTTCCTATTAAATGTTTTTTTCCATATGAAATATGAATATTAACAATTTTTCTTTTTGATATTAAAGATATTGTTCATGTTAAATGTCTTTTCGTATTGACAATCTTTCTTTATGTATTAATGTGCCACCAAGTTCTTTTTTTAGGTCACCAAAATCCTCCAAAGAGGCAAGACATAAAAAGAGACAGAGAACAGCAACCTATGAAAAACAATAATAACACGCATGTCATTAGTTTGGAGCAAATTCATTCATAAATGGAATATGTGTATATCTGAATTGTTGCCTTTGCCATCTGTATATGCCCTCTGTGAGGCCCAAGGGCACGACCGGCAGGGTGGAGGCGTGTGAGGGCTGTGTCTGACTCATCTACAGGTCTAAGATGTCTCTGGAGCCACTGGTGTGCAGCTTTACTGCTGAGCTCTCAAAGCGCCCAAAAGCTCCTGACATGTGTGCTCATAACACGCCCAATGCCCAAGTCTGCCTGAGTCCTGTGCGTCTGGCTCAGGCATTTAGGGCCTAAAAAAAACAGCATTTCCTAATTAATCAAGGGAAAAATCAGGGATGATCATATCTCTAGGCGTGACATCACAATGAGGGTTCCGCAGATCTGCTCACAAGGTTCTCTCGCATCTTTCAGTTTCATTCTACAGCAGTTAGGCCAACCTGATCTTACAAACAAGGCCAGAGAACAGACATGCGCAGGGAGCTGATGTGTAGAAATATTTCATCTGTGCGGCATGAACTGGTGTGTTTGTGTGTGTTAGTGGATTTTCAAAATAATACCTTAAACCATCTGTCAAAACAAATGTTCAATTTTCATTCTTTCCATTTGTGTCAGATGAATTGCTTTAATCTCATTTCCTGCAGGTCCTGCTATGCAGGTTGTGAAATGGTAGGTAGAATAAACAAGTCAATGGGCAGCAAAGGCAGTCGCTGAAATTTTAACAAAGCAACAGAATTTTGAACATTTGTACAACAAGTGCTCTGGAGTAAAATGCATAATTACAAAACGCGTCGTAAATATACTTAACGTTAAACATTCTGCTGCTTTCAAGAAGTAAGAATGTTAATGAGGGTATCCATTTACGAAGACTTGAGTGCATAAATGAGCGTCATGTACATATCCTAAAGTTAGATTCAAATCAGGCTTTTAACATCCATTTAACAGCATGCACGAGCATATCAGTTTTCTTAATGAAACAAACAAATGCAGGTCCTTAAAACGATGCAACATGATATTTTCACTTCAGTACAGTTCCAGTATGTCTCTCATATTTCGTGCTTGACCTTTGACTGTACAATAATGAAAATGGGTGTTTCAGACAAGTGCATGGACCCTCATTGGCTGTTTGTATTAATCGATACTATGCAGGTGGTCAGCTGTCTGACAGTAAGCATTTCCTCATGATCTCCAGTGAAGCCTGCAATGCCACGACTGACCTGGAAAAACTGGAAAAGCCACCTGCGAGAAACAGCCATAGCACAGGCAGAAATAGAGAGGCCGCACAAAGAGTTGCAACAGAGCATCTTTCAGGTGCGGCCATTAAGACATACACTCAATACTTCACTGAAGCTCGGAGTCCTGCACTGATCAAAGGGATCTATCAGAGCAAGAACCAGCTAAGACTATTCTAAAAAAATGAATCTCATTTTTAAAAGTTTATCTCTATACCAAAGTATCATCTCCATACCAAATTGATGTTTGTGAGAGGGACAAAAACCCAGCATGGTATAGGTTTTAATCCAGTCATACTTGGAGGTAGCTCCGTCAGAAAGCTGGCAGAAGAAGTTCCTGTCTGCTAAACAAAATTATGTTCTCACTCAACATTTTGCTGCTGAACAAAAAAATGATTGTAAGATATTTAGGTGAGATATTTAACGTCAGGATATTTAAATGTTGAGTCATTCAGATTTCAGGGGCATTCAATAAAACAAGCTTAAGTAGAATATGTTACATATCCATTGTTTTACTGTCATAAAAATGTGAGTGGCAAAGTTGTTAGGGGAAACAGTAATTAAATACTACAGAGAGGCGATATTTATTTTGGCATCTGCCTTCTGCTATACTCACCAAACAGGAAGAGGTCCCAACATATTCACAATAAAACAGGAATAGTTGGTTAAAATATTCTGTAGCAAAGCCTTTTTCTGACATATGTGGGGAATAAACAGAGAGTGTCACTTTCTTTGCAGTCACTCGAAGAACAGTGTGTTTTCAGACACGAGTATTACTGCAACGTTCCTTGTGTGCTGCACAGATTGGATACTGAGACATAACTAAGATCTAGTCTGACGATTAACACGTTCAAATCAGGCTGCAGTGTATGTCACAATCTCCTCATTCCGCTACAGTTACTGCTCAATAATATACACCAGGCCATTTCTTGGCCAGCCCACTCGGTTTCAAACAGAACAGAAAACCAACAAAACTTGATTCCGATACATTCAAATTTACTTATAGTATCTACCAAGCTGTCCTACCATTTCAAAGACCTATCCCATCACTCACATATGACATTCAAACTGCTTAGCCTATGCGCATGCTGAATTTACATCATTAATCATTAGCAAAGCTGCAGAAAATGTAACCAATTTTATCAGGGTAAAACTGGTGTCCAAACCACATTAGCATTTACAAGATGAAAAAATGTGACATGGCAAATCTGCATAAAATCAAGCGGAAATTAATCAGACAAACAGTGCGACCATCTTGACTGACTGACAGTAAAGACATTGCACAAACTCTTCTATCAATCTGAAATAACACTTAGATGGTAACCACAGTGGTTTCCTCTGTTAAGAGCAGCTACAGCAGACAGTGGCTACGCCAGTAAACTCAGTGATAAGAAGAATGATGCCCACACTGAGTATATATTCATATAAAAGGAATATAGCCTGCGTGCTGATGTGTGTTTGCAGAAGACAACATGACAAACACAAATTCAGCAAATTAACAGGTTTATATTCATATAGGGACAGTTCTACAAGCTATGAAACTGCATGGCATTGCTAGCAAGTTTAATGAAAGGGCACAATTTTCATAATGCTCTATGCAAAGGAATCTGTGTGATTCCATTTCATATGCTCCTGTGGCAGCTAACAGGAATAAAAACCTGCTGCTGTCTATTTTTTCGGGTCTCTGGCAGGGGGCACCTGCCATTTACAGAACACACGCCAGCTTGACTTGCGTGAGAAATGAGCTGACTAAGCACAAACCGAAAACAGGTTTGTTTGTTCAGATTCTCTTCTGTTCTGATCCCAGTGTTCAACCATGTGTTCAAACAAAGTTAAAAACAGTCATTAAATATGTGCAGTGAAGTGTATTGGCTAGGATAACACTGGGCTTGTTATTTAGAGGATGGGAGCTCCAGTCTCAGGTGGTGAGCTGCTGTTTTAGCCTTATGCAAGATACTTAATCTCATTTCAGTAAATAACCAGACTGTATGTAAAAAAAAGAAATATGCTAAGCTGTTTAAGTCACCCAGGATGAGAACATCTGCTACAAGAATCAATGACACATCAGGCTGATGTGTAGCGAGCGCTCTGGCACAAAATGGCTGCAAAGCAACACCTGAGTGGGCTCTACAGAGTGGTGGTGGTTGTGGTGAGCCCCCCCGATCGCTGTAAAGTGATTTGGGCATCAAAATAAAGCACTACATAAATTTTATACTTTATTAACATCATTATTGGTAATATTAAATGTAATTATGTGAATTTGCCTCCCGTGAGACAGCAGCAGAAACGTGTGTTAGGACAGTGGGTGGTGGGGTGGGTGGAGAGGGGCAAAGAGCAGAGGGCCGTGCCGTAACTCACACTGTCACGGGGAAGACGTTGCTGGCGGCCGTGATGGTCATGCAGGTGCTGAACACCACCTGCTCGCAGTGTCCGTGCAGGACGCAGTCGTCCGAGTTCCAGGACGCCGGCAGGGTGAAGGTGATGTTCATCTCCTCGTGCGCTTCCCTGCCTTCGCCGACAAACACAGACGCGAGAGCGCAGCGCGTTAGTGCAAACACAGAAACAGGATATGGAGGGAACGGCGGGCCGAAGGGAGGACAGTGGTTGACTGTGAGCCAGCGATGCTTGTGTGTGATTATAGGGAGCCATTCAGGCTCAGCTTGCATGCTTTTTCTTCCTAATCCTTTCCTTTGACAAAGGACCTTTGTCTTTTTAACTGCGCTTTGCCAGAAATCAGACATCAATCTGCTCTCCAGGCTGGATCTCCAGGGCCGCAGTACCAGGCAACAGAAACACCAGCCCCCTTTTTTCCTCTGATAGAAAGACTGCAAAGAAACAGCTGCTTACTAGGGTCCCCTGCATCATGGCTGCTAATTATCATGACAAAGCAAGATCATTTTCTTTTATTCTGTTACAGCCAAAACAGAGACGAATTGGACACTGCAATACAGGGTCTTCTAATAAGGCTTGTGCTCAGCCTAGAGAATGAGTGGCATCACTTCAAAGGGCTGCTTCTAATGAACTGAACTTTAGTGGCGGTGCTGTATAATGGCAAGGGAACTGCATGTGTAACTCAAGGTTTGCAGGTTTAATTCCCATTGCCACTGTACCTTTTGGAACAGTGGAAGTGGATTAACCGCCATGACAGAATAGCACTGAATGTAAGATAACCTCCCTGCTTACCTGCCAGGCCCACCTGCTGCCCCAGCACAGTGGCATACAGGTGAGTGATGTTGCGGGAGTACCCTCCGAATGGCCGCAGTGGGTCCAGGGTCAGGGTGATGGGGACGGAGATGTTGATTGGCCCAGGGTCCTCTAGCAGGGGCGGGGCCTGCGTGCTGAGGCGGGCCTGGCCACTGGTGACCGTGCTCTCTGGCGTGGTCGATTCATTCAGGCCGTGCTTCAGGGTCTCGTTCTCCGAGATGCAGAAATCCAGCTCGTTGAAGCGAAGCAGGAAGGTGTTCCAGTCCTTTTTTAGTGGACAGGTGTTTATTTTAATTACTACCAATCCAACATAAAAAAACTCATGTACAATCAAACACACAGTGACAAGAAGACAAAATCTCCTACCTTCTCCACCACAAACCCTAACTCACTGTTGTCTTCCCTCCCCAAGACCTAGAATAGCTGCATCACAATTACACAAAACACTTACTGCCATGGTCCTCATTCCTGGAGGGCTGCAATGTATTCTGGTTTTTGTAGTCCCTTTTCTGTTGTGCTTATTGACTTTTTACATGGTTTTCTCACCATACCTGGTGTCTTGTGTCTCAGCTGGTTGTGGAGTTTGAAATGCACACAAAGAACTATGGCCCTCCTGGACCAGAAATATGTACCATGGACTTGATGCATACAACTGCTGAGCTTACAAGTTGCACATATCCACAAGTTAGTATTTTCTTCCTTTGAGTTATGTGGACAATACTGCAATCAAAAGTTTCATATAAAACACATCCAAGATAGTTTATGGAAAGTAATGGAAAAGTAGTAATGGAATGGTCCATTTAAACTCTATATATTGTCATAGCTGCAAAATCCCAGGGCCTGGTCACACAGCCGGCCCTTGTTGACAGTGACTGGACAAAAGCAAATTGCATTTGGCAGCGGTCACAAAGCAGAAATGAATCTGTGAGTGGCTTGCTGGCAAGTAGCATACAGGAAGATTAATGGAAAAGTCTGCTTTTGTATGCATGTTAACCAGTGGCGACTGCTGTACTCAAAACTTTACCTTTAAATCTTCCCATTTGTCCTCATTTATTAACAACAAAACAAATTATTCACAGAGCAATCAGCAGCAGCTGACATAAACAGAGTACATGGCTACCAATTTCATTTTGTGATAGAATTTCTGTTCTTTGAAAAATAGAGTTATGTTTGTTACACCCATGGATGTTTTTATTCTAGCTTTTATCTATTTACATCAATTGGTGTTGATCACTTACTACTTGTTTTATTGTTAATCAAGGAGGATAAACTGGAACAGGTTGAACATAATGATAGGTATAAAGGTAAAGTTTGTTCCCCCCTGTTTTAAGTTCAGCAGGTGCCACTGATGGTAACTATCAAACAAATTACCTTCGATGAAAATGAATATTCAAAACCATAGTGTGCTTTTTAAAAAAAAAAAAAAAAAAACCTTGAAGTCTTCCTTATTGCTTTTGGTTACTTAATGAGCACTATATGAGAACAGATACTCTCTCTGAAGGGGCACAGGTATTCATCAGCAGAGCTGCCAGAGCAGCAAGCAGCAAAGGCCGCTAGCTAATCGAAAAGCTCATTTCAAAAGGTACTCGAATTATCATCACAAACTGCCAGTGCAAATTATCTGTACAAATTACCTGGGCAGCTGGGGACGGAAACACATGCTTGCTTAAAGCAAGTGGGGGAAAAACACCACAGGGACAGATCCTGTGTCTCTCACCTCCGTCATCTCTGGAGATTTGATCTCCTTGATCTTGAAGAAGTAGCCGATGGTAAGGAAGGCGATGGCCACTGTGCTCACACTGACCATAAAGATGACCAGCGGTGGACGGTTACTGATGTAGGTCTTCAGATTCTCCAGAGGGTTGATCAGGTACACCTACAAACACAAAGACACACAAACATACACATCATAAATATGACCACCTAGGGTGCAGTTGCTCAAGTGAAGTGACATGAAGTATTTGCCCCAGCCTGATTTTCAGAATTTTTGCACAACTTTCACAATGAGTCTGGTAAGAAATTGTTCTGGTACGCAGTAGTAACAGAATGAGACTGAGAGGGGAAAAAAATGGCAGCTTATTTCGAGGCCACTCTTGTTTGCTTGGTATGTTAGGTAATCAGATGTGCACACATACATCTTTGGGCTTGGAAATGTTAACGCAACCCAAAGCAGTGAGATCATTAGGGTCAGCTGTTCAAACACTTTGGTGAACAATCATGGACTGACTGCAGCCAGCCCTACCCTGCATAGATCTTTAGCCCTTGCCACCAGAGTGAGGCCCCTAGCACACAGGTTTCACAGGGGCAAATCATGCCACTGTCAGAATACACAGAGTGATATCCACAACTCTGGGGCTTCACAGGACCTCAGGTAGAGCCATGTTTGGCAAATAGAAAAAGTTTGTGACAGCTATAAATCTTCCAAGGAATATCTGTCCTGCCAAAGGCAAGGTGTAAAACAGCCCCAGAAGTCCCAAAAAAAACCCTAGAACAATATCTAAGGATCTGCAGGCCTCTCCTACCTCTGCTAAGGTCAATGTTCATGACTCCACAGTCAGAAAAGCACTGAGGAAAAATGGCATTCATGGTAGGAAGCACTGCTCAGTAAGATAAACATGAGTGCTCCACTCAAGTTTGCCGAAAAGAACCTGGATGATTATTCAGAGTTCTGGAGCAATGTTATATGGACAAATGCATCAAAGGTGGAAATTTCTGGCAAACACATATCCCTCTTGCCAGACAAAAACCAAATGCTGCACTCTACAATAAGAACCTCAAACCAGCAGTGGTAGTAGTGTCATGGCTATGGGATTCTTTGCTACAGCAGAACCTGAACAACCCTCCATAATTAAAGGAACCAAAGGAGGTATGGTTTGTATCAGGGAACTCTACAAAAAGAATGTCAGGTCATGCATCCGTGGCTTGAATCGCTGCTGGGCCACCCAGCAAGGCAATGATTTAAAACACACATGCAAGTCTACATCAGAACGGTTGGAAAAAATAAGAATGCCCAAGTCAAAGTCCAAGACTAAAATTTATTTATTTTTTTTCCCGCAAGACCTGAAACAAAAAACACACAAATGTCACAAACCCACACAAACATTTATGCAAATGAATATGCGCGCAGATGCAGGCACTCATGCAGCCCCGTCACAGACAAAGGCAGACGCTGCACACAGTCTTGGGTTCACACCCAAATTAGGCCAATGCTAAAACAACAAGCAACAAGCAAAACCTTTCTTTGTAGAGACACAACAGTCCACAATGAAAAGCAGAACTTAAACTGTATATTTCACCTTTCAGGGTGCATATTGATCTCAGATAGTAAAGCCATGAATGAATAATGTTCCAATAACGCACTAGCAATAAAGTCCTCACAATAAAGACAATGACAACTAAACAAATATAGTAGTTAATTTATTCTTAAAGGTTAAAAAAAACTCAAGTTAATGGAAACGTAATAAAGACTAGAGAGGCAAATGATGACAGCAAAAGGAAGCATGCTTCTAGAATACCAAACATCGCATGAAATGGAGGGCACAGTATGACTCTACCGTTGTTCGTACAACAGCAATTTGTTGAAAACCTCACTACAGCCTGCCCAAAATTGTAAGCATATTTTCAAACCATTTAATTTCTGACTCATAACAGCACAGTATGTGTTTCCCAGACACTCCTTTACCCATGGTTATACTGCTTACTGAGAATGATGTTGCTCCGAGCATCAAAAGAAGTCCAAACTAACAAAATAACTCGACAGAACCACAATGCCTCTTTCTTTATCTTGTTATTATTTATATCAGATTTCCAAAATATTTACAAACAATTATTTGATATAAATTCACTCACTCTCATGTCGGCACATTCCATAGGCACAGGTGTGACACTGTGACAAGCAACTCAATCAGCACGCTTCCTACACAGTGCAGAATGTTTACGTTTGCACAGCCTAAATAAACTTGTCAAAACCGGCCTGTCAAGGATGCATAATTATTCATATTTAACTTTCATATGGGCTTTTTGGGTATTTCCTGTGTTTCGCATATTAAGAGAATAGCACCTGCAGCCATAAACCCACCCCCCACACTCATGCCCAGCCCAATCCAACTCTACCACCCACCGACACACACACACACACACACACACACACACACACACACACACACACACACACACACACACACACACACACAATCCCAGCCTTCAAAAACACGAATCACCACAGTTCAAGTCATTTGGCACTAAACCAAATTTGGTCTGCTAAATCAACTAGTTTGCATACAAACAAAATGTCCACCGACAGCCATAATGCCCTGACATGACCAGTGGGCAGCTCCCACAGTGTTCTATGTCACACATGCCTGCCTGAATGCTGATAAACGTCTCATGAACGGCCATGCTTTGGCAGGTGCTACAGTCAGTGCGCCACAAATCCTTTATAGCGGTCGCCTCTGCAGCTGTACTCATGGTCGATGTTCATGTACTCTTTATTTATGCTCTTGTTCAAAATAACAAGAGTAAAGCAAGACTGCGCTTGCACTAATTTGTATGGTCATTTATACATTAGTATCAGTGAAATCTTATTTAGTCAATGACCAAAAACCATTTTCAACCAGCCTTTCTGTGACTTACTGACATAAACATACTCTTTCAAAGACACACCCACCTAACTCACAACGATCTACGTTAAAAATTAACCCCGTATGACTAGGATACCCTATGTGTACTGGTATTCTGAGGCTGGTTTGACAGCTAACTATATTACATATGGTATCGATAGCTATCTATAAAGACATATGTAGTAGCGCGCTAAACCATAAACCTATAACGTTCTGATGAAACAACTAGCCCTCGGGCTAGCTAACGTTGCTTAGCTTGTTGGACAGCACCATCTATATTTTCGCTAACTTGGCTAGCTAATAGGGTAGCCAACCAGACTAGCGATGCAGCTCCCAATCAAGTGCCATCCAAGTTGCAAACACACGAAAAATACAACCTTCCACTACAGTTATCAGGCTGACGAGTCATGATCAGGTAGCTAAAGTTACCTGTTTAAACAATTCTGCCATTGCAATTTTGGTACAGCCAGCTAGCCAGACACAAGCTTGGGCAGTGCCAGCTATCGTTAACATGATCAATAAGTGTCAAGGCCTGCTTTTAGCTACCGTTAGCTAACTAGCTAACACAGACATCAGTGCATCACTGATATCTGCAATTAAAGTTGTGCCGTTTGCTACCTTAATTTCTCATAATAAGATTAACCATTGTCATCGTCGCGGTGTCTGATCATAGCTAACGGGCTACTGAAATGCTCTGTTAGTAAGCAATAACATGCACGCACACAAGTCTTGCGCAACAATATTAGGGCTGGCTAGGGCTAACTCACCATTTTCTCTGTGTGCACGACGACGGCGGGTCGTCAGTCGTCGTTAGCTAGCCTGCTAGCTGACTAGCTAGCTATATCCGTCTGGTCCTAGGAGAAAGGGCCAAAGTTTGGGGACAGTCGGGGCTCACAGCGTTGGAACGGTCTCCCCTCTTCTGTCCCATTATCTGCCCGTCCCGCCGCCCCCGTCTGTCTATGCACTTTCGTTTAATTACTCAAAGTATTTACCAAGCTTGGTAGCTAATCTTCTTTACCCTGACTATCTACCTATGTCCGTGTTTACTGTTACAGTTTTCCTCCGCACTGCGCAGCCGTTCGACTCTACGTAATATTCGCCAATCTATTTGTGACACATACGCAAAAGTGTACCTTGGAAGCGCCTGACTAGAACGTAAATTACGTACACGATGCCACAGCCAGACGCCTCTTGTTTACGAATTTTCCTTTCCGGGAATGACGTCTCAACCAAAACGCACCAACACTGAGCAGAAGAGGGAGAAGTTCATATGGCGGCAAACAACTTCAGCGTTGTAAAGAGGCTGGGATCGTGTTCAGCATGCATAGTTATGTCGCCGGTTAGCTGTGTTTTGCATAGTTGCCCCATACTACAAGGAAAATTATTCTGGTTATAGTGCAGTGATAAAAAACGCTTACCTCCGTTTTGCCAGCTACATAGTTCATTCGGTAAGGAGAAAACCAATGTCTCTACTTCATACGGTTCTACAAATCAGCTAACTATGTTGCGTGTTTAAAAAAGTATTGTAACGACACACATTTTCACCACACACGAGTCAGTCTAAGGGATTGCTGACTTGCCAACCAGTTTAGCTAGTAGTTGGTCATATTACTGCTTTAAAATCTGAATAGTGCAACTTTTCCTCTGTAAGTTAACCTTAGCACAGCTATCATTTTCATGCCCTCTGAATGTTCGGCATATAAAGCAGTCTACATAGCAATACCTGTCTAGCTAGCTAAGTATCTAACATATATGATTATATGCGCAATAGTTAGCTGTTCACTTAGTATTTGCCATCAGTTACGTTACTGATCGCTTATATTTCTGTGGCACTCACAGGTGCTATGGTGTTCCTTAGAGAGGGTCTGTGCCCAGGACTGACTGGAGAACTGATCCAGGCTCTGCGGAGCAAAGGCATTAGGACAGGTATGTCTAACAATCCAAGTTACCAGCTTGCGTATCGTATGAGTAAAACAGTACTCATTTCTTCAACTATTAACCATCTGCACTACGTTTCTGTTGTTTGCAGTTTATCCATTTGTCAGAAAGGCCGTCTCAGTTGTTCTATGTAGCTACGTAACGATGCATTGTATAGGTTGCATGTCATATTCAGGTTGAAATACTTAGTTGCTTGTGATTTTCATGTGTGAGAAAACAAACAGAAAGGGCACTGCCAGAAATTAACAAAGAAAAGTGGTCTGTCAACATCCTTGCAGTAATTCCTGCAGCATTCCTATCTAGCTGTTACCTGGAACAGGTTTTTTGCTAACCTTTTGATGGCTGGAGCAAACTGCCTTTTTTGTTCCTTAATAACATGCTTACTTTATCTCCTTGCATTCGTAAACAAATAGTAGTGGTCAGAACTTTAAAACTAATCACCTGATCTCATATTGGTATGAATATAGTATATAAATTCAAATGTCTTAAGAGAATGTGACATTGATTTAGCTGATTTTGCTTATTTCAGTGGAGGACTTGGTTTCATCTGACATCGAAGAACTAGCACAGAAATGTTCTGTGTCGTACAAGGTGAATATGACAGGGAGTAGCTCACTGGATCTTACATTAAATCAGAAGTAGCCTTTCCTATTGCATCAAACACAATCATACATTCATCTTTCAAAATATGAATGGTTGGCCACATGATACACGTCATTTTTCTGTGGAGAGGGAGAGGGAAGTGTCCATGTTGATATTAAATTTTGTTGTGGGCAGGAACAGTGCATGGCATTCAGCTCATTTAGCCAAGTTAAAGGAAACAAAGACAACCCTATCTACAAGCAAAACAGCAGAAAGAGCCAGCACCCATATCCATCAAGCCTTTGAGTAGAAGTGCTGATCTAGGATCAGGTTACCCCTATCCATATCCTGATCTTATTCAGCATGGTGAAAGGAAAAACTGATTCAGGATCAGTGCTCTGACTATGAATATCCATATATGATGAGGCAACATATAGCAGCTTAATAAAGAGTTGGTGCTTGTGCAGACATAGACAAGGATTTAAAAAAAAATTTGAAAACTCTGTTGCTAAAAAAAAATCTCTGATGCAATACCATATTTACATAGTATTGTATTTATTATTGTTATCATTTTATGTTTCTGCTGAACTATATACTTTATGGCCTACCAGTGTCTTTGTTCCCGCCTCCCTTGTTTTTTTCAGGCTCTGGTAGCAGTGCGGCGTGTGCTACTTGCACAGCACACAGCGTTCCCTGTGTCAGGTGCAGACTTGTATGAAGAACTCCTGAGTTCCACAGCAATCCTGTCCACGGGAAATGCCAGGTACAGCATAGCTTCACCTCTCAGGCTTGCAAGTGTAAGCCTGAAATGCTGCTGTCTCGGCAGTAGCAGAAATATCTAAATGTACTGTGCTGTACTGCACAGGAAACTATGGGACAGGCAGAATTATAGGAGGGCTCTGTGCCAGTCCATACATACCTGCTCCTGTTTTTTTGAACACTGCAAAGCAGTGGGGTCAAACTCAGTAGCACAGAAGGTCACACCTCTTACAGATTACATTCCAACCAATTATTAAGCCTTAATTGGTTCAATTACCCATTCAACCATGAGCATGTAAGCCTGTGTAAGACCACAGAATAATAAGCAGCACTTGTTATTTGGACAGCACAAGCATCCCATTTTGCTTTATATGTATTAGATGCAAACCAATAGGACTAATGAACAAATAACAATATTAATTGCACTTCTATAATATGAGTGTGCTGTTCAGCTTTTGTGGGTGTGCCTGACCCTTGCTTGTGTGTTTGTCTCTAGACTGGATAAGCTTCTGGACTCTGGACTATATACTGGAGAGCTGACAGAGCTGGCCGGGGCCCCAGGAAGTGGCAAAACGCAGGTTAACCAAACTTTGAATGTGGTCATATAAAGAACAGTGACGCAGCTGAGAATCTTGCTGTCTGAACTGATATATACCTGGTTTTCCAAAGTCCTCTTCATGCCCATGACTTTCAACAGTTCTCACATGATCTTAGCGCCAAGAGGGTTTTAGTGAACTGGGCCGTAATATCTGCCTTCAGACTATGTTGCTCAGCATCAAGCAGAAAATAATGTAAATTATGCATATTGCAGATATGGAACAGATGCTTTTGTCAGGAAGCCGAACAACATACAATTAAGAGGTCCCATTGAATCTTTATGTGATATGTATTGATACAAATGGCGTACAGTAGTCTCCCCAGAATTTTTTTTTTTAAACCAGGTGGGGCATCATGTTTTCAAAACCCATAATTAACCTGTAATTAAATAAATTCAGTATCTGCATCAGGAAAATCTCTTGTATTGTGGTCACTGAATTAAATCTGCTGATATGAGAGCTGCAATTAAAGGTAAAAGTTTCAGTTTTCAATTTTCAGGCCTTCATGTTCACAGCCAGGACACTTGACATGGTTTATTTCACATTGTAGCACTAGAAAGAGAACACTGTGGCACAGCACCGCTTTAACATTTTCAAATCCAATACATCTGCAGAAGCTGTTAAGTTCACAGTCATTTTTCTCTCCCTGTTCTCTCCCTCAGGTGTGTTTTGGCGTAGCTGTGAATTTGTCTAGTGTACTGAAGCAGAGCGTTCTGTATATTGACTCATCAGGGGGACTGTCTGCCACCCGCTTGCTTCAGCTGATCAAGGCCAGGACCAGCAGTATGGAGGAGCAGGTACAATAGTGCTACTGTATCCTGTATTTGCAGTCGGTAAATATAACGACAACATAAAATTAAGTTGTGAATTAGTTAAAAAATATTTAATTATTTTAAATATTTAAATTGCTCAGCTTATAGTTCAGAGGCTGCAGGTTGTTATGCCCTTAAGCAATTTAAACTCACCTGAACTGTGTCACTAAATGTCAGCTTTATAAGTGGATAGCATGTCAAAAATGTAGACCATGCAAGTGGCTGTAGATGAGAGTAGATAAGCTTTTGATGCAATGTTGAGCATTATTCTCATGTATGGCTGGATTTTTCCTTTCATATTGCCTTTGATTCGGCTGAGAGAGTTCTTCCAACCCTGGTCTGTCTGTGTGCAGATGGAGGCACTTCAGAGGATCCAAGTGGCTCACGCGTTTGACGTCTACGCCCTCCTGGAGTGTCTGCACAGCGTCAGGAGTGGAGCTTTTCAGCAGGTGAAGCGATCTGCTGCGTGCCCAAGCAGAGGAAGCGGCTTTAAACGAACCCCTCTCAGCGTTTGAGTCCAGTCCCATTATTTGGGGAGATGTCGCTTGAGTTGGGAAGGGTGGAATGGACCGGAACCGCAGGGAATTAAAAACCGGTTTGCTGTCATGTAGACCCGGATGAGGCTGTAATAGCCTTGTGTTGCAGGGCTTGTCCTCCTTTGCCATAAGCCGGGTAAAAGCTGCATAGTCCAGACCGATACACTGGCCTACTTTTGGGATGCAAGAAGTACTTTTAATCAGTGTCAGTCCACCATGGCTGAGTGGTTGTATGAACACGCACACACACACATATATATATACACACACACACACACACACATATATATGTGTATATATATAAGAGATAAGTCGTTATAAATGAGGCATAGTGTGGGTTGTAATAGCGAGAGGAGTTGTGGTCAGATATGTCTCAGGTTTGCAAACTGTCCCTCTGAGAATCTGACTAACATCGAAGCATCAATGTCAATGGGATGGTGATGGCTGCTGCAGTAAGTACTGTTCCCAGTTGGTAAGTCGAGAGTGTCCTGAGATCTCTGAAGATGAATGTGTAAGTGTTCTGGGTCTGGGTTGTGTAAGCATCTTTCCTTTTCCAGGTGTCAGGGGTTGGCACACTTAAAGCTGTGATAGTGGACTCTGTAACGGCAGTTCTGTCTCACATCCTGGGAGGGAAACAGACCGAGGGTAGGCCATAAACCAGCCTACAGTATACAGAGATAATAGTACAGTACTCGTAACTACCTTTCCTCCGGGCAGCCATACTTAAGAGAATGAACTTTTTTTTTTTTTTTTTCAATGCAGGCATGTCACTGATGATGCAAGTTGCAGGAGAACTGAAAACTATTGCCAAAGATCTTAATGTTGCAGTACTGGTGAGGACAACTTAATATGACCTATGTTTATACTGTGGGCACTCTTCCATTGGATCTACAGTGCTAAAATGTGGTTGTTAGAGTCTTATGCAGCTGTACCATTACCGGTTATGACTGGAGGGCATTGGTGAGGCAACAGCTGGTCCAGCCTTGCTGGGGAATAATACAGATTAAGATCATTAGTATCACCACTCCCTAACCTGAGGTTGCACAAACTATGCTGACTTTGTCACCTTCCAATGTCATTGGCAGTACGTATTAGATTGTGTGTCTGCAGTGCAGAAAGCAGCAAGGGGTCATTTTCATGTGATTTAGAAGAGTCATGTGCTCACAGCCACCACCAGCGGGAGAAGGGTGGGGGGGGGCCTAAAAAAAATACAGGTGTAGTGAAGAGAACAAATACTAGTAAAAGCCTATTTCTTGAATATGTAATTTTAATGTGATATGAATGTGATTCATTTTCTTTGGTCAGGTTACTAACCATGTGACCAGAGATGGAAATGGGAGTCTGAAGGCTGGACTGGGTTTGTCTTGGAGTCACGTACCTCGAACCCGGATCCTCCTTCAGCATGTGGAGAGGCCGGGGTCTGGCCTCAGCAGCCTGCGCACCGCGACACTGATCAAGTCCTCCCGACAGGTGCGTTTCCGTCCGTTAAAATCCTGTGAGATCACGTTTTCATGTACTAAAAATTTTCAGTGACTCAAAAGATGAAGGCAGGCATGTCTAAATACTTCTTCCAAATGTAGAAACAGGAAAGTAAAATTTCCTTTCGATGGTATGTCATTTCAAAACGTGAGTTTTGCTTTCCAAAATACAAAAATGAATCCATCATGCAGTGAGAAGTGTGTAAGGACTTTGTTTTCAGGATAAAAGTAAAATAAAATCTGAACTGAATAAAATATGTTTAATGTAGAAGTATTTTTAGGTTCTGTACATATGACTGTAAACTTCTGAATGAAGGAGAGCCATTAATTTTTCTGTAGTACACAGTAGTAACTTTCCTCCGTCTTTTGGGTAAGATGCTGTACTGAGGTCTGACTCACAGTATTTAATGAAGACCCCATGGGCCATATCATTAAGAGTTTGGGTGTTCCTCTGTGTCCTGGCCCATTTTCCAAACTGACTAATCATCTCCACTCATTAACTTGGGACAATAATCCTGTTTCTCCAACAGAAAACTAACGTGTGGTGAGCATTCTGGTGCAATATACATATCCTCAGTGATTCACCTCAATTACATGCAACACTGTGGGCAGAGGTTTCATCGTAATGTTGCACAATGCATGCCATGCAGTAATTAACTCTGATAATTATCATGCCAAGGTGTATTGGCTAACGGAGGATTAGCTGCATTGAGATTGGTACAAGCAGATGTGCCTAACAAGAACAGTCACACTCAGAACATAAGTGAAAAATCGAGGTAGATTTAATGCTGTTCTGTTCAAGTACACAAGGATAAGAGAAAAATGAAAATAATTTGGATGAGTGGCCCAGATAGTGACGACACTCCATAAACAGGAAGCCTGTTCCCATCCATCAGTTCTGCAGCGCATCTCTTTCATTTCAGCCATGTCACCTCATCCAGGAGTTTGACTTGAGATCCTGGGGTGAGACAGAGGATCAGCTTCAACCTGGACCTTCAGGAAAGAGGAAGCTGGTGGAAGAAGCATGAAAGTTTACCACACAGTCCTAAAGACTTTTAAAGACTCAGAAAGTGAAAGGACTGAAGGCAGCTTCATTTTTGTTCCTTTTGGCACAAATACAGATTCTTCTGCACCCAAAGGTTTCACCAAGTGATCATTTTCTACCCTTTTTCAAGCATTAATTTTTCACCCATAACTGTCAACTTTGGAAATTAATTGGAACATCTAATTGTAAAATATTGCAATCTGATTTATATTGGGTGCCACTACTAAGACGATGTTTATTACAGTGGTGAATTGCATATGCCATGAAAAAGTGATCATTTTGTTTTGAACAGTAATTTCTGAGGTTAGTGGAACATACCTGGCAATATTTTTTCCTTCTCTGTAGTCTTATTTGAAATTGGCACTTGTAATATACACAGAGTATTACATATTTCTGGGGCATTAAAATCAGTAAAACGAAATATTAGTTCAAATATTAGTGATGTACTTCTAGATGGTAGAAATACCTTGGGCTTGTTCCATGGCAACACATGGGACACAAACTTGCAGTACTGAAATGGTCAAGAGGAGTGAACAGACATGAATATTTTAGTCACGTCATACCTTAGATGAGAGTTGTCAATGTAAATGGAAGGCATATATTAAGACCCAAAAGGTTTCAAACATTCTTCTCCTCTAATCTGAACTCTTCCTTGAAAATTGCAGTTGCCTGTATTGAAATGCAGTCAATCTTGGATCACGTGTGAAGATGGAAGTTTCACCCTTGTGACCTTTGTGTGTGGTTAAAAAAAAAAAAAAAAAAAAAACATCAGGGACAGTTCAGTATTCTCAAATCCACATACAATAGCAATTATGTGCCTTATGTCAACATTCAGTCATGTTTGAGGTATTAGTCATCTTTGCCTTTGATGACACTACTGATGACAAATATATTTTTGCAGAAAAATAAATCGACTGCAAGATGTTTTATTTGGTTTACCAAACACCAGTGAAAAGGTTGTCTTCATTTGAGTGAGAAACTCAAAACAGACAAATACTTGTTTCATACATTGGCACTTCAGAAATTCAGAATGGAAATCTTCGTATGGCCTCCTGCAAGGTTTCACACAGAAAACATTCCCAGCACCTACATATCTTACACAGCTGTGGCTGTTTAAACTTTCAACCTGCTTTCCACTCAAGCCTTTATCAAATACGGAATTGAAATGTTGTATTAAAAAAAGTGTTCAGTTATTGCATTAGTAGCTGCTGGAATTGATACCACACATGCATAGATACAAAGTCAGTTGGGCACAAAAGTGACCGCACCCAAAATGGTAGTTTTGATCCTGACCGAGCTGATATAAAAACAGAAGCTGTTCTTGAACAGGTAATGTTTGTGCACATCCAGTCTTGAATAAGGTAGCTTCACCTTTGGGTGTCACAAAGCTGAAAGGTAACCCTGAACAAGTTTGTAGAAGTCATGTAAAAAAAAAAAAAAAAATAACACATAAAATTATTGGTCTGCCATTCTTGTGTAATAAAATGCCTTGGATGGGTTTAATTTGGCAGGAAAACATGTCTTCCAACAGAAACCCAGGCATCTCTGGAGTTTTCTGTTGATGGTCTTCCCGTGTAAATAAGAGAAACACACAGCTAAACCCAGGGTATGACAATTATCTAGTCACCAAACCACTTAGCTCACTATTTGGGGGTAGAAGAGATTGTGATATCACGTTTCTGTCCTGCATATATGTAAAAGAGTTATAAATTACGTGGGTTTGAACATCAACACTGCAGCAGAAAGCACTCAACAGTCTGCTTGCTTCATATGCAAGCTCGGTAGTGCGTTTTACTGTAAAAACAATCCACATTGGACCTGTACTTCTACAATAAGACAAAAGACAAGCTAAACCTAAAATTCAATTTAAAACGGTAACTAAATCTAAACCTTTCTTGACAAGATAATTCATTGTATTCTAAATGTGACTTTAGAATATGAAGGTATTGCCTTGGCCATGTAAACAACATACCTAGGTATCTGACCAAAAAAAAAAAAAAAAAAAAAAGGACACACTCCTAGTTTATGACCTGCTACACACATATGATTATCTAACACTATTACCACCCCCCACTTCCCACCCTAGACCCCTTTACTCACGGTGTAGCTTATCTATATCAATCTTAAAATAGGTTGCTGTGTAGTGAACCACTGCAGGTTATTGATTTTAGTGCGAAACCAGCCATCTTTGTTTTTTTGAGTTGAACACGCGGGCGTGTTCCGGTCTTTTGCAGTCCAATTATGCTCGCTGGAGCAGCGGTCAGCAAGGGGGGACCACCCTGCGTTTTCGGATGCACTCCCAGACCCAGTTGGCGGTGACCCGCTGGGCCTGGCTGTTGTCCTCTGGTTCCGCCAGCGTGTGGGTGGCCGAGGCCGCATCGTACTCCGGCACCAGGTCGCCATCGTACGCCACGAAGTAGCGGCGCAGCTTGGCGTAGTCCTGGACGGACTCGGGCAGAAACAGCTTAACCCCGCTGAAGATGTCAAGCAGCGTCTGATGGGAGAGAAATAAGGACTCGCGCGGTTAATGGGCGGTGTAAAAGATTTGCGAGAGGAGAGTTACTACCCTGTGTCCCTACAATGGCGCGCCGATATACAAGACCTAAGAGTTTATGGCCACGGTCTTTTATAGGCACCATTAAAGGACACTTTTATTCGTTCGCTGGTGTTGACTTTTACTGGAGAAAGTGAACTTATAAAATGAGCTTGCTGACTGTGTTTGGAAACATAAGTTATAAAGTCCCTCAATGTACGACACGACTCAGTAAGCCAATGTCCCTATGCTCATTATCCTAAATGGTCACATGGCGACAGCATCTCCTGCTTCTGCACTGCAAAAAGCAGTCTCCCAGAAAATGCATTTTGTGTTTGTGAGATTACTCTACAAATCACCACTACCGTTACACCTGCAGGACAATCAGACATAAAAACTTTCTCTTACTTTCTCCACTTTTCCTTATTTTAACATATTTTCACTTCCAACATTTTGATAAAAAAAAATTAATATCAAATTAACAAAAAGTTGAACGTCACACACATGCCAGAAAATAATAAAACATAACATTTCTAAAGTTTATTTTGCAGAAGTCCTCAGTGAGGGCAGAATGTTCCAGCGGCCAATAAATTAAAAGAAAACAACATCACAAGTTGAGCTGTGGTGAGTCCACCTCGACGGTGGTATTCACTCCTACCCTTGGGAGGGCTATGGGGGTGTGCAGATTCTTATTACTCAGCACTTAATTGATGAATTACAGTGGTTGCTTACACACTAAACTCACTTCTTTTTCTGGTTTGCCCTACTGACTGATTTTAAAAAGAAAATTAACCAGCCTCCCTGCTGCTCTCCAAGGGTGAGACTGAACACAGCTGATCGAATACAAGGAAATACCCACCTTTTCCGCTTTGGCTTCTGTTGACTTTGCAGGGGCGGTCTTCTGTTTGCTCTGTCCGTTGCTGTGTACAATGTCATATTTCATCTGAAATACATGGCAAGAGAGGACACCGCAACTTTTAAATGCTTCCTCCAGTTGTGGTAAATTAAGGACGCAAATGAGATTAATCACATGTGGTTTGGAGGACAAAGGTTCTTGAACCCTAATAGGACAATGAGACTTCATGAACCCCATGATAGGTGGAGCTACTCTAAATGAACTGCCTGAACTAATCAAAACACAATGGGCTCAAATCACTGCATTCTTGGATTTTAATTTACAGTAAATTCTGCTCATTTCTGGTTTCATGACACATCATTTTCCCACGGCCACAAAGGTTTCAGGTTCATTTCCCAGGTAATGCATGGCTTTTTAGCCACTGTGCACAGCACTTCACCTGAAATTCAGTGAATGTCAGGTTTGTGTAAATGGACAGAGTATAAAACTGTAAACTATGTAAAGCATTCTGGATAAATGGCTAAATATAATGGGAATTTGCACACACTGGCAGCAGGACGTGGAGAAGCTCACATGCACCAGCAGGTGTCACTGTGGTCCAATAAAACACTCCCATGGGACTCTCTGCTGCCGAGGAAGTACATCTGAAATAAAGTGACCTGCGTAACGATCACATTTTTGCAATGAGATTCTGATTTTGCAGTGTATCATTTGAATGAAGTGGATAAGGAAAGTGAGTGATGCAGGGCATATGGTGAGGACTGAGGGTGAGTAATTAGACCTTTGCAGCACTGCTGGTTCAAGCTCCTATAATTTGTCAGCACAGTGACATGTAAATTAGGGGTCTCCGATCTTATTCACAGCACTGTTATCCCTGCAGCACCAGTATGGCGGCAGGCTTTCATTCTAACCCAGCGCTTAAGAGACTCGATTCAACTGACCATGATTACATGTTTGAGGGACCATTATTACTTGATTAACCAAATCAGGTGCTGGATTAGAAAAAAACTTGCAGATACAGCACACTTTCAGAGACAAGGAGTGGAGTGACCAGTTTGTTGTAATGGCTAGGGAGCTGGATGCCATCAGACCCTTAAGGAAGATATTTCATTCATTTCTGAACATTATTGCTTCATTGGATATGGACAGGAGCATCTGTTGAATGCAAACATATAAATTTAATTTAACAGATGAGTAAAGTTGGAGACCCATGGAGTCCGCGGATATCTGGGGCAACACACCTTTCTTTGCGCTGTGCTCTTCAGAGGGAAGTTTCCTCTTGGGTGCAGCGGCTGGGGAACGAGGCTCTGCTTTCACTGCCTTTGCTCTGGGCGTGTTGCTGTTGCTGTTGCTGCTGCTGCTTCCTGGAAAAAGAGGAGAGGGAATCATGGGAAAAGAACCACACATCTGCACCACATTATTAAAGACTCACTTCCTGATTTTACTTTTAAGAAATACTCATAAAATGGAAACAGAGTGGTGATGTAGGAGTTCATGGAACTAGCTGGAAAAGATAACAGCCCCTCATTTGCTCCATAATCTTTGGAACACAAGAGCTATGGCACATCTTCAATATATGCAAAAACATGCCTCACCACACATGGGAAACCACATCAAGTCAGAATATGATTGAACAAACAGCTGAAAAAATGTTGGGCCTATCTTAATCTGAGACATGAAAGCATCAGAATATGCTAAATAAGAAGGACTTTAATTTATGCCTTTTTGCATCTGTGATCAAAAGGAACTTGATGTCGATGGGGTAAAATTGCACAGGCGAGTTCTGGGTTCACACTATGTCCACTTCACTGGTCGATCTCCAACTCTGAGGTTCTACTATATACAATAATATTTTTTTGTCATAACCAGGACACACGTACCAGCCTTGCTGAGGGTGGCGGACCCGTGCGAGGTGGAAGGGGAGTTCCCCCCGCTATCCCCTCCCGAGGAGCTCTTGTCATTGCTCCCCTTTGAGGAGCCTGCTGTCACCTCGAAATCGCTCCTTTCCTTAGAAACCCGATACAGCTCCTGTGTGGGGGGAGGAACCAGAGTTGGGTAACATTAGCACAACGGGAACATTCAACTAAAAACTAACCAGACAGGACTCCAAAGTCAAATCTGACATTCACATGACATTACCAGAGATAATGCAATTCATGGCTTACACACAATGCACATTCTTGGCCAAGCAGTAGTTCAAGTTTGGTCCATAGGGCCCCTTGTGTATGCAGCTTTCTTCTGGCAGTCAATTAAGACTGCTGATCACATATGTATACAATATGAATATGCATATTCATTTTTATTCTATTGATAGTAACACAGTGCAAGTTTGGCTCATTGCCATTTGCTTTTCTCATGATTTCCCCATTGTCTATGAATTGGTTTAGCTTCAGTGACCAGGTGTCCACACATTCACTAATTAGGACTCCAGTGATCTACATATATACAGATGAATCAAGTAAACTGAGCTGGCTCTTGAGGAAACCATAACCTGCCTTCATGAGAAAATTAGAGAATGAAAACATACCTTCATCTGACTGAACTTACCTGTCCAGGGATATGAAACATGGGCCTGCTTCTGACAGAATGAGGCAAGAGCCTCATCACATGAAATGAGTTTAATTATGAGGAATTAACAACTGCAATTCGGACGAAAACCAGCATACACAGGGGAGCTGAGGACCAAACTTGAGAACCACAGATTTAAACAAACGCTAATACTGTAGTTCACCACTAGGTGGGGCTCATGTGACTACTCCCCTGCTTTTCTGTGTCAATACAACAAAACCTATGGCTGAATTTGGCAAAGTTAAGCCACTTCTGTCTCACAGTTGTATGGTGAGAGCTGATATGCGAGGTTGAGCATCAACTCTTGTCTGTTTTCAACACGCGTTGACAGTCTGAGCGGCAGAGAGAAGCGGATTGAGACGGCACTTCACCTTGAGCTGCGGCAGATCCGTGGCAGTTTTCCAGTCTTTGTCGTCACGGATACGGGTGCAGCGCGGGAAGCGGATGGAGATCCCGTCGGCCGTGTGCATCTCGGATTTGGAGAACTCTGCTCCTGTGATCTCCCACACCGGTGCTTCCTGAACGTGACAGACCAAACAGGCACATTCAGGTGTCAGGACCACACTTTTTTTGCAAGTACAGTCTGCCTTTGCACCCATCAGAGTACAAGACTATTGCTCATGTATATTACAGAAAATAGATTAAATATTCCAACAGCATTCTGTCAACATAGATGATACAAACAACATTAGGCAATTCAAATAACAAAACCATTATGCTACAGATAATCAACAAATTACACACATGCACGCACACACATACACACGCATGCACGCACAGCAAAACTCATACTGTTTGAAACAGACCTCAAGGGCACAAATGCCTGCTGGTTTTGCTGTTTTTCAGTGCATCTGTGATTCATTTAAGCCAGTGTTGTTTTATCTGACTCCAGACACACTGCTTCCAAAGCCTAAATTGGCTGTTTCTTGTAAAGAAAGCTCAAAAAGGTGCAAACACAATAGTGCTCCAGGACAGGTGTTTGAGATGCCTTGTTTATAGACACAAAATACTTCAGTCAGTACCTTGATACGGAGTGTTAATACTCACTTTTGGATCGCGGATAATGAAATCTGGATAGTAGTTCTTCACAATTTTCAACCAGCTTGGGATTTTGCTTGGATCCTACAAACAGTCAAATACATACAAAACAATAATTAGCTCAGGCTTTTAACCAGATTGACTTACAATGCAAGATGATGTAAGAGAATCCACAGGAGTTACATGAGCAGAAGTGATAATAGCCCTGGATAACAAACACTTTTAGCTCAGTGTACATTCACCATCATTAAAGCACTAATGCAGGTTAAGAAACCAGAGGAAACCAGCTTTGAAACCACAAATAACAAAATGATAATAATACAGCTAATGTATACAGGTCTGTCCTTGGACATCAAAATAACATATACTGTGCAAAACAGCTAAAGAAAACAACAAAACAGGCCTGTTTCTAGTGGGTACCCAGCTCACTATGAGAAATGAGAGACAACACAACAAAGCAGACAAAAACAGACAATAGAGCAGCAATTAGGAGGCAAGGGCAGTGTACTAAAAGCCAGATTACGGGGGTATGATAAACACCACAAACATTACAGATGTAATCTTAGTCATTTTAAATCCCAGAATTCTCCACTGTTAGCTGTAACAATCACCTTGCTTATTTTAACCACATCCAGCTCGTTCTGCAGTCTGGCCAGGGTGGCGTCGTCGTAGCCCCCGGAGCACTTGGTCACCGTGCACCACTTCTTCGAGTCAGGGTCGTAGCAGCCCATTAGGAAACTGGACATTATTCCCCCTGTGGAGGGACACACATTCAGATTCTGTCTGAGAGTCCAGCATCTATCAACACTCATGTCTGTTCCAACAAGCAGAATAATGAGAAAGTCTGCACCAAAAGTCTCCTCGGCTACAGTGGCTAAAATGGAGCTACAAAACCAACGTTTTCCCCAGAGAATGTTACAGAGGCACCACATCACCATGATTCCTTTCTAGTGCCACAATGTGAATTTGCCATGAAAAGAAAATTACAGTGAAATGGCACTAATTATTTAGACAACCATACTACCGGTTTATTGGACCATCTGCATAATGAGACAGCCTGTCCACCATTTCCATTCATGTATGACAACCCAGTGTTAATGTACTAATGACGCCGTCTTAACTGTCCTGTCCCTTTAATGTTGTCTTTTGTATCTTGTGTACATGTACATTCTCATGTAAGTTAATGTGTATGCCACCCTCTTGGCAGGACCCCCCCTTGAAAAATACTGATGTCATACTCAAAAAATGTATTTTTGGCTTTATGAATAAAGGAAGATAAAATAAAAATTAGCGGCTGCGCATGCTGACCGTTTGAGCCTTTGCCATAGAACGCCCCTAAAACCACCAGATCGGCCGTGTCGGCCATGGCCCCTTCGTTCAGGTAGTCTTTCTTCACCTTCAGCCAGTGACGCTTCCCTGGCTCGTACATGCCCTGTGAAAACACACACAGAGCCTTTGCTTCAGTTTTATTGCCACAGGTCGTGTATCACTCTGATGGAAGCCTTTTATGAGAGCACATTATTTGTGTTCTCACGTATTGAGCACTTTTTGTCTGAAAAGAAGCCAGGCATAAACCGGTGCCATTATGAAAAGTACCATTGGACTGTCTTGACAAAGGTTAAGTAAGAGTGTCATGGTGCCCTTATTTGAGTTTCCTGGCTTTTTTGGAGCATGACACAGCTTTATGGTCCTGAATAAATCACTGTTTCCATGTGTGAAGCAAAATTCAGCACAGAGCGTTTTTTTAATGCCTTTTCTGTTTTGTAGGAACTGACGACAGTTCTCACAGTATCCTCACATTTCGGATTTTTGTAACTATTAGCAACTCGTACTCATAATACGTAACTATTCAGACAAGCGTTGGAGGAGATGTGCTTCAATAATAAAACCATGGTCGGTTGCTACCTCTGATTAAACCTGAGTTTCTACGCTTGGTCCCTGAAATGGTAAGGTCACCATCAGAAATCTACTGGCAACAACTGGACCGCAGGAAGCCCACATCTGAGAGGTTCAGGAACCAGACACTGCGTCAGGGACTGAGGGTTTGAACCATGAGACTACTGTGACCGTGTCAGAGAGGAACTCACCTTGATGTCCTTCAGCACCAGCCCCTCCAGGCCTTCCCTTATAACCCGAGTTATCATATCAGCCAGGTCTGCGGCTTTCTGAACCCAAAAACAGCACAGTAAACACAGAGAGAATTAAATCACATATACATTTAGGGCCATCTTTTGCATGGGAGTACAGCACAAAGGGTAGTTGTTCCACTTTATTGAAATACATTCTTCCATTCAAAACATTAATTTCAATTTGAGACCACAGCCATGAATTTGGTTTCTATTGCAAGTGGTGTGGCTGTACTATGCAAAATCATACATCTGTGAGACTTGTGTTTTAAATTATGAAGATATACGTTTCACATTGTAAGATGGGAGTATTTGAAAATATGGCCCTTAAGACATTTAGTGCAATTATTCATACAGCTGGATATTTACTCTGGTAATTCAGGTGGTTAAGTGAATTGTTTGCAAGAGTAAAATGGCCGATGCTCCAAGCTTTAATTTAAGAACTCAACAGACAGAAATATATCTGACACCTTAAATTGTGTTAAAGAAAGACTTTTAGTCATAACGTTATGAATTAATGTTTAATTTTGACCTTATGTTTCATTCTTATTGTGGTAGGTGAGGGCTTGTGTAAAAACTATCATGTAATTTTTAACTGTGCTAACTCAAACTCAAGACAACTCCTCACTAAATAAAGATTAAATAAAAACTACTACATAAATAGTACAATATTAATATAAATAGTTCAGTTCCCTAACCACTATACTACATTCTCCAAACACACCACCAGCTTCATTTTAACTAATGCAGTGTTCTCACTGACTTAATTGGATTCCGAGGGAAATACAGAAACATACTCCTTCTCAAGCTGAATTCTTAAGCATGCTGAGGACTTTCAAATCAATCCTTTGCTTGTTTACCTTACAATTATTTTAATTGACTGGAACTTGACATTCATTTTTTTTTATACTTTTTTGGACAATGGTGGATGGGAGTCAATAGATATTTTAAAGCAAGCCCCAGTGGGATGTTTATTTAGCTCAGCCAAGCACACAACAAATCAATGTCTTTTACAAAGCTAATTTATAAATGTGTGATAAGCCCCATTGGATTCCATTCCCTCTATTTTCTCTTATTCTGTTATAATACCACCTTAGGTGCCTTTTAGCTTGTGCAGGTTTTCAAGGTATGTAATATCACTCCTCGACTCAGCAAAATACAGCCTTTATGTGACTTTACTTACGGTGACATGCTTCATCTCAGAGAAGAGTATTCTGTTCGGAACCTCCACCATGTTATCGTGAAGAAACTTCCTTCGCTCATACAGGGGTCTGGTGAATGCAAGCATTACTGTCTTTGAACAGCTATCCAAACCGAATCAAATACTCATCAAGCCTCAAAACCCATAAATCATATTTTAGCTGTTTCTGAAGACAAGGTTTTAAGTGAATTACTAAAACATGAAAAGACAGAGTGACTTGTAAAGAAATCACAAAAATTGATGGGAGCTGTCACTGATTTAAATTGCAGGATATTTACTTAGAAAAATGTCGATTCAGTGTACAATGTTAATATTTCATAATTTTAACAGTAGCTCTGTTAATCGAAATAGTGAAACTTGATTTTTTTTTTTTTTTTTTACTGCCTGTTTACTTCCCATTTTCTCTCCTCCCAGAGTCAGTTGCACTTGTACCGCTGCTCTAACTTCCTCCACACACAGTGATGTACATTAACCTCATCATACTGCAGATCACCGACATTTGCTCACCAATAGGGGTCACTATTGAGCAGTGAGGCAGGGGATAGTCTACAACATAGTCCGGGAGGGCTGTCAGCAAGCATTTGCTTCGAGCGTGCACTTCACCACCTGTTTCCACCAAGTACCTCATTTCCAGGACAAGTACTAGTTTTCAGTAATTTATTTTCATTAACTAACTCCAGAGCAGCCCAGCCCTACAGACTAAAATCCTCCATCCTGCCCTCCTTGGACAACACTATGGCCAATTGTGCAATGACGTGCAAGCAAGAAGCACCCAGCTGTCATGTGGACCAAAGAGCCCTGGTGATACAGTCATTGTAAGAGCAAATTAAAGAAAGAAATCCATGAATAAATAAAAAGCTTACTTGTCCATCAGGCTCACACCGTTGAAATAAATACAGTCAAAGACAAACAGGCACACTTTGGCATCTTGGAAGGCCGCTTTCTGAAATTGAGAGATCAGACTCATGAGGTTCCCGCAACCTGGTTCACAATGCTTGTACAAAAAAAAAAAAAAAAAAAGACAGTTTGAGAGACGAGAAATCAATCAATCGTCTCAGCCATTCAGCTGCCTCACCTTGTGGACTCCCAGCGTTCCGAAGGGGAGGGGCTTGCTGGTGTTGGTGTCGATGAGGAGCACCTCCGCGTCCAGGATCATGCTGTGACCCCCAGCGAACGCCTGCGGGATGAACTCCTTGAAATGGGCCACCTGTGAAGAGACACGTCTCTCTGCGCATTAGATATCAAGGCTCTCTCAGCCTACAATTTTCACATTCATTGTCTCCACCCACGCTCCACAACAGCCTGGTCATGTTGCACTGAATAGACGAAGGGCAGAGGTCAGCCTTGACAGTGTATCTCAGTACATGTGCAAAAGAAGTATAAATACCACAGCAGGGATAGGCAACTACCAACCCCAGAGTACCACAGATGTTTCTGGTTTTTGTTCCGTCCGAGCTTGATTATGGTTCAAGCAATTATAGGTGCCTGAGTCTGAATATTCAGAATGTGAATATCTTCAAACTCCTCTTAATGGTGACCTGAATTTGTTAAGCATGAGAAGGATTATGAAGTAAGGGCCTATAATGGACGAAAAACCAGAAACGTCTATGGTAATCTAGGCACAGGGTTTCCCACCCCTGCTCCACCCACTGTGCACCAAAAAGTCAACAAGTTAGCAGGTTAACTGAGAGACTGTTTCTATAAAAAGAAGTTATGAGTCAGTTAAGCAGACGAGTCTCGTATTTAACCCTCGGCTCAGTTTTGACATTTTGACTCCTGAAGACTGCAACAGCCATCGACTAAAATGTGGTAGCTCTCACTGAACAAAATTTCTCTAGAAAACTTTCTAAAACCGTCTCGTCAGCTGATGAACCTTTGATCTGAACTGGCGTTCAGAGATCAAGGCGCTCTCCCTGCAAGTACCACATCCAGCATCCCTAGATTCCCCGCAGCGCTTTATAATGACCTTGTCAATGTTCCTTCCAATAGATGAAGAACAGAGTTCAGCTTTGGAACTGAAATTGAGGAAATACATAAAAGGAGTGGCCTTAACTCAAACATTTTATCAAGGTGCTAAGCTTGGGAAAAAAAATCTGACATTACTTTGACAATAAACCAAACTTGATCTGATTAATTCAAGCCATATGCTGATGCAGAAGAACATTAAAGAAACTCACACAAGCAGGGTTGCCCGGTCAGGGTATCTACCTTCACCCAAAATGTAAAGTAACTTTGAAAGTCTGGAGTAAAGGACAGCAGGGTAACTTTGCGGCCCTTGTTATAACTTTTTTAAAACCCTACGATACAAAAATACTTGTTTACTACCTCGCCTTTTCTAGCTCATCCCATGCACTTTTGTAAGGCGCTCTAGTTTGGAACATCTGCGAAATGAACATACAGTCAGATCCAAAATTAAATTCCCATACCTCTAACCATAAAATACAGCTCATTATTTCTGATTACTTTGGACAGCCATTTTTCTTCTTTACACTTGCGGCGTTTAGAATTCTGTGTTTGACAGTCACCTGTGGAAGTTCAATATTCGACTTGTGTGACAGCACAGGTCTGCCAGCAATTTTGGCAACCCACTGCCCTTGTTGCGTGTATCTGCTGCATGCTTAAAAGTCAAAGGTCACCTCTCACCTTGTGTGGAAGCACAGGTTTGAGACTGCGGCTGAAGTAGCTGAAGTGATCCCCATTCTTGTGGACCTGCACACGCTCGCCGTCGTACTTGATCTCGGAGTACATGCCATTGGGACACTTCTTCATGGCGTACTCGACGGATTTGCACGCCTCTGCCTGCATGCGAAGAGACCCTCTCACAACCACAAATATGCTCCGACCTCCACATTTCGACAACACACATTACATTCTATTGTATGAACAAAAAAAAACTGGCTTCTCTTCAATGTGCTGGTTCCTTCCCCTTTGACAAATGAACATGTGACACTGAAGTCTAGTGGCTAAGCTACATGACTGGGACCCCTGAGGTTGGTGCTTCAATTCCCAGTCTAGCCACAGCAGGAAAACCACTGCTGTTGGGCCCTTGAGCAAGGCCCTTAACCCCACATTGCTCCCAGGGGGGATTGGCTCTGGTTAGCCTAATCAACTGTAAGTCACTCTGGATAAAAAAAAATGTAAAAATGTAATGACCAATCTTACATTCTCATTTTTTTTGGGTGTGTTTTGTGATCACCACATATGAGGAACGATGTATCTGAAATGATATTCCCCCATTAACATTCAAAGCGAAGGGCAACTGATCTAGGGTGCAGGAGGGACCCACCAGCATGGGCTGCACTGGCGTCATGAGCGACGCCTCGATGCTCAACAGCTTCCTGGGGCCCGAGCCGTTGGAGGCCTCCTGCTGGTTCCGCAGAACCCTGTCAATCACGTCGCCCAGGTTACGGGAGGCTTTGAACGCATCGTAGGCATTTGGATCCACGGCATCCAGGCTTAACAGGGCACAGGAAAGGGGAAGGGGAATTTGTGAGCTGAGCCAGTAAAAACACAGCGATGGCAACCAGTGTCCATAGGAGTGCCATTTAAAGGGGAACTCAAGCCAAAAACTACTTGTTAATAGGTTGGTCCTCACCCCTAACAATGTCTATTGTTGACCAAAGGGATCACAAATTAAAGGGGAAAAGCAAAACATTATTATTTAATATGTTGGCCTTCACCTGAAGAACAATGTATCAATTTCTTTTCTGATGTGCCTTGAACTTTATAGAAGAATACTTTAGCTCCAGACAAATAAAGATGTTCAGAATTTCACTTCAACGGAGATGATAAAAGTAGGTCTATCCCAATGATATCACAAATGTCCTTCTGCACATCTCATTTAGTTGCATGGTATACCAATTCTGATGTGAGGTCAAGACGTATTACATAGTGATTTCTTTGTGTCCTTGTGACTTCTAATCTTGAGCTCCCCATTGAGTGTAGTGGTATACATGGAATGGACCAAAATGGTAATCTTGAGAGAACATACACATGCTTAGCTCCAGAGTTCATTTTGAGGTCGTGTTTGATGAGTCTTATGATGCATTTCAGGTCATTTCCTGTGCATCTGAAACAGAAAAAAATATATTATGAGACTTAAGGCAAATGGTCCAAGTTCCCTTCCATGAAAATACTACTTGATTCCTTAAAATACTACAAAACAGGGTAGAAGCAAGATTTGCATATTCTTTTTTGGTGGACAATTATATTCATCTATTAGCAAACCATCTGTGAGGACTGAATAGGTATAATTATTACTGTTCTCCAACAAGCACAGGAGGAGATGGATCTCACTTGACCTTGTGCTTTAGACTGGTGTGGGCCCATTTTTGCTGCCTGGAGAAAACCCACACAAGCCCCACTCGCCCTGTAAAATCTTGGAACAGCTGCAATGAAATGACAGCTGTTTCCATGGCACCTGTTGCTGTGGCAATAATGGAGATTGACAGGGAGTGAGGAACATGAAGTGTTCCAGGCTGAAGTCATGCAAACCACATGCAAGTCAGTTAAGAGGGACTGACCAATGAGCGAAGGCCACCTTTCAAAACACGTGAGACACTAAGTACAGTTGTGACACTGAAAACTTGAGTACAGCCTCTCCCCGACTTACAACCTATGCGACTTACGACTATCTGTACATACAGCTGGAAAAAAAAAAAAAAGATGAAATATGACCTGAAGAATCTTAAATAAAAGGTAAAAAAAAAAAAAAAAAAAAAAACACAATCATATAAAATGTCAAATAATAAAGCTGGTTAATAAAAAACAAGATAATCATGATAGAAATTGAGCAGGATAAAATAATGCTGTACAGGTATATGCCTTCTGCATGCCATTCTAACATACGTCCAACTTACGTCCATTTCGATATACGACCAGTTGGTCAGAATGGACCTCTGATGTATTTTCAGGAATGACTGTATTGGCTTTGATCTTTGTCCAATTCCTTTTCCATACATCTTTTGTAAACTGCACTGTAAACACTCAAATACCTTCCCTATCACACTTCCCTAAATTTAATGTAAATGTGAATGTTAAAAAAAGCAAAAAATGAGACAGTACAAAGTATACAGACCAATTAAGCTTCAAATGGAATACAAATTAATAACAATAACAGATAAAAATGAATGCAAACCGACATTTTTTTCATTTTCTGGAGGCTAATCAGTACATCGGATGATGCTTCCATGCCCTCCTAAGGTGATTGTAAATGCAGAAAGATGTCCTGCACTCTAGCTCCTGGCCCATGGCTGGGGAAATGTCTGACCTTTTAGAAATGGTCTCCAGCTCTTTCTGCTGGTCGTCCTCCTTGGTGAGCTGGGACAGGCGCATCAGAGAGGCGTCCACATCCTGCAGGGTCAGGAGGCTCTTGGCCGCAGGGGGGAATGACTTGCTCCCCTCGAAAAAGATCCGCACGGTCTCAGAGACGTCCCCCTGTGAGACACGGTAAGATCAAAACACACAGCTGATGCTTGCACAGTGTCAACACCAGGGGGTATCTAGGATCAGTTCTGCCATTTGTCTTCATTATAGATATAATAGGTTAGGATATGGACACATGAATACTGATCTTAGATCAGCACTTTAAGATACTTTATAAATGTGCCTGACCTGACTGAAGCTGGACTTCAAGCAATGCTCCTAAACTTTAGCTCATAATTAAAAGCCAGTGGCTGTTTTTACATTCACCAACAGTTTCGCCGAGTTCAGCAACCATGACAATGACCTCGCCCAAATGTTCTTGTGAAGAAAAAACATAACACACCTATTCACTTGCATTTTAAAGTTAAAGAAAAACATCAATTAAATCCCAGCCAGTGTGTTTAGTGACAGCTCTGCTCTAAACGGATATAATGAACGCACAAAAGCCAAGCCATCAAAGAGAGGAGATGAGTCACCCGTTCAATAAGAAGGCATTAGGCGTTTCCAAAGGCTCAGTGGGACAAGAGGCAAGCACGACAGGCTGCTCCCCTCCATTAGGGCTGGTCCGTGCTCATGTATCTCAGTTGTCATCCAGCATACGCGAAACGGCTGAACGAGACAGGTCCGACAGGATGCTGGCATGGGCAGGCTAAGGCGTCACCTCTCGGGGAGTGTGAGAGCTCGGTGTGACTCAGCCATGACGACGGGAGTCAGCACTGGAGAGGTATTCAGCTTGATGGGGAATGACGGTGCAGTCCAAGTGCGCTTTCCCCAGGCCACCCCCAGCCTTATGCCACATTTGTGCCCACTCCAAACACATTAACATGAGTTTCTGACACTCAGAAATCAATGGAGTGAAGCTTTGAGTCATGCTTATTTTAATATCAGTATATTAATACAAATGTATCAGAGTCACCGGCTTCCGCCTTTTGAGTTATGACTTTCCAGGGAACAGATTCTGTGTTTTCATCACCATATGGTAAAAATGCTTGCTTTTTCAGCAAAAAAAATTTATGTAAACATTAAGTATGCAAATTAATTTGTGTCTGCAAGAATGAAGGTTTTCATGACAGAAACAAAAATGAAGAAAAACATCTGTCTGGTTATTAAATATGGAGTAAGCTTGCATCTCTGCCTGATATTGTTGAGAGGGATATTAGTGTACACAAAAATGAGCTGGAGGAAAACTACTTTTTTGGGCATCTGTTTATTTCTGTGTTCTCGGAGTTTCAGCTGCCAGAATGATGTTGAGCCGTCCTCAGATGACACTGGAGTTTCTAAAGAGCAGTGAAGCGATCATACGCAGTGGTGGGGACGGGGGTGGGCGGGGGTGTGGGGTCGGTTTGGGAGTACCCACCTGCTCCAGGTCTCGCACCATCTCGTCCTGATTGCAGTTGAAGATGCGGCTGAACAGCTTGACGATCTGCTTGTCGTTGAGGTTGTACACGCTCTTGACCACGCCCGGTAGGAGCAGCTTCACGGTGAGGTACAGATCTCCCCGGAACTTATCTGTGAGAGGCAGAGTGAGGAGAGAGACCACAGGACCTCAGCTGTGTCGCACATGTACTGGATTTTCAATTACTGCTTCCCCTGCCTGAGTGAAATACGAGGTTGCATAGTGCATTAAGAAAATTATATCAATGTACTTATGGTACATGTAGTGCTATAGATCAATAACTGCATACAAGCCTTTTACAGTTAGACCCAACCCTAGTCCTCAACCTAATTACACCCATTATGTCATGTGAAAGTCCACAGCACGGTCATGTAAAGGGTGCATTTGAATTGAGGGACAGGTCTGCAGCATAAGCGCTGCCAGAAAACATGTCATAAGCATCAAGCAGGCTCCACTGATGCTACAAGTCCTTTCATTCATTGAGATAAAACTGGCATTCCCAAACTGATTGTTTTAGGTCGAGATTTGCTTAACTTTGCTCCGCTATGAATTGGCCATCTGAGACAACAAACAGTTGATTGATTGACCTATACTTTGCAGCATGTGACCGCTACTAGAAATGTCATGTATTTAAAAAATACTGCTAATAATGTCTTCAGATATTTTATAAGTGTGTTAAGTGTTTTTATGGTTTGCAGTATATTTAATGAAGTCCCAAGTCCATTTGTCAACACTGAACTAATGTCTTTCTATGGTGTTTTCATGCACGTTTCATACTTGAAATTATGTATGCATGTAATGGGGTACTGGTAACCGAACAGGTGAGTATACTCTGTCTGAACTCCAAAGCTCACAGGTATTAAGGGTAATAAGGCTATTGTCTGAGGAGGTGGGTGTACTGAAACTCCAAAGCCCATAATGCAACAGTTTAATGTCTGAGGCAGTTGGTGATTGGCTCTGCCTGTAGTGAGTGCTCTTTGCACAGGGTCTCACCCCCGCCAGAGCCCTTCCTCAGGAAGTCCTGGATGATCTGTGTCTTGACGTTGTAGCTGTTCTTGTCGGCCACCATGGCGCACAGCTTGCGGAACTCGCGCAGCAGGCAGTCTTTGTGGGTGGGGTCACACATCTGGGTGGACAGTGCGCTCCCCTGGCTGGGTTTGGCCGGGGAGGGAGAGGGGGATGGGCCAGGGCTGCTTGTGCTGGTTCCTGCTTTGGCAGCTGATTGGAGGAGAGTTCAGACAGGATTACACACAGTCCTCACAGTTGGCATCGGTCCATATTCGAGATGCTAATAATAGTCTGAAGTACATGTACGACTGTTCTCATTAAAAAAATGACTTCATCATTTCTATTTAATATGCAATTCTGGTCACAAAGCGCATCTGATAAAATCTTTCTATTCATGTGTCTAACCATAATTAAGTCACTCAAAGTGCTCACAATAGTGCAATTGCTGAGAAACAAACTCATTGCTACCGGAAAACTGAGATATGGCCTTGTGCACGTTTCACACCGGTGAGAGTCTTAATCTCATGGAAAATCAGATATTATGACTCTCACTGCAGTTCTACACCTCTTGCCAATTACTGGCAAGAGTACATTTACTAAATGTTTTAGCATGTGCAAATAGTGTTGGCTCCAGAAACACCAACATTTCTACTGATTTCATTGGTCGACATTGAGGTCTGTCTTATTTACAATCTCATGTGGTCCTGCACTGCTTTGCTTACCCGTAAAGCCGGAGAACTTCCGTGGGGCGTTAATGGTCGGATCAGCCAGAGGTGCCGATATTCCTCCACTGTTGTTCAGCTTGGCTTGAACTTTCTTCTTTGGGCTCGCGTTCGTCTTTGCAGCCAGCTCTGTAGCATTGAACGACATCGCAGTCACCAAAACCGACAGCAGTGACAAAGCCTGAAGAGTGTAAACTTGCAGATTTGACAGTAAAACAAGTGGCTGAAAATGGCACCATTTGTCACCAATGAAGCGTTCTGACAGGCAATAGTCACAGAGGTTGAACACACAGAAATCACATGAGACAATATTCCAAGATACTTCTTTTGCAGGAAATAAACAGTGTCAGGCTACGCACAAACTGAGAGACACTAAAACATTAACTGACAAGTAAAAAAGGGCCTACCTTCCCCTTGGGACTCAAACATTACAAACAACTGCATTTTCAATAACTCTACACAGGCTGGGAGGCTGCCTAACTTTAAATATGAAATGCAAAATGATTTAACATATGTTGAAACCAAATCAACCCATCTCTAAAGTCACCAGTAGGTCCCAAAAGACCCAGGGTCTGGGTTCCCATGCCTAGGGCTGTCGTACCTCCAACGTGTTTGTTGATGAGGTCCTTGTCTTCGTCCTGCAGCTCCTCCCAGCCCTCCAGATCGGTGATGTCTTCAATCTTCTTGGTGGTGGCTCTTGCACGCTCCAGCTTCTCGAAGATGCACTTGACGTGGTACCACTCCTTCATCTCACCTGCCGACTCGCTGAAGGGGTTTGGCACTATCTTACCGATCCGCACAAGGCCCTTCATGATCTTGTCCTTGCACTTCTTGCAGCCGGCCGTGCCGCGCTTGGCGTACTCCACGCAGAACCGCTGCTCCGCCATTCCGGTCCGGTCGCTGCCACGCTGGGGCCAGGAGGTGCGGAAAGGGCGTCCAACAGAAAGACTGACTGGTCTGGTTTCCTGTGCGTACTGGTACCTGCGCCCAGGGTTAGAGAGTATGCCCCCAGGTTGATAATCCAGAAAATGGAAGCGCAGACAGAGGCTAAAAACTTTGGCTGATTCCCAGTGAGGCTCACCTCTGCGTTGATTTAGTAGTGGGGCCCTGTGAAATGTCCGTAATACCCAGGAAACACCGAGTCTAAGCATCCAGCACTTTCCTTTGATCTGATTTCCACATCTAAGACAGGGAGAGAGAAGGGTAAACAAACCCAAAATTCCATTGAAATGCAACGCAGAAACCCTTATTTTAACACCACTTATTTCCTTCACTACATGCAACACTAAACGATAGACACTTATAATTTTTATTAACCGATGTGTTTATTTTATTTGTCCTTTATTTTCGCAAAAAACCTCACTTAGAACTAAATCGCTTTTCCAAAGTTGTCCGTTAACGGGTAGATATGCTATCATAAATCTGTTTTCAGTATGCAAGAAGTTACATAATACATTATTTATCTCATTTGTTTTCTTCCAAGCGTTGTTTTCAACTCAAATCAATGCCTTCTGTGCTGATATGATAAGATGCCAATGCTTAGTATCATATAAATCGACAACAAACTAGACAATCACAAGCCAACCCTTTACACGCAGTTACGTAGTTACAGGTGTAAGTACATACATAAAGCAGAAAATTACAACTATTAATTAATTGATTAAACGTTACCCACAGAACAATACGTGGCCATGACACAAATGAATCGGATTGTAGCTGAATTATTTGCTCACCTGCAAGCTGTGTGCAATGCATTTCTTCCCACACTATAGCTAGCTAGCAAGTTGCTCACAAACTGTTATCCCATTTCATTCACTAAGTTTGCCTTCTAATTATATAGAAAAACTACTGGTAAGCTAAGACAATGCCGGCAATACACTGTAAGAGAGTGACGTAGCACAACGTTCAATTGCAGCAATATACTTAGCAAGCACTTGCAGGGAGGGCAGTCACTGAACAACGAACTTGTCCCAACATGTTAGCTAGCTAGCAAGCAGCTAGCTGCTGTCAGCCTACACGCGCTAGTGTCATTCCAGAAGCAGCCTCGGCTAACAGTAACTAACCTAAAATATCTATTTGGTGGATGGCTGGAACATTAATATGACTCATTTGTTCCTCAGGGAATAACAATATGAGAAAAATCAGTTAACACTTAACTGCGCAGCAATGCATTTAAATGCAGGTGGGAATTTCCTGTGTGATAGTTGGATAACCTAGTTGGATATCATTCTCAGCCATCGTTAGCAGGCTAGCTAGCTATGCAAACATGTTTGTAGCTACGTATCGGTATGCTTGAATCGCTTGCTTTATGGAAGGCTGAACTTATTTTTCCTTACCTGTCACGTTCATCAATTATGTTTTAATTATATTTTACTTCAGGGACATTCACACCTTATTAACTAATTAGCCCTGTTTCTGAGGGGCTAACTGCATTTGTGTATGTGTAGCGTTTCCCTTTAAATCCTTGCCACGCTTCCTCTTTTGTTTCATCGAGTTTCCTGTTTTGTGCGCATGCGTCATACACAATTTACAGTATGCCGACAGAAATGTATCTATCAGCAGGGTGCTGACAGATTACACTGGGCAGTTATGAACGGTCACGAGGGTCTGTCCAACATCACACAGAAAGTTATTGTTGACGATTGGGGCACGCTGGAAATAGGAAAGCTAAAATAGCTAATGCGAACATAAATAATGAATGACAAATCAATAGTACATAGCCTTTGCTATATGAACAGTGTACATATGCGGTAATAGTAACACCCCGTGCGGTAGAAACGAGTGATTTTGTTTGTGTGATTTTGTTTGCAGCACTTGACATTTGAGTAATATTCGTGGAAATGAAAGTGGTAAGATCGCGATTAATGTCCTCCTAAAATAAAATATGGCCATACCTTCTTACCGTTTTGTTTATTATTGATTCTGTATCCGACTCATGCATGGCATTTATTGAATAGTGATTAAGAGATGCATGCTGTTCGTGCTTGTTTTGCAAGGAAGAGAAAACCGTCCTTTACACCCATGACCACAGTAACGATAATAAACATGAATAGATTTCCGATACTTATGACAGGATTGAGGAAGTAGGCAGAGGATCATCGTGGGATGGTTTAGTCGGATGTAAATGCCAAGTGCATTTCTTAATGGCTGTTCGCAGCTAGAACAGATCACCAATAATCTCTCAAGGAGTACATTAAGGTCTGCATATGCGGTTTTTAGCACTTCAGAATTCATGTGCTCTGATTATGCCTTTATTGTGTTAAGAATACCTCTTTTCAAAGCGACCCCTTTCGATTCCTTGTAAAAATTTGAGGGGACCAAAGCTGTGTGTCAAAGAGTTGTGTGCTTTTTTGTTTATTGTGGGCCCATCTAATTAGCACCTCAGATAATTGGGATGTGCATGTAAATTTAAGATTTTTGAAGCAAAATCCGTGAATATCTTATATCCCTACCTCTTGCAAAATACAGAAATTGGAAAGAAGCAGAATGTCAAAGGCCTCTTTTCATATCTGTTTTGCTAAATAAATGTGTCGCAGCTTGTTTTCCTTCCTCATAGAATATGGGGGAAATATTGATAGAATTCATTTTCTGTGCCCTGGTGCTCCTCATTTGTAGCTGCTTTGTGCACTGCTTCTAATCCAGTATTTAATTTCCTCCTGGCCATTCCTGTCTTCCTGTTTACGGAGCCCTACTCTGTGCCAGTGCAGGGCTGCAGATGGTTTGAGAAAAACAAATATTGTATACATTTAAAAGTTGAGACCTTTTGCTCACAGTTTGGTCCCACAGAAAAAAAATCTGTCCTGTGCCGCTGTGCCAGTGTATCAATCTCAATCTTAAGGCAAAGAGGCAGAGTGCAACTACTGCCACACGTGAACGTTAGCGCCGGCCTCTCCATGATAGTACTCTTATGTTGAGGGGTGCTAGCAAACCTTCCATCTCATGGCTGATTCCTCTAATTTACTACATACACAACATCAGCCTGGCAAAGCAAATATTGGTAAGGGGATTGACAAGGTTCCAAAAATATATATATTTTTTCCCTGTGGCAGTGAAATAGCCGATTACATTGTGGGCTCTATTGTGACAGTCCTAACTCTTAGTTTGTGACACAGTGATAGATAACATGTTGTATTGGATAATTGGTGCATTGGTGTATTTTAAAATCCAGTTTGTGTCACATCTGTGTCAGGGGCAAAGTTCATTTTTAGCTGTTTGGAGTGTAGCGGTTCTACCCATGCTGCTGTCACATTCTACTTGTGTGAAATTGACCCCCATTAGTCTGGAAATAAGAATGACAGCAATTACTCAAGGTATTGCTCTCTAATGTGACCTTTGCTTCACGAGTTGTGATCAGTGAAAGGGAGTTATGTCAGTCGCAGTCTTGCAAAGCTGAAATAATTTCAGGGTAGGTCAGTGGGCTGTGAGAACATCTCATGGTGCTGACAGAGATGGCGTTGGAAATGCATTTCAAATAACAGAGCGTAGTTTTGTTTATTTATTTTAATATTGCATAGCTGTGTTGATATATTATTTTGACTGGAGTTTCTTTTTTGCTCTTGATTTAGAGCTGAAGAAAACACATTAATCAGACTGGAGAATTTGGTAAAGAAATGCACATGCTTGCAAGATTCTGTGCCATTTCAATTCAGAGCAACTTTAACCAGCAAATATCAAGTGTTGAATATTCTGCAGTCATGAAAATAAGGCTTGTGTAACAGATGAATTCAGAAAAATGGAGCACTGTATATTTAACTGGGAAGAGTTCTTTAGGTTAATTCCAGGAAAATGTTCAGTTTTGAAGCCTGTTTTACAGTGGTACATGGTGCACATCCCCAGATTATTTCATATAGAAATTCATGTATTTGACATATACTCTAACTAAATGATTAGGAATATCTTGATTATAAATGTTCCATTCTCCAAAAATGCAGTGCGTGAAACTATGATTTGCATTACTACTTTTAAACAAAGGGTGGCAGCAGAGATATTTTCCATTCCACACTCTTCTCCCCCACTACCCTGTTATTGTTGTGTTCTTAGTTAAGAGTCTGCTCACTCGCAAACTCTCACATTTCTCATAGGCCCTCAGTCATGGACACAAATATTTCATCTTGAGCAATGGACACCCTGGGAGAGGCCGAGACAGAAACCATTTCCTCCCCAGAAAAGCCCCATCTCCCCCGCGAGTCACATTGTTCAACGGGCTGAATTTAGTGAACCTTTCATGGAAATGTCTGGTAAGTGGTGAGAAGACAAACCCTGTTTGCCTGATATCTCCACTTAAATGACTGTATTGCTCTTGCGTGAGTGCCTGGCTGTTTAAGCAGGCATGTTTGATCAAATATGAAAGGGAGAGAGAAGCTCAATATTTCACATTTGTCAGGTGTCACCCTCAAGCACGAGAAAAGTTTATATATTATTCCTGATGCTCAAATGGGAAATAACATGAAAGGGAGAAGGACAAATTCAGAGGCTGATGTAACACTTAAGTAATCTTGGACTCCTGCAGCTGTTCGTCCATTGAAAGCATTACAATACCTTTTGTGAGCAAAAGATCAATGCGTATACTCTTTTACCCTTTATGCTGTCATGTGGTATAATGGACTGAGTGCTGTAGGCTTGGAGGTTGGTATTCCAGGTATAATGTTTATCTTTGCAATCACTGCCAAAAAAACCTGACCACAGCTGTTCCAGATGAAAAAAAATTCCATAAATAGCCTATGAAATGGCCTGTTTAGTAAATTAAATTATAATAAAACTAATATACAATGAGCAATTTGTGCTTGCAGATAAATGAAGTAATATCAGTTTATTACTTCCTAAGAGCTAATTTAGGAAATTACATTTTAAATCATAATTTATGATATTTATTGTCAATAGACAGTATGGACCCTCTCTCTCCCCTCTGGCTGGATTTGCTCTGCACAGAAAAACAGGTTTTGAGACACAGTTTGGACCTGTCAGGTTACAGTACCTGTTAAAACGTTTGTTCTTTGCGAAGCGACAGGTCCCATGGCCTAGCACAGACATCTGACCGTTCCTGGTCCAATGTTGGATGGAAGCAGGGCCTGCCTGAGGCATAAGCTACATTAGTGGACCCCCACTCGTCCAGTTGGATCAGTTGTAGCAAGGGGGACACTAACAAAAAACTTGCTTAGGGCCCCCAGAGGACCGAGGACAGCCGCAGCTTGCAGCGCCTTTTTGGGCTGTTGCATCGTCCAGGGAGCAAAGGATCCTGTGGGCAGGTCTGTCTCCGTGCCATTCTGCTGACCTGACTCCTCTGCAGGTGTCACCGGACACACCTGCAGGCCACTTTTCCCAGCCGCGCATCAAGGGCTCACTTCTGATGCAAAGACTGTGAAGCTCAGCTTGTGGACTGCGCAGCGCGGTAGAAATGCTCAGCAGCTGATATAGATGTCAGAGGAGATTGGGGCATACAGGTTGGCAAGGAACATTATGGCAGTGAGACAGGGCTATGTATTCCACATTGGAAGGAAAAGTTATAGAAATATAATTGGATGGTTGAGTTATGTGTAACAACTTTTCTTAAAACCCGTTTCTTTTAATAATTGAGGATCATTAAAAATTACCTTAACAAAGGCACTAATTATCATCAAACGTCAAGTCTGTTCACACCAGTATAATTCCACTCGGCCTCGGCTTTTGATATTCCCTTGATGTCTGCTGGAAGAGGGCGTTTTAGGAAATGTAGTCAAATACCTCATGTTGAATATGCTCTCTGTGCAAGATTATTATACCACTGGGACTTAAGGTGGAGGAGATGACATGTTATTTAAATCTGGATTAAGGATAAATTAAGATGTACAATTCAAATATGCTGTTTAGCCTGGTTTTTCCAAATCTCATTAAACATTGCCAAAAGTCTGAAATTATTAAAGTCACGTCTTAGCTGGCATGATTTCAAGCTAATCATATTCAGATATGCTAGAATGAAGTCCTCATTAATTTGACACTGAAGGATCTAGTCTAATAAACATAGCTTCATTAGAAAATGATTTGACAAAGGACTTACATGCATTAAAATAGCTCTTTTGTCTGGTAAAATAAAAGTAATGGTTATCTTTGGTTTGGAGTCTGAGGAAGAGATTGAATTGGAGGGTTGCCAGAGTTGAACAAGGCTCAGAAATGGTGGACGTCACTGAGACTGGAGAAGAGGTTACTGGGTGTCTTTGTTTGAATTGTCATTATGTAACAGGAGGAATGTTTCTGGAACCTTGTAGTGACATACTGTGTGCTGTCAATCAATAACCTGCAGATTTTTCCTTCCATCGCCAAAAACAGAGATTAGTCCAAATATGATTGAGTCAGAGTTCTAATAATAAATTAAAACATTATGTTTTCCTTGCCTTTATAAAGTTTTGCTTGAATGCACATGATGCATTGATGAATTTTCAGTGAAATTAATTTTCAGTTAAAGACTTAATCACTCTCTTGCCATAGAGAGCTGAATTACAAAATGAAGTATGGAAGAAAAGCTTAAATGAAATGAAGAATTTATTGGTATGTCCCCCTCTATTGGGAAGTATTGAATATGGGCAAAATCTATCTTGATCATTAAAGAGATATTCCAACATTTTGGAAATTTAGCTGTTTCATTTACCTACATATAGTCGAGAAGCCCACTGGTACTATGTTAACTTCTGTTTGTTCATTGTTGAGAAATCATTGGAAAATACGCTACACTACAGGTAGCAGTTATGAAACATAATGAAAGTGAACCAACTGCTTTTGGGAAGTCATACTAGCTCCAATCAAAAGCAACATCTTCCAGTGCAAGCCAAAAACCTGACAGTTTGATGTCTAATTGTCTGCGATTTGGAATATCCAAACCACAGACAATTAATATAGAGTGCAGATGTTACAGACTCACGACATGTTCAGCTCCCATGTTCCAGCCATCCTCTCTTTTTCATGACCACAGCAGTTTCCACTCCATAAGCAGAGTTTCTGTTGCAGCTGGATGGCACTTCATGTCAATGGAACCGTACTTGATCATGACCCTAGCATAACGTTTCAGAGGCTGCACCAAATGTGAATGCTTGGGCACTGACACAGAGGAGATGCAGCTCTCAACGTTTAGAATTTAGAGCTGAATGTCTGATGAGTCTATTCCATTCCACACTAATCTGTGGTTAGGGCTTTGCCATTAGCTACCTTGCTATGCTACTTCCTAAATATTCTGCTATGGGATAAAAATGGGTGGAGATTGATGGGGAGAGAGCTTTAAATGGTCAATAGGCTGGATATAAACATCCTACAAGATAGGGGGACAGAGAGGGACAGAGGGAACAAACTTAGGGGCAGTGTAATAATTTAGTTTGGAGCCTCGATGGCTGACTTTGTGAGCTTTTAAAGCACTTATAAACTGTGAGGTGCATCGGTCCTCCCTGGTGTACTTCTTTACTGCAGCGGTAATTTAATGCCAGCCATGAGGGAGGTAATGTCTGACGCAGTCGAACAGATAAACATTTTAGCCGGCTGAGCAGATGACAAAGAGCCTCACCTCCAGGGTGATTCCGTTGCTATGGTGTTTATCCAGGCCTCCACCCTCTGCTGGCACAAAGGTCCCTGGGGTCATGATGCAGGGTCCAGGCTCTGGTCAAACTGATAAAGGGGAAGGTTATTATCACTTCCTTTGCCCATCATATGCAAAGAACGAGTTTAAAATGGCGCAGTGGCCCCCTTATGTATCTCCTGGCTATGTTTAGAACGTAAGAAATAGAGAGTAATACACCAAAAGACATCCTGGTTCCGCTTGTGAAATGTCTAATAATTAACTGAACATATGGATAGAGCTGACTTACCCCTGAAAATGCAGATTATTTACAGAGGTTGCACTCTTCAGGACTAAAGCTTTGTCCTGAAACAGCCACTTAGACTTAAATGTTTGCATGTGACACCACCTGATCTGGGGAACTAAATAAACATCTAAACTAACTCAGTTACATACCTGGCTACCCATTTCCTTACAGTGTTTCTGCAATTTGCAAATTTACGGGCAGCAGTTTCAGAGTTTGTATGCCTAATGAAATCCAATGTATGCATTTTCAACACTTACAAATGGCGGGTGAAATTGACTTGACTTGAATTATGTTCCAGTTGTATTTGTTTGCTGGGGTTGTGCTACTGGTAGCGGAAATGTTTCTAGGCACAGAATGATTCTGGGCACAGAAGCTTGTCACTGCTCACAGAACGTCTTGCTAACAGGTGAAAATGAAATTGATTAAAAGTACTGTTGCACTGAAGTAAAGAGCACTACAGGCATGCCCAGAAAGCAGTGTTGTCTTTAAAGTGGTAGATGAGTGACTTCAATTTGTGTTGAACGCAACATCAGGGGCTATTACTGACTTGCCTTACATCGCCTGCTGTACCAGCAAATGTGCTTAGGTAGCAAAATGCTCTCTGAAATGACAGGCTGGCTTGTGCATTTTTTTAAAATCCGGTACCCTGGGTTAATATAATGTCAGACAGCACAGTACTAAATACATACCATACCCCAGCGCAGTTCTTTCACACAGCTGAATTCTATTTTAAAGCAACCAAATGAAGTAAACTATGAAGGGATCTATGAAGTCTTCATTTTCAGGTGTGGACAATTCCAGCTTCACAAAATATAAGTATATTGCCAACGTGTTAGTTCCACCTATGCACTCAACCAGCTTAATCTAATTAGCACACCTCTTCAGCCAGGTAGGGGAGCTAATTAGTGAAACAGCTGGTTGAAAGCGTGGGTGGAACAAATACATAGTGGCATTTATACTCTCGGCAGCTGGGGTTCATTTTATATTTCTTTGCAGATTTCTTGCAAATAATTTATGCATTTTGTCATAATGCTACGATATGGTGGTATTAACAGTTTTTTTGTTGTTTTTTTTTTTTTTTTAAAACTCACCCCCCCTTGTACGAACACAGTACCAGCATCTGATAACTTCTACTCCAAACAATCGGCGCTAAGTTCAGAGGGGTAGGGATGTTTACTTCTCTGTGTGAAGTAGAGTGGAATCTGTGTGTCCAATCAACCTGTGACAAATTGCTGTTATTTGCTGTCAGATGACCCTGCTTTGTTGTGACATTCCACAGCACGGGAAAAGTTTCTCTCTAAGGAATAAACCGCTTCAGGGTCTGTGTCTCAGGACCACATCACACCAGCATGTAGAAACTGCCACCAAATGAACACAGACGCCATGCACATCTAGGTTTTCAAACCTAGCATACCAGTTGTTCAATATAGTGTGGTCTTTTTTTAACATTGTGCCATTGGACTGTTGAAATAGAACTAACTTATGTATATATTCAATACATAAGTCCATGCTATTTAATGGACTTATAGATTGAATTGTAATGATGTTAAGGTCGCTTTTGTTGGAACTAACGTACAGATTTGCATTATACGGTTTCTCAATGCAGATTATCAAAAAAGTCAACATCCTCTTGACCTATCGGAATCAACTGTATAACAAAGTTATCTCATTTATGGTATGTATTGTTGTAGACAGTTAAACACGTTATTCATCCCCTTGGGGAAATTCAGGAAAATAAGTGAAATTGAACTGGGAACCTTCTGATTTACACCTCACTTGTTCTTCCTACTGAGCTACCGAGGCCTGTTTTAATGTGTTAGATTACTTTGAGAAGGTTTGCTTTTAAGCGAATTAATTAATCTTTCCCTTTAAGATTACTAAACAGCTCTAATTGATCCCAGGCTTTGTGTTTTCTCACAGAGGAAGTGTCACAAAACAACGTCTGTGATCACTGTAATAAAGACATATTCTCACACAGGAGAAAGAATTCAAGGTTAAGCTCTTGTGATAATGGTGGGAAAGTAAAAATAAAAAAAGACACCCCATAAATTACATGAAAGAACTGTTTGCTCTACCATCATTTGACAACTTTTCCTTTGAAAAAAATCCACTCCAATTACGTGTGTTTCTGTGTGTTCATCAGTAATGGGGTTGATTAACTGAACTTGATTGATTCCATGTGAAATGGCTCAATTGATCTTGAAAGCAAGGAAGGGTGATAACGATGTGTTTAACTCCTGGGTCAAAGCGGCCACAGCCAAACCTTGATTTTTTTTCTACAAGCCATCAACATTGTTGCAAAGTAAGGAGAAATCGTATAATTGCACTTTGGCTGAGTTTGAATTAATATGTATTACTTCAGTCTGAATTCAACAGAGACTGTTTCTGCAGGTCAGTGTGAATTCCCCGCTGCCCAAGACAGGAGGCCAGCCTGAAAGAATGTTTTTCGTATTGATTTTGTCCCATCCACGTGCAATATCCTCTCACTCTCTGTGAGGTCCGGCTGGAAATGATTTATTGTATTTGTGTATGCATCATGAATCAAAACAAGGAGCTCATTGCGGTGAGCTGTCACGCAAACAAAAAATAAAACAACAACAAAAAGAAACCCCGGAGAGGGAAAATGTTCATGGGGGGGAAAGTTTTATGAGGAGCAACTATTGATTTTCGTTTTCTAAATTACAGTTTCGCTTACACATCCGCATGGAGGAAGAAGTGAAATGGCTCCGCTACATATCCAAACTCAATTAGGCTTCGAGGCAAGAGTCCCTCTGGACGAAGCCGGGGGGGGTCTGATTAAATGACTCAGCATTCAGTGGTCACTGGCTCAAACTTTACTGCTGTAAAGACAGTGCAGTCAAACTAATATAGCCGAGACCTTTTATCCAAGGACCGTGGCGTAACTACAAAAGTAATGCCAGACGTGGGTTTGGAATGCCGTCAATATATTCATGGTTCAATTTCAGACTCTCTCTTTCTCTCTCCCCTTAATATTTTCATAATTAACAACAACAGAAATCAAATCGAGTTCTGCTTATTGTTTTTCATAAAACTACATGCGTCGAACTTTAACATGGTTTGTCTATTTCTGTATAATTAACAAAAAGCTGTAGTATGAAGACATATTATGTGCCAAAGAAAAAAAACCAAAAACAAAAACAACAAACTTGGGCCGGGGCACAGGCACAGAGTTCAGAGAAAATGTTATAAATGACCAATGAAAAGCTGATATATCTAGTGATGTATTTTATAATGGTGAAAAATAGCCCAGCACAAATTGTTATGGATCTTGGCAGCACCTTATTCCTAATGGCACAACAAGCTATGCCAGTATTCACAATATATCATGGCTTATTGCACAGCGGAATATCAGGGGGGAAAGTATCCCTGCACCATGCTATATGCAATTTAAAGTGTTCATTATTATAAGTGTAATCATAGTGCCCTGCCAAGAGCTGCGTTTTATGCTGAATTATTTTATTCAGCTACAGAACAGTGTGTTATGCATATGTGGTGTGGTCTACTCTGAACTCAGAAAGTCCCACGTTGAATATTGATGACTTTCATCTCGATGTGACATTCTCCATGATTATGAAACAAAAAATAGCCCATACTTTCATTGATCTGCTAATTGTTCTCCTGACACGCGGAATGTTTCTTTTCATTGGTATTTCTGTGTATTGGCACATTTTAAGTGCATGTTTTATTTATTAATTTATTTATTGCTTTGATGAGTATTTATTGAAGCCAAAAAGTTTGTTTTAGGAGACGTCTCCACGGAGTACATTAACAAATAACATTTCTAAAGCAAACAAGCCAGACTACATTACTCCCAATAGAAACAGACCTGTTTGCTTTGCCAATTCATTTCTGAGTGCCCTGAATGTAGACCACTTCTTTGCTTTTTTCCACCCTCCGCACCGATGAAAATGTGCATGGCAACATTATTATTTCCATTGATTGCAGCTCACCCCAATGTCAAGACATTTAATCTTTCATTTATTATTCTCTACTCTCCCTCCCTCTCTCTCCCTTTCTCATTTTTCTCCCAAACGTCAATCGATATCGGCCTTGAGAGTTCAGTATTTCGCCCGGGCTCTTTCCTGAAACCCATCACTGTGACTCGGAATGAAGCTCTGCACTCTGCGAGTTTGTGTTTAAGTTGTTTGATTTCCAATTTAGTCTTCCTGGCAGTCTCTGCCTCCCTAAGTTTTTGCCCCGTTGACTGATTGGGTGACACAGAGAGCAGACAAGCCAGGGTCTCTCTCTCTCTCTCTCTCTCTCTCTCTCTCTCTCTCTCTCTCTCTCTCTCTCTCTCTCTCTCTCCCCCTTTTCTCAGACCAAACCAGGGATTCAGCAACATGCTGTGATCTCAGAGGTCACTTGGACAGATACTGAAAAGGTACCATGCCCTTAAGTCAGGATTGTACAACAACAGTACATACAAAGAACAAACAAGCAGAAACGTTTGACTCACCCCAGAAGATTTCAAATACAGAAGCAACCCAGAGTCAGCCAGCAGGGGGCAGTCAAAATGAACAGCATTCCAGAAAGTTACCAACTGGCTGTGAGCATTTATTCAGAACAGAATGGTGCTCGCATTTAGGTAGCAGGGCCTTTCAATGTCACCAAATGTTCAAATGTTTCCTGTTTCCCACAGGAAAGAAAAATGTTTGTTTGACTCCCCCGTTTTGTCACTGCACATATGTAATTACCCTTCTCATTATGCTGTTATGGAACATCAATTATTTGCAAAAAAAAAAAAAAAAATTAAAAGAGAAAATATTTTGTTCAATTTTACAGAGGTCCCTGTAACTCTTTTGTGGATCCCAGTGTGGGTACCCGTTGGAGTGCAGTTAACACCCTGCTGAGGCGCTGAACCCCTCTCTGTCAGGGTCCATCCACCGTGGAAAAGGGAAATTGCATCATTCTGTTAAAATACTGTGTACAGCCCCCAGTCATCCATAACTGCAACACAATGCACCCTGTAACCATGGCAAACACACGGATCCAAGCAACATGAAAAAAAAATTATATGAAAATTAGATTTTTGCGATACTGACTGACTATGCTGTTATGCCCTAAAGTATACCATTAGATACATGTCTTGTAGATCTATTTCTTGTAAGTACAACAGAGAACAACATAAAATAGTTTTGCAAACAATTTGTCTCAGAGAAATTAGATATTGATTGTATGTAATGATGTTTGTGTGGAATGAGGTGCCTCGTAATTTGGTGTAAATATTAACTCTTAATTTGTGTGATCTATTGCATTTATTTATTCATGTACCACATTTTAAATAATATTAGCACATGCTGCTTCAACAAACAATCAGGTCAAATGATGAGAAACACAATGTTGATGTTATACATAAATGATGAATAAAACAACAATTTACAGAGCACAGCAAAAAAAAAAAAACAAGAAAACTAAACAAATCAAAGGATATTAAAAGCTAGAATATAAAAATGTTACAAAAGTCCTATGAATGTTTTAGAAGGTGACAATGACTCAGCTGTTTTAAGGTGCAGAGGATAATTCCAGAGCCAAGAGTCTGTAACAGGAAGGGCACGATTTCCCTTTGTCTTTAACCTGGATTCTGGGACAGCCAGTGAAAAAGCCTGGGGGTGTGAGTCTCAGCGACACCATTATCCAGAGGACTGGCTTTGGCCATGCAAATTCTGGCTTAGCCTCACAGGGGATGGGCTGGTTAAGTTTGTCAGTCTCATATTATCTTGTTTTGTGTGCCAATGTTGTGCCTAAGTGGTTGCTTGCTTCTCTCTCTCTCTCCCTCTCTCTCCCCTCTCTCTCTCTCTGTTTCAGTGAATATAGCATTTTTAGCCAACTTCCATGCTTTCCAATCCCAATATCATCCTATCAGAAGCATAAGGGCTCCCTAAATAGATACAAGTCTGATTAATATAATGGCAAGTTTGGGATACCCCTCAACAGTATCCAACTACATTTCTAGCCTGAACTACATAGGAAGGGTTTTGGTGTTGACGAGCACAGAATCAACTGGTTTATAGTTTTAATATTTGTTGACTAGTTCAGGAAATCCATACTTGAAAGAATTCAAAATTACAATGACGTCAGTGGACTATCTCAACTCTGTTCATTGTAATTATCTCCCAATGAACCAATACCTGTCCTGACATGACTAATAACTGAAAGTCAGGTCACCCCCTAGTGGTGGAAAGCAGATAATGTATTATGTGTTCATCTAATGACGTGTCCAGGGGGTCTCTTGGGAAGTGGCTTAACAGAGACAGGGTGAAATACAGGGTTGTCTGATACAGAAACAGAGTGGAATGAGCCCACAGCTAGCTGCAGGCATTCTGAGTGATGTTCTGTCCTCAATATTCCCAAATATTCCCACATATTCCAAAAATGAGGGAGGACAGTGGTGCACTGCGAGAAGCCTGCAGTGACAATTAGCCATTTTGTGTTTGTGAAAGACAGAATGGATGATAATAAAATAATAAAATGTGTGTGTGTGTGTGTTTTTTCATGCACACAATAATTGAACAGAAAATCCATATTTTCCTACAAAGGGATCTGGGCCCTGTCAGAGTGTCTTTGAGTGTGTCTTGGACCCGACCCCACCAGCTCTTTTTATCTGTCCATATGCACATTTCTGAAGAGGCGCATGCTGAAATTCGCCAGGCGAGCAGCCCTCCGGAACTCCCTTTCTGACGGCGCGGTCCTTGCCGAGCTCCTTTGGCCGCGTAGTGTACGTCCAGCGTGTCTGCCAAGAGGGCCTGCGCAAATGATCTATTCCAGAAGACGGCTGGCACCCGACCCGCTGTGACTAATGAAAGTCCGGTCTCATGTTCACCTCACAGAGGCGTTTTAATCACAGGGCCATTAAGATGTGCTGAATACTTTGGCGCCGAATGGCTAGAGCTCTAAGCAGGGTGCAATGTCATTAAATTAAAATGAAGGTGACTTGAAAGAAAGGAATGAGGATGGGGAGGTATTGTACAGTAAGTAGCTAAAGACACCCAGGAGATCTGTTCTGATGTGGGCTATGTTTCCCATAACCCCTTGCTCCATAAGGAAACAGGGTTTATGGTAGTTAACTATTGGATAAACAAATCTGCAGTGGGTTCTACAGCAGTTTCAATGACTGCTGAACTCTTTCCCTTCACATGTCCATGAGTGAATGTTTCTCTAGTCACCATAAAAAGGATATAAATGTAATATGTGTATCACAGCAGTCATTCAAGAGAATTTCTCACTCTCGCACAACACACCCTTCGCTGTTCTTTAAAACTTGAAGACTGCACTCGATCCACAAAATAGATCAAAAGTAAATGGCGTGTAAGTAAGTTGTGTCCAGTGCCTGCATTCATTTCAAAAGCATGTTACCTCAGGGCTCTTTGAAAATAACACACTGAGCTCACACTTCACACTGAAGTATAATCCACTGCGGAGTGTGATCTTTTTTTTATTTTCTTAAAAAAAGAATTATACTTGAGCTGAAGTGTCTCTTTGTTTAACAACCAAACTGTGGGCCACCTTGAGGTAGGTCCCGTAGTCAGCTGAAAGTGCTTTGCCCATGGTTCTTTGTGAGGATGCCCTACATTAGCTTGCATTTTGCACAGTTTTACTGGAGAGCAGAGATGAAAGTCAGGAGGGACAGATGTAAAACCGGATTAAGCCCCACGGAAGGCAGGAGTGATGTGGGAGTTTGGCATACAGGAAGTGCTCCGTTTTTTTTTTTTACGTTTTCATCCTTCCATAATTTTTAAAAAAATATATTTTTATTTGAGTCCAGCCTTCTTTTCTGTGAGTTTCTGCCTTCACCCTGTTTTCCCCAAAGCTATGTTTATGTGGACTGACCTCAACAATACTTCATTAAAAACACATGAGATACAAACGTAAAAAAAACTACAAAAGCATGACCGAAAGGACGAAGGTTTATAACAACATCAAAGGTTTATATGAAATCGGTAGCAAAAAGGAAGGACTAAACCGAGGACAAAAACTATTACCTCAACAAGAGTCCATAAACCTATACCCATAACTTCACAGCAGTGACACAAAAACTTCAATGACTAGGTCGAATAAAACGCCTGCCAGAGATACTTAACATGCACTATAAACAGAAAATTAATTGAAAGCTAATTATGTAGTTCAATGCACTTTTCCTCACGTCTTAACAGGTGTGACAGTTTGAATTACATTTCTCACATGATACAGGCAAATAATTAAAACAAACACTAAGCACAGGATTCACCCACATTTATTTGAAAACACACAGCTAGGTAGACTAATAGAATTATACACAGTTGCCAGTAAAATACACCTAAGCAAAAACAAATTATTTGTTCTTGAAATTAATTTGTTTGTCCATGCAAATATTTTATAGCTAGCTTACTTATGGCCTGCAGAATTGAATAAATACAATTATTACTACTTAATCCTGAACCGTATTAACACAAATCATTATTGTAATTATTATAGACCCTAGTGTATAATGGCACATTGTTATGTGACAACCATATTTTTTTAAAAAAAGGCAACAACCTCTGTCATTACAACGTTATTCGATATTCAGATATTCAGGCTCATAACATAGGTAAATATCAATTGTATGTGACTTTAGATATTACATTCAGGTCCTATTTCATTCAAGCGATGCCTTTCTATCAATGATCTTGCTACAGTAATGTACTCCCTCCTGCAGAATTCCAGATGCTGGCAGTCTATGGTGAGGTTGATAGCGGTTGTACTGGTAACATATGGTGACCTAACACCCAAATCAGTGACTTTACATCAGCTTTTTAATTCCTGTTGTGTTCACTACCTGCAGTTTGCTTTTGATCTAAGGTCTTTGATTGATCTCAACATCTTTCCTGTCTCTCATGCTTGCCCCAACCAAACGCCCTCAGCGACATCAATATGAGAAGTGTGCGGTCCAGATGGCCAGCTTTGAAAGCCAAATTCCCTCTCTTTATTAGGTTATGTTCATCTCTGGATGACAGTGTTATAGCCCGAATCTAAGGCCAGCAGGTTTATTTCTGCACTATGCCCATGCTTATGGTATTAACTCCATTATATGCTTCATCCTCTTATAAAAGCAGGTTGAATACAGAAAGACTCAAACACTGTGGGCTCTATTCTGATAATCTAGACTCATGGCACAAAGATAAAAAAGTCTGTATTATATTGAACAATTGGTGCATCACTTATTTGAAAACCCAGATGTATGAGGGCAAAGTACTTTTCACTGCAGAAAGTAGCTGTCATGTTCTTCCTGAATCGACACCACATGGTGCTGAAATAAGGAGGGCAGCAATTATTCAAGGTAAAACGCTTTATTGTGACAGTCACACCATGAATTTAAAATTGAACACTGAAACAGCACTGAAACAGCAGTTGCTGAATTTCAAACATGTATGGATTTTGTTTCTCCAAAATCAGCTATCATAATGAAATCAGTTATTGTGCACTTTATTTTTTGTTTGTTTGCCTGTATTATCTTGAAAAGCCCAGCCATACTGTTGATTCTGTGCCCTTTTCCCTCATCGAGATGCATGACCTCCTGCCTCAGTCTATTTCCATATCGCATTTGGCACGACTCTAGTGTCAAGCAATGAGGATGAGTGTCTCAGCGAGACCACTGAGCCTAATTTATTTTAATTTGATTTTGCTTAATTTAATGTGCAGCTCTGACGGAGCAGCATGCTGAACTGTTTGCTTAATTGCGCTCGCTCCGAGCCAATCAGGGCACCTTGCAGGGATATGAATTAATGATCAGAGTTAGCACTGAGCAAACAGGTAGTTAGCTAGCTCAGAAAAGGGGTGGAGCTAAACCTTGTTAGGTACAAATATCTCACCTCGAGATAGCAACATGGAAACCATTTAACTGTGGAACTGAGGGTGATTTCAAAGTTCATTACATATCTAAAAATAAACCCTCTGAAACAGGAAGTTGAATTTTTAATATAGATTTCAATTTCAACTGAACTGTAAAAGTGAGCAATTAAAAAAACAGTTCAATGAATTGCTGGCTGTGAGCTGTGCATTACATCAGTCCCGTACTGAGATAATATTATGAAGATATTCAAACACACAAAGATAGTGCTGTGTGCAGGCCCCCCATACTGTGACAGCCTTGGTGCTGATATATTCTGTATGTCCTTGTGCTGTAAAATCTTACACAGTAAGCACAAGCAGCCTTTGATTGTGATAAACTAAGGTCTTAATAGGAAAAACAATCAATATTCTGTAATTTTCAAAATGAAATATTTATAATAATAAAGCGGATAGACTTTGTAAGTCTGAGGTCTTACGGACACTGGGTAATTTGACAAGAAAGTGGCCTTCATTCTATAGTGGTATGAATTATTAAAAATGTTGATTTATTGTTGTTTGTTTGTGTGTGTGTGTGTGTGTGTGTGTGTGTGTGTGTGGTGTCTCTGGGTAATATGATTTTTCTGACGGCAAGCGCTGAATGTAGACCTGAGATATGTGCCACTTAGGTGAATTTTTCAAATAAGTCTTTCATTCTGATAGTCTGTCATTACACTGAAAATGCTCTTACACGGTGCAGTGTAGAACTCAGGTTTGGATTCAGCCTCAAGACTCATAATCTTTACTATATCCCAAGGACCAATACTGTTATACTGGTATAACCTGTCTCCATAACCTCACCTCTGAAAACACATTCACATATTCTCCAACTCTTTTATGAACATTAAAAGGCATTATTATAGAGTTCATATAGGATGTTAGCTCACCTATGCCCAGACTGAAACACATCACATTGCTGAAAGTGGCCTGTAATTACATATTAGTACTTATTGAAAGTTTAAAGTAAGCAACTTAAGGGCTCTTAAGTTACCATTCAGGGAGTAATTGAGCAATATAGAGTTACCAGATAATGCCGAGCTGAGTATATTGGCGTAAGGGGGGAAGAGTTGCTTGCCTCTCAACAGAGGTCAGTAATGTGGGAAGTGTATGGCTCAACTCTCTGAAGAAATCAACGGGGTGGACTTAATGAAATCAAAAGCTGCCAACCCTCCCCCCAATTCGCCCAACTCCTGCTTTTATCTTGTTTATCTGATGTGAACACTCTCTCTTATCACCCACTTTCGGCTTCTGCAGTCTGCCCTCAGTCTAGCCTTGTTAAGCGCGGCAAAGCAATTTGTTTTTAATTTTATTAATTTGTTTTAGGGTTAGCAATGCTGGCAACAACAATCCAGGCTCTTCCTATGCCACTTTTAGACTGTTTATTTTTATCTTGCATTCTTAAGCTATTTCCTGCAAAGAGTCTTTCCAATCTCCCGATCTCTTATACTTACTTACTCTGCATGTGGCTAGAGTAGAGTTATTCAGATGCAAAATATATATGAAAGGATGACTTAGGGCTCCGGTCTAAGCCCTACAGAGCCATTGTAAACAGGGTGTGTTGCCTTCAGTAATTGCCATGTTTATTTCCAAAGTTTGTATATCAACTTCAAACTAGCATGGCTGCAGTGACTACATCCCAAAGATCTATTTAAATTTAATATTGCCCTGACAAATCTCACACAAGTCTATCCTTTTTTGAGTGAATGATCCACAAATTATTCACCAAAATATATCTTTTTAACATTGCGCCATTGGTCTCTACTGTGAAAATAGAGCAATGAATATTTCACAGTATTTCTGGGCCAATGCAATTTAAAATAACACAAACCTTACACGTACCACACGCGCCCTCAGCCGCACATGTCGGCGTATTATGCCGGCTGAATGCAGCGTGTTTGTCTCATCTCCATGTACAGAGGCATTCACACAGAAGACAAAGTCAAGCTTTGATACTCTAAACTGATACAACTACTTCAAGAGGAGACAGCTACTTGACATTTCCTGCTTTGAAGAGGATGCTCCAAAGGCTACTGCTACATGATAGCACACATTTTTTTAAACCAGAAATAGTGTACTGAACGCTTTGATTACTTATCATTGTTATAATTATTATTGATTTTCAGAAAGCACACTAAACTATGAGTTGTATATTAAGTTGTAAACCTTAATTGCACTGACAGAAACCTTGTCAATATTACTTGCCAGCTCAAGCTACAAAGATTGATATCAGATCTTTGATATCAGTTACTGGTTTTACTTTTTATGTTGAAAAAAAAAACATGAAATAAAGTTTGAAATAAAAGTTTGAAGTAGCAATTACCTGGCAGTATCATTTTTAATAACTGTCTGTGTGAGGTCCTGAAGCCTTTTAGACTGAGATAGCTTTAATGAAGTACCAGGTAAAACTGAAATATGTTCAGCATTAAATCAATTTTAACAGAATAAATTCAAATCAGAGTTTATATGTGCTGGTAATAGATGAAGTGTATGATATCAGAATTGACTCACCACAAATATTTGGCTATGAACGTTTCATTTATTTACACTTTTACAGAACTTGGTGTTGATGAGCTGGGAACAGCAACAGAGAAAGCCAGAGGCATGGATGTGCAGTTGAATTTATTTCATTTTGATTCCAAAATAAACTTAATACTTGATTCATTGTGTTTTAAAGAGTGAACTACATAAATAAATAAACCCTAAAACAAGGACACAAAAAACATCATGTCACCATGGAAATGCCTTCCTTGACATGGCGGAATTCAAATTTCTTGCGGGTAAATTTAAGGTTGGCTCAGACTTACTGAAACGCACTCAGCTACGGTCCATGCACACTGGAAAGGCTAGAGGCACAGACAGGGGAAGTAGCAAAAGGTTAGCTAAGTGTGTGTTTGTGGGTGTGTTTGTATGTGTGTGTGTGAGAGTTGGGGTGGGGGTGGGGGTGTAGGGGTAAAGGGTAAGGAAAAAAACAATAAAAAGGGGAGAGAGATAGATGACATGGAGCTAAAAGACAGCTAGGTGGGCCGGAAGGTTTGTTGATAATGTGCGATGAAAGGAGGTTTAGAGGGAGGCTGAGATAGTGAAACTGAGAAAGGCTGGCAATGAATGTTAAAGAGCAAAAGGAGCACCAGGCAGGCGAAATTGTGATAGATAAGACACATGATACACAGATAGGCAAGGCAAGATAACCAGGGGAGAGCCAGGGAGGAACAGAGGCAGGTAATGAGAAAGAAACAGATGTGCTGAGAGATCGCCGTGCGAAGTGCGTGCTGGTGAGAGAGCGATAGAGAGACGGATGGGAGAGAGAAGAGGAGAAAAACGGGAAAAAATAGGGCTAAAAGGAGACCAAACACAGCAGAAAAAAAGAGCTGTTGATTATTGTTTAGATTAGAGAGGCGACTGAGTGGCAGCGGGGTAGAAAAATCGAGTGAAAAAGAGAAACAAATCTCAAGTTACAGGGTGAAAGGATAGACAGGCAAACAATTGAAAGAGCTGAAAGTGAAATATTGATTGGCATCTGGTGAGATTGGTGTTGTGTTGCCGTGCTCCATGCCAAAGAAAGGAACTTTTTTTTTTTATCCCCCCACAGCTGCTGAGCAGTTCTCTCATCTCCTGGCCGCTGTGTTTCTGCTGTAATCAGATGCAAATCCCTCACGTCGCACACAAGCTGTGATTATTTCGTACCACATATTCACACATTTTCACATAAAATATGAGCCATCTCGATGCTATGCATCTGATACCTCCTTTGTGCCTTGCAGAAGTGTTTTCAGAGCTGCTCCAGGTTTTCTGCGCTTCCCCTTTCAACCACAGGAGGGCACCAGACGCTCACAGGACGCGGCCGCGTGCTTAGCATGCGAAGCTCGCCTCGTTATGAAGAACCTGCATTAAAGCAATTATTTTAGCTGGTAATATACCCTTGTTTTCAACAGTAAGAGCAGATGTTCACATTTAGATGCCATTGACTCTGATGTGGGGGTAGGAGGTCAACAATCTCATCCAAACGTTTAGGAGTCCACAAACTGCACACTGATGATCAAGCCTCCCTTCCCATTTCCACATGTTTACCTCTCTGTTAGATTCACTATGGGAGAAGGCCATAAACACTATATCATTGTCTTGGAATATATTTTGTTTTCCATGATGGAGCCCAGTGCGGGCAGGGAAGATTGTTTCTCACCCTCTTATTTCATAGTGCAACGATGCTTTGGGGTGATTGATCAGCTGCCGGACCACTGATCTGTACCTACAGCTTGCTTCCCCCTGGCTTCCCACGGGCGGATGAGTGGTCCCTTCGGCACACCCGGTGCTCCTCCATGCTGTCCCTGCGCTCCCAGCACAGCCAGAGAGAGGAAGGCAGCGTGCCCTCCCTGCCCGAGCAAATGAAAAGCAAAAACACAAAGCTGTCAGGACGGAGCACTCTCTCTCTCTTCTCTCTCTCACTGGTGTCTCTCAACGAGTCACCTGGACAAGGTCCCTCTCCCCCGAGAGAGGCCATTTTCATGCTCTTCCCTCCAAGAAGAAAAAAGAGAGACAGAGAGGGAGAGAAAGAGAAAGATCTGAGTTGTGAAGCACCCACCCATTAAATTGGTTTTCGGTGCAGAATCACTTGATCAGGCTGTGAACGTGACTTGTGTTTCTCTGCGCTCATCCTCCTCCCTCCCCTGTGTGTTTGGTTAGCTTTCGCTGTCGCACCTGGCCTCAGCCGGGCTACGGTACGCCCCGGTGTCGGCTCGTGGTGATGTAACCCTCCGTCGGTCGGGCCCCTGAAGGTCCACCGACCTGACAACCCAGCACACGAGCGGCCCTGGACCTGTCGCTCATCCCGATCGCTCGCGTCACTCAAGCCCAACGATCTACCACGCCGTATTTCACACAACGGATTTGCATTCGTTCACACGTCAGCAAATCCATCAGTTCCTGCCACCGTGGAGTTACCAGACTTCAGCGACATGGCAGGGGCATGATCCCCACATATCCACGCATACCGTTTCATATTTCAGCTGAACTTTCCTTTGATACTGTATGTCAGAATACTCGAGAGGCCACAGATGTGATTATATGCTGTGTAAAACAAAACAAAAAGAGTCCTTGTAAGATTTCTCTAGAGCCACAAACTGCACAGAGCTCCATTATTCAGAACACCCAAAGAAAGGTTACAACCTCTCAGTTATTTTTCTCGTGGAACAATTCCTGTTATGCTATGACATTGCACCAAATATGCATTCAGCAGGCACTTGGAGCTCAACTGTTGCAGTCTAAACTTGTGGCACAATGGATGAAAAGACAGATTATAATTTAACACTAACAATATTAAGGCCTCTGGATGGCTCATGCAGTAAGTCCCACATTTGGGAAACAGCTGAGAGTACAGTGATGTATTTTTCCAAGTCCCTGCTGCTCCATTATTGGCTATGGCCAGAGATCAGGGATTAAGCTAGTTAGTTCTATTAGTGTCATCACTCTCTAGCGGCCTCTCCTGGTGGGTTTGTGCACAAACCAGCACGCACATGCTGACTCCCTAAACCTCTGATGATATAGACAGCGTGTAGCTTCTGCAGTGTGGAAATGAGTGAAAGCCAGTCGTCCTGTGAATTGGAGGGGAGTCACATGTTCACATTGTCATGGCTGGAGACGTGTTGCTATGCGAGGCTAAACAGTTTGGCTGAGCTCCGAAAGATGAAAGGGAAAAAAATGGAGAAAGTGAAGCATTATTTATTCAGAACCCTACGTTTATGTGATGTTTGTGTGAAAGCAGTTTGTGATGTGAACATTGGAACGAAACTTATCACACTCAGCTTCTATGAAATGGATGTCACATGGTTTATAAAATAAAATAAGCAGTAATCACTCAAGGAATGAGGTACTATTTTGACCATTGCCATGGGTTTCATAACAGAGCTCTAAATCTGTTAGGTACACTGTGCATGCACAGAAAATGTAAATAAGAAAAAAATAATCGCATTATATGCATAATGAATAATTTTTCTTTTTCAGTTCTTGTCTGGTGCGAAACTCATCATCTGGCAAGCTCTTCCTGTGAAGTCTTTGTTCCTCTGTTTCTAAGGCCCTGAGTCTTGCCGCAATGTGCTTATCCCTGAACTTTCAAAGAGAAATTAACCCAGCGCTACTTCCCTTCATTACCGACATGACATTGCGAATTCGGCAGCGACTAAAAGGAACAATTCTCTGTAAAGTAAACAATGAAGAAAATAATAATAAAAAAGTAATCATCGCTTGATTTCTTTCTTCAAAGATAACAATAAAGTTTGGCCCCAGTGTGACTGGGGCCTCGGTGGTAGAATGAGCAGCCTGACAATTTCGCTGCGCAGATTTTTGCTCTATTCCATCAGATCCTTCTCCCAGATGAAGCTCAGCCTACTTCTGTGCTTGATCCACACTCTCATTCCTCATGCAGCAGACATCCTGCTGAATGCCATGAATTCACTTTGCTGTTTATCTTTCTAATATTCCTTATGAGCTTGTCTGTAATAATCCTTTGATGAATTTGTGTTGTCATTCTGTTAATGTTCTTGGCTCGCTATAAACCCAAACTGTATTAAATGGCTTGGATATTAATTGTGATATTTCACATGTCATATTTTTAGTATGTAAATCTATTTAAAAATAATTTTCGACTCGAGGGTTTTGTCTGGCTTTGATATGTATTTGAATAAAGAATTATTCATCCTGAGTGGCAACAAACACAATGACATTTACTATCATGCTTAACCTTAACAGTGAAAATCTAAACAGTTTCATCTGACCATGGGAACTTCCTTTCTAGAGACTGGCACATAAAATCAAATGCATGAGATGGGCATGGTGCGGCACAGTGTGTAGAGTGGCTAAATTACCCGCCTCACATACAGGATCCCGTGGGCAGTCAAGGTTCCCGGCCCAGGACCCTTCTGCCCTTTCCTTCCTCTTTGTTTATAACCCCAGCTCTTCTTTTTAACTTTCTGAAAAAGATATTTAAAAAATCCTCCTGAAAAAAAGCTCTGTGAACATTTCCTGTTTTATCATCAAGGAAAAATGATAAACGCCAACCTCTCCTATGACTAAAGAATACTTTACCGAAGAAATAAAATGATGATGATGATGATGCTAACGACATGTCAACGTGAAGGTCCCTTGGAACTTGATGCTTCAGACCAACGCTGAACTTGACTTGGCCTGAATTGATTGATAGCATCTGGCTTGAGTACAGTCTGAAAGCACCTGAGGGGTGATCAGTCACACTTACCCAGGCCTCAGGAGGAGGACCAGCCTTGGGGGGACCCAGGTGGAATAAAGCGATGGACACCACATCAATGCTGCGGTGCAGACGGATGCATAACGGTCCAGTGGGGGAAGAAAAACACATGCATTTCCACAAAGCCAAATACCCATGCACAACAGAGGGCTGAAATGCATGTGTAGAGAATGGACAGCATACATGAGAGCATACTGAAATGCATGTACTGCACACATAAGAGCATGGGCTGCATATATAAGAGCATACTGAAATGCATGTACAGATATAGCCACATAATGGACTGCATAAATAACAGTATACTGAAGAATGGACTGCATACATGAGACCACACTGAAATGAATGTGCAGATCTAGCCACATACTGGGCTGCATGCAGAACAGCATGCTGAAACATGTGTGCATATATGTGTGCAGTTTCCAAATAATGGATAGCATTAGCAAGCTTATACTGAAATGTACGCGCATTGCAGAAGAATGGATGCAGCACAGAGACTGCAGATATATATGTGCATTGCTATCTACAGAATGAACTACATGCAAAGAGAACAGACCAAAAATACCCATGCAGAGAGAGCCACAGAATAGACTGCACACACAACAGTGGGTATGTGAGGAAGTTGTTTTGGAATGAATGAGGCTTCCGACTGAAATACATGTGTGCACCGACAGAATGAATGACATAAATGTGGGTGCAGACTGAAATGTGTACGCTACTGCACAGTGCTATGCATAGACATAACAGTGGACTGAGACAGATGTGCATAGCCAGCCATAGAATAAATCACATGCATGCAGAACAGCAGAAAGATGCCGAGAGAAACACTCACACATTTCTGCAGACTAACATGGATGCATACTGCAGGGGAATGTCACATTATACAAATATGGCTGTAGACTGAAATTAATATGCACTGCAGAGTAATTAATCACACACACACACGCATGCTCACACACACACACACACACACCAATATGAATTTGAATAATTATAAAATAAGTCATGTGCACTTAACTGCAGACTGAAAAGCACGCTCAAAACATCACACCTTGTGTGACACATGCCCATTGAGGTAGAAACAAAATTACAAATATAGCTGGAGAAATACCAGGAAGTTGTCAGCAGGCTATTCATTTACCTTGAGTATCTGAACGCCTTTAGTTTTATTCAAAGGAGCCCACATACTCACCCGCCTACACACCACTGACTGGTGTGATTCCTTTTTTATATAGAGACAGTCCCCACCATTTTGTATATGTGTATTTTATTCCTATATGCCTGTACCATTGCCATATGTGCATATTACTGCTGGATGCAAGTTCCTGAAGTACCAAACTCCCTGTGGTATACCTCTCCTTTCTCTGAGGTCTAAAGAAATGCCATAGCAACTTTTGTTAACTTTCATATTATTTATAGTACTCATACTTCATAAGATTAGTCATGCAGCTCCAATTTCATGCATATTCTATATAAATATCCTGGATGTTTTAGAAACATATCCCTTGAATATCTCTGTTATAGTTAAACTTAAGGGGAAAAAAAACATTTCACCTCTGTTTCACCATCTTTTTCAAACCATTACTGTGCCTTGTACTGCATGGTTGACAAAATTCAACTGTGGTCTTCAGACGATCTGTCTGAACTTGTTAATTCTGTCTGGGTGGAAAAAAAAGCGGTGACTTCTAAAATCAGTGTGAAGTAAACGATTGTAAAAATAGCTTGCCACCCTCCCCGTCCTATTCTACATTCTGGGCTCTGGGCTTCATTAAGTGTCAAATGGGCCCATCAACCATCCACTATCGAAGTTCAAACTCTCATTTCCAGCCGAAAAGCTTCACCTCATTTAAAAATAAAACCTAAATAATCATTATAAGTACCTATGAGGAAAAAAGACTCTTTTTTTTCTATTTGGTCCACAGACATTTCAATATTGGTAGACAGAAAATCGTTCACGTTAGAGTGATGGTCAGAGAACGGGGAGGTGTGGAAAAGGTTTAGTCAATTAAGGCTGAGATGAAGGTGCTCTACGGAAATGTGGATTTCCAGATTTCCACCATCTGAAGTATGCCATGGTTCTGCTATATATTGAGATCAGGGAAAACTGAAATCCCTTTCAGGTGCTTGAGGCAGCAGGGCCATTTTTTCTTTGAATTTTGGAAATATAAAGTGCTTCTTTCACTGATTTATATCAGCTATCACGGCCGTACGTGTAAGATTTATTCCCATATCCCTCTTGATTATAATATTTAAAAGGTGTGCAAGCATCTTAAACCTTTGTACATATATATAATATTATATTATATATATAATATACAAATGGGAAAACAAAAATTCAATGACATTTTTAAACATCATGTTTAGAACATGAAACACAAAATTTGTACTAGGAGAATAAGATTCAAAGAAATTCAACTGAATAATTCTTCACTTATTTTTCATCCTTAAATCTTCATGATTGTAGGTTTTTCGCACAAGCAAAGAATTATGGTCAGTGGGCTGTGCTCCTAAGAAAATGATCCAAAGATCTGAGGACTCGCAAGTTCAAAGTCACGGATAAAGAGTTTCATTTTTGGACACACTTCCATTACATTATCATTGAAACTCATTAATCGTGACAAAAGCTAATTGTTCTTATGCTAACAATAGCAAAAAAAAAAATCCAATTTCAAGGAAAGCTGAAATTTTGGTCCATGTAAAAGCAGAGGGTTTGCCTTTGTTTTCTTAAATGTATTTTTGAAATGGAATGCTTATCTCCAAGACACAAATGTCATTCAGAAGTAGGCAACCATTTCTATAATTCATCATAAGTAATTCTGGGCATATGCATAAGGTATTGAATTATGCAGTTTTAAGAAAAATAAACGAAGCTGAAGCCAAAGGGCACAATTTAATGGCAGACTAAAAATGCGTAAGTAAATAACAATATTTTCACTCCTAAAATAGTTGGGAGGAAATTGGCTAATGACTTACAAATGACACCTCTGGAGCACAGGAGTTTTTTAAGTCCTTGTCTCAGGTCCGGTTTGACATGTGTTTGAAGAATTAAGCAAGCGAACAATCGGGACGCTAAGCATCATCAAGCAGTCCTGTGATGAGTTACTGTGGGCCCGTTTTTAATCTGTTCACGCATCTCTGCGTTTCACGCCTCTGAAAAGTGGTAAAAGTGAAGAATAGTTTGGATTTTCTTGATATTGTTTTGTTATCTTTACCCCCCAAAAATGAATGCTCTTTCCATTTAAATTATATGAAGTTTACAGTAGTCTCAACTCACTTTGAGGACACCTACATATGCTTTTTTTTTCTTTTAAACAAGAGATGGTCGATGATTCGGATCGAAACTGTCATGGATTTGGAGTAACTGGAGCTTTAAGTGAAGTTATCTGAAAGTAAACTTCAGTACAAGAAGAAGAAGAAGAAGAAGAAGAAGAAGAACTAAGTTTAACGATGAAACTGATGAAAATACCATGGAGACCTCTCATTTTGCACGTCAATCCCTTATCACCGCACATGAAGAACTCACTGAGAGCAGCATCCCTTAAAAGGCTGGTTTCTAAATGTCAGACAAATATTTGCAGCGGCATCAGCCGTTCTCCAATGACATCAAGCACAGCTACCAATGGGTTTCAATGAATTATTTATCCCTGAGCTTGTCGCCCAGCACAATCTTGCATGTAGCATTGAAAACCAGACAGACACCAAAGTCAATACTATTATAGAGGTAGGCCAGAATGGATTGTGCCTTTCTGCACTGCCTTTGTAGTCCATATTGACCAGATCTCATGCACATTCTCCCCTTCCCAGCAAGGCAGATAAGTGATTAAAAGAAGCATAATGCAACCAGACACACACAGACTCAGACACGCACACACACACACTCACATACACACATGCTATGCTTATTTACTCTATACCAGGGGTAAACAAACCTTGGTCCTGGAGTGCCAGAGATGTTTTTGCTTTTTCTTGTATCCAAGACCTTGATTACACTTTGTGCAACTATTATGTTGACAATACACAGACGGTGTCATTGATTCAGCATGTCTTCCAGCCCATAGTCACCTGCATGTATTAAGACTGGTAATTAACAGCATTGTGTAGTTCAAATGGAATCAAATGGAAATGTATACATAAGCATAGTCAGCTATGTAATTGTTCAAATAACCACCAATTTATAGTCTGTAACATGTGGTGAGGGTAAGCACAGGCTAAGGAACAATTACCTTATGAAAATCCAGAAAAGGTCAACTGATTGAATTGAGCATTACTGTTCATTCACATCTATTCTCGCAATGCATTTCCTCCATGGGTCATAGTGAATACTTGTAGAGTGTGGTTAGGTATGCAGTTTGACGTTAGTATGTTTTTCATGCTGTGAAATCTGTGAAGTCACATGGTGACACATTTAAGGTACTGCTGCCCAGAACCAACCTTGTGTACCTTTAGTGAATGGCCCTGCTGATGGTTGACAAATTTTTAATTGATGGGTTATGATTTAACCAAATTATTAAACTGTTTCTATTTTCCAACAAAGGCTATTGCTATCATGCTTTCCAGATAACCCATAAATACAATTTTGAAAAAATCTAGCTGACTTGATACCAAACAATCAAACTGCAGTATCAATGGAAACAAAATTGTGGAAAGTATAGCAAAAGCCCTTAAACAGAGAATAATTACAAGTCATTTAGCATTTATTGACTGAATGTAGAAAGAAAAAAACAATCTTGTATATGATACCCAAGACACCCATTCGTTTTTAGTATATTGCCAACGTCTGTGTTTGTTTTGTATGTTTGGGGATTTCATAATTTCCTCACAGTGATTAATAAAATATATATTATCTTTTGTCTCATCTTGTCTAATTTATTTGTGAGATTAAAAGCCTACTTGAATCATCCCTATGCTCCTTGGCTATTCATTACATCCCATAATCTGGAAATGCTGTTGCATAGCAAAAGTGTGGATGTTTGTCAAAAGGAAGTTTTCTGACTTCTGATTCCCCTCATGCAGTGGATTGTGTTCACACACTCGTACACACACAGTCCCGTATGTGTTAGGCTGAAAGTCTGGCCAGAGTTGGGTACTGGGTATTGGGCAAGGCTGTTTTTGTGTGCAGTAAGGACAGTTTGGGATTTTGGGGGTTGACCAATTTGAGGAGATGCCCATCAAGATGGTCAATTTTGTGCTTTCATGTGTAACCCCCACCACACATCAGAGAATCAGGGTCATTTAGCTACACTGCATGGGGGTGAGGGGGGGTGGGGGGTAGGTATAGTCATACTGGCACATCAGGCAGCCCTGAACTCCTTTGTTGTTTATGGGCACCAGTCTGCCTTGAGATGGGACTACTTTATTTACAGGCGATGGATCAGCCATCATTTCCTTCTGCCTGCAAATTACAACTCACCGTACGTAAATATTGCTTCTCAGTATCATACTGAACCATTACAAATATTAATATCATACCAAATCTTTTCAACATCTGATGTTTTACTTATACGATTAGCTTTTGTTCTTCTTTACTTAACATTATCACATTTTTAAAATATTTCTGAAGTGTTTAGATAGCAAACACAAGCGCTGTGCCTATCCACCATAAAAGCAATGTATGAAATCTGAATGGAGGTCAAGAACCGAGGATAAGTTGTAGCTTGAGGTAATTTGCATGCAAATGCACTTATTGTATGTGTCTGGGAAACTTTTGTTTTATGCATGATCCTGTTTGCATAGTGAAATACCCACTGGGATAATAAAGTTTGAATTGAAGTAAACTGATGTTACACTTAAGAATCAGCCCACCTGTGGCAAGGGTAAAAACCTTCGGATAAGGAATCCCTGCAGTTTTACATTATCATTGTATCCGGGGCTTGGAGGAGTGGTGAAGGACCCTGTCATGCTCAAGGATTTCCAAAGGTCTCCTATATCAGCACAGATGCCCTAACACACATTTACATGTGCAATAAAAGAAAACATTCATCGTTTAAGATGGCAAAATAACGGTTAATGACAGAAGAATAATCATCAAGAGAAAACCCCTGATTGGTTGAAACAGTTATTGACTTTTAGTAGCTGACTTTTATTTAATTGGAACTAAACACTTGTATGGTAGTCATATCTGTGTTGGAGTTCATGCATTTAACTTAAAATCTATGTGTATTGTACATCAATTCATGCATATATTACAACTGAAAATCTTTGTTATACACAGCAGTCTATAAACAGACCAATATTAACTGGTTATGCCATAGGATTCCATTGTGCATCCTGGTATATGACTTTTTCCAGGAACTGAAACACTGTATTTAAATGACAAAAGATAAAAGCTAGCATTAATTTAAAAACATAATTACAATATATTTGTTCAAATGAGTTTATGACCCATTTACCATCCTGTCACAATCTCTGCTAGTCATTGCAATTAATTGGTATCAATAAACATATCAGTGGTTTTCTAACTGTATAAAAGTTCCATTAGAATGAAGAGTGACTCAGAATGTTTAGGATCATGTTACAAGATTGTCACAAAGGTAGATAGAGAACATTCTATTTGTATGAGGAGCTACACCTTGATTCTACAAATGAGTATGCCTCTCCATTCTCTGCTCCAATCATCCTTAAAGCATGTGAAGTCCTTAGACAGCAGTTTCTTTTACATAATTGAAATACATTTCCAACCCCTGGAGAACCCCATAATCCAAACTGGGTGATACATATGGAATCTATGCTGCAGCTGAGTGAAATAATTAAACCCTTAGTGCATGTGTCGGTCAAGTTCAGCTGTAAAAATAAAATCATTTAGTCTCGGAAAACTGTCTAAAACCATTCCCACCCATCGCTAACGCTACCCAGCATTCTGATTATGGTCTGTTCAGGTCTAGGAGCGATGCTGTGTGCATATAAAAGAGGCTGAGGAACAGACAGAATACAAAACACAAGCTCCTCCTTATCTGCACAAGTTCATTTACCTCCATCAGTGATATACAGCAGACATTACAGTGCAGTGTATTGGTTAAGGAGCAGGGCCTGCGAAAACAAAGACAGCAGATTGTGATCCCACGTAGGACACTACCACTGTGTCTATAGAAAATATCCCGCTGTATAAATGGATTTAAGGCCCTCTTGACTTATCCTGACTTTTCCCCATATTCCCGATATCGTAACCTGTAGTTAAGAAATTGAGCTGCACAATGACCCAAGTCCAACAACGGACATGCAAGTGTGACTTCAGTTTGCTGTAAAAGTTCATTTCAGTCCCTTCCTCCTAAATTGATTTCCCACATGCTGTTGTGCATATTCTTTCTTTACTATAGATACGGCTGTCATTTTGGCAAAATGACTGTTTTTTATTCAAATGAAATCAAATGCATGGAGAGATCCTTTAAAACAAACATTGGAAATAGAAAAGTCTCTTTCTATTTAAAAAGTTCTCCTTTTGAAATGATCCCATTTTATGTTCTGTTCTAATTTAGTAGAAAACAGCAATAGACTGAATTATCAGACAACAAAGGTACACGAGAGGTGGTAGTGTAGCATAATGGTTAGGGAGCTGGGCTAATAATTTAAAGATTGTAGTTTCATTTCTCAGGTTTGGCACTGCTGTTGTACCCTAAAGCAAGGTACTTCACCTTAATTGCTTCAGTAAAATAAATGGATAGCAAGTTTACTGCTTAAGCTATATAAGTTACTCTGAATAGCACTGTCACTGTCCAAAGGTCATTCTGAAGGAGGTTAGGAAATTGGATTTAAAAAGTTCTGTAAAGTCTGGATTTTCTATTGGATGCAAGTTGTATTCATCTGCCCATTAACAGGCGAGGTGAGTCTGGTGGCTCTGAGGAGACAGCTCTGCGCTGGGAGATTTCAGCGGAACGCACCGCTGGTGGTAAAACTCAGAGAAACGCTGTCCGACAACAATGATGACTACTGGGACTGATTCCCCACCAGTGCTTAAAAAATTCAGAATCTTAGATATGCACTGTAATCAGCAGAGGTTCTGAGCAATGAGGTCGGTAACACACAAGAATGATGAAGCTTGCAAAACTCTGTGAGTACTGATGTGGAGCTCTGCTCTGGAGCTATTTTTTATTTTTACCTGTGGGGGGGTCATGGGGGGCGGGGGTGGGGGTTAGGGGTGCTTGTGTGTGCCTCAAAGAGAGAGCTGACTGTGACTCTTGCAGCAAAGCAACAACATGAACCACCCTCATGCATGAATCATACATAAATAATAGCCTAACTCAAAGCATGATCCATGATGACAAATAGAAATGCATGGCAAAAATAGCATATTGTCAATATTTTAGCGTGTTCCCCCAAAATTTCACAAATGATGTTTTCAGGGGAGCTCATGTCTTATTAAGCGGAGCCCAGCTCCCCCTGGCTCCCCTGTAGTTCGCACCATGGCTCTATTGTGTCACAGCATTTTGATGGGACTCCTTTGGGTTCATCAGTAAGTCCAGGCTTTAATCTTACACTGTGGGCTGTCAAAGCGGGAGCTTGCTGGGTCATGCAGTAGAGACAGGGGCCCACGGGACGCTCAGGCCCGGGTCCAAAGCCCGAAGGGACCAAAATGTCACCTGCTTCACACAGTAAAGACGGGCAGCGGAAGGTCCCGGGTGCTGTGAGCTTCATTAAAAGCCCGTTTATTCTCAGTTCACAGTTCCGTCCCGCGTCCCGCATCCCACCGCCGCGAATGCCTGGTGGTTCCGTAGTCTGGTAATGATGTCTGCGGCGCAGTCCTGCGACTGCACAGCTTTGCCTGCTGGGTTGAGAGCTTTTACCAAGTAGGCCACTTGGGAGCCTGTGAAGACATTATTTATTATTATTATTTTTCTTTTGCTTTTATATTTATGGCCCCTGAGTAGAGAGACTGCCTGAGTCTCAGAAGGCCTCCAGAGAAACACTCCTCAGCGCACAGCAGTCTCAGGCTCTTTCGCCGGCGTTGTTACAACCTTGTTGCATCACTTGGTTCAATCAAAGCGTCTGTCTCACAATCTTGCTTTCGGTGCATAAAAGACATATACTGTACCAAACTGTATTTGAAAACATTGGGAACTGAGGGTATACTATATGAGGTTCAGTGCAAGAAAAAGACAGGCAAAAAAATAAAATCTGGTGACCTGTATTGTCAACTTTGAAATGACTCCTAACTTAGCTCTGCTGTCTGTACTGTCTTAGATTTGTCTCTTTTTATACTCATCTGTATCCACTTCATTCCCCCGTTGCCCAATATGATGAAAAAACTCCTTGATCACCCGAAATTATTTCCCTACATATGACTGGTGTGTATATAGAATAATATAGCTGGTCAGCCATTATTTCAAAAGCCTGTTTGTAAAGTTAGAAAACACTTTATAAATATGTAACAACATGCTTGTTAACAACATGCATAACATGGTTTATAGAGCATCTACTAATGTGACAATCTGCTTGTAGTAAACAGATAGTGTTTTAACTTTAGTTGTCGGTACAGCAATTTGCTTCTGTGGCTGCCTTGTGCAGAATATAGTACAATCATTCAGAGCTCAAGATGAAGGGAAAATAAAATGGCACAAATGTGATGACACTAAAACATTAAGGGAAAAAAAAAGGGAAAACAATGTTTATTCCAATTCTACAGCATGGTACAGGGTTGCCAAGTGATGCGTAATTGTAAATATCAATGTGAAGTTCTCATATTAATTAAGGCATAAAATATGAATGTAAATTATATAAGGACTGATAAGTTGACACTAGTAAGTGTTGGTTACACATTTAAGATGTTGTCACTATATATTTTTTTTGTTTCTACTTTATTATTAACTAGCTATAATAAGGGGTTGGGCCATCCTTTACCTTCAGAGCAGCTTCAGTCCTTCATGGAATGATGTTATAAAGTTTTGATCTACCTCCAGTGGAATATTCATTATTAAAAAATGAAAGCTTCCAGTTCTTTGAGAGATGAAGGAGATGGAAATATGCTCTATATTCAAGGACTCACCATCAAAGTTGAGTGACATGTAGACTGGGTGGTATGGAAGGTCTGACTTCATGGATGTGTGTGCAAACTGTCTATATCTATTTAGTAGTCTGCATTGGGGTTTAACTGGAAGGTGGGAACAATTTAAGGAAATACTGCTTGCACCATAAGGTGTACCTGGCTACCTGAAATGACTTAATTCATACAAACAGGGTACAAATGCACACATACACACACACACACACACACATACAACAGCGCAAAACACAAAATAATAGCATAAATGGGTAAAGAGCAAAAGAACATATTATGATTAAAACATGACATTCGGCCCTACTAAGCTCACCATTTAACTTGAGTAGCATAGTGAGCATGTAGTATTATGGCAGTTTTCTCCCCTGCACCAGGAACATGGACAGACACCCGTGTCCCTGCACCCTGCCAGCTGGCCGGGGAGACAGACAGGAGCCTGTGGTCATTGGGGGGGGGGGGCACTGTCCCGCCATCCGTCTCCTCTTCTGCCAGGTGGCGGCATAGTGGGGGCAGGAAGGGGTGAGGTAAGGTGAAAGGGTTCCTGGGTATAGGCAGGGGGTGGGGGTTTGGGTAGGGTGGGGGGTTTGGGGGCTCCTTAATTGCTGCTCAGAGCCAACTTTCTGCCAGCTGGGGGTGGAGAAAAAGCTTTAAAACCCTACTTCCTGTTTCACTGGCCCATTACTCTGGGTCAGTGATTGACAGACAAAGAGAGAGAGACGGGGAAGCGGCGCTGGTTTGCACATTGCGGCACAAATAATTTAGCACCAAGGGCAATTTATGTGCATGTGTGAATGCATTTGCCTCCTCCATCTGCTTATTGTATATTTAATGCGGAGGCAATGATGCATGGTCAATTTTTTAAAAGAATAATTTATCCCTGCTATTAGTATGACAACACCTTATGGTTCAAATGATTTTTTTATGTGAGCCTTGTATATGCACATACATGTATATGGATATATATTTTACATGTCTTAACAAATAATTAAATAAGAAGTGAAAGCAACACTGGTAGCACTTCACCTGAAGGAGGGATTATACAGACAGTCATACTTCCTTACATACAGCATTTTAGCATATTCATGACAGTTGTAGAAAGACTGCATTGTATTGAATAAAAGGGGCATCATTTTTGAAAACCCAGTTGCAGCCACACAATTGCTGCATTATACTGGTGCGCCACATGGGTTTTGAAATAAACACGGCAATAATTTCTTACAGTAATTTGCCCCATTTTGACCATTGTTCAATATGTTTGAACCATAAGAGCCACTCAGAATTCATGTCTTCTTTCTTATTTTTCAAATTAAAAATGCACAATAAAATGAACATTGCAAGCTGGATAGAAAAATTAACATGTATTACATGATTGTTGCTTTGTGAACAAAGCAAATAATGTGGAAATCTCAGAACAGAGCAGAAGAGACCAGATCATCTTTATTTCCTCAAGGTCTCTGTCATCAGGAAATCCAAACCTGTCCTCTACAAAGCCTTTATTCAAATGCCATTTTATTGCAGAAATATAAAAAAGTATAAACAACCTGATTCTCCATGAATCCATGTGGGGGAGGTACACCGTGTTACAGCGAGAGGCTCTGTGTTATTTCCTTTACTAACCTTGGCCTTCCACAGCCTAAATGAAGAAATATATAATAAACTCTTTTTTAGACTTGAGAAACTAACCCACCTTTTTAATAACAATATATTTTGCCCCAAATGCCACACAGGCTTTCATGAAGGTGCAGCTTGTGAAGTGTGTGCAAGCTGTAGGTCTCTGCAAGGAAAGGATACAGACTGTACAATGGAGAACCACTTAAATAAGACCCATTTGCTGTACCTTTGAAGTACCAATTAACACATTTGTTCTGCAGAGTACAGACATTTTTTGTTCATACAGAAATATTATAACCACCCTGGCCCTTCACAATGTTTTGAGAGTGAGTTTAAAATTTAAGTAAATGTGGTGAGAACTCCTCAGAAAACAGCAGTGAGAAACCATTTTCACCGCACAAAGCTTCCATAGTAAAATCCTGAAACTCTCCTTGATGGCCCACTTACTCAGGGCCGAGTAAAGATGCATGAATAGAGTCTGATACAGACACCTATGCTGCTGCTTAAATCAGCTGGCACAGCGGAGGCCCATGGTTAAATGAACGACTTTGTGTCTGGCTCCCATTACCGCATCTAAAATAATGACATCTAGGTAAAGCTTGATGGATATGCCCATATTCACAACTGCTCAAGATCAGATATTTCTGATGACAGGAGACAATGAAAACCCTCCTGCACCAGTTTATTTGTTGAAAATGTTTTTTTTTTTTTTAAGAAATACATTTCCTTTATGACTGTTCATAAAGAAACAGTATGAAAAAAAAAACATTCAGATTGGGAAAAAATAAAACTTAATATGCATCTTCATTCTGGGTAATATCCTAGTCTGTGTCCAATGAAGTGATTGGAGAATAAATAAAAAATAAAAAAAAAAATAAATAAATAAATAAATAAATAAAGTGACATGTTATGCATGTACCTTGGGAGACATAGTGACTTTAAACCAGATTTAAATTAATTCAACTCTACCAGAAAAGTTTAACCCCCCCCCCCCCCACACACACACACTCAAACAATCCACCAAGATAACTCAAAATATTTTGTTGGGGTGATAGCACATTGTTTTTTACAATGTGTAAGCTGATATAGTCTCTCCTTCATCTTCCTGCCTGAACTAGCTTTTATTTTAAGTAAACTGTAAATTCATTTTCCACAAGACTACTTTTGAACATTTTGCAGTACTGCTTTAATTCATTGGTATAATTAACCTTCCATGTTTAAGGTTTAATGTGTGTCGGCAGTTTCCTTCTCACAAGCATTTGTACATTTTATTGAAGTTTGTTTGTGAGCTAGTTCAGAGTTTTATATTATAGATCATTGTAATTGTTAAATCTATCGTCCCCATATGGATTTTAACAAGGCAATCAATATTGAAAATTACTTCACCTTCCATTAATTATGCTTATTGATTATATTGATTACAGAAATCTGTATTGTTAGGTGAAATTCACTCTGCTGAAGTGTAGGTTGATTAAATTAGGATTCAGAATTCCATCTGAACCGTTTTTTTAGCCAGAAAATGCAGAGATGACATTCAGGCTTTTAGGACTGTTTCAGATTGAAAGCCCTGCATAAGATAGGTCTCAGCAATTTCGTGTATATTATTTTAGTCGTTTTCCGTTCGAGAACTTGTTTCAAATGTGTATAACCATGGGAGCAAAGGGCCAAATCCAGACCAGCACTTCAGTGTATTTTCCACAGAAAGAGTGAGAGACTTATGCAGAAGGTACACTTGGGCACATGCCTGCATCCCACCCATAGTCAAAGTCACATATTTAAACATTTTAGTCCACACAGCTGCACAATCCACCCTGCAATGAGGCAGAGTACATTTTCACTGAATGGCTACAGTTTCAGTCCCTACACAGGTATTTCTTTGTAGGGAGAAAAAGGAGCATCCTGTTAGCAGCTGCTACCACCAGCTGCAGCAGTGTTTACGCTCTGTGAAGTCAGTACTACCTGCTCTACACCTCTATGCAATCACTTGCTTAAAATCCAACCTATCAAATATCACTTTCTCAGATCAACATTATCTTTTGGTGGAAAACAATGGATCTCCTCAAGGCTCTGTTCTTATGCAGCTGCCTTTTTCATTATGCTCGACATGTCTCCTGTGGGGCAGATTTTTTTTGAAACATAGCGTTAACTTTCAGTCTTACACTGATGAAAGACATTTCATAATTCATTCAAAAAATGTACTGCCAGATCAAAAGTATGCAGCATCCTTTTATACTTCTGTTATTACTATATTATATTAAGTTATTGTTAAGCTATGACATTACATTATATTATGAATATTATATGATATTAAGGTCATGTAAGCTTTTTTGGAAATGTGTCAGGCATTGTGCTGAATACCTAACCATGAAATACATATCAGAGAACTTAGGGGGATACTTGCGCTAAAGTCTTCCATTAAGGATAATGTAAAAAAGTATGCCAATCGCTGATTTCTTCCATCTCAGAGACGTTGCCAAATTAAGATGTTTTCTGCCTCTTAAAGACACAGAAAAAGCTTATTTGTGCTTTTGTCTCCTCAAGGCTAGACAACTACAGCACTTATCAACCCATCCAGACTGCATCCTTTCCTCCATACTTCAGTCAGTTCAAAACACTGCAGCCAGACTCGTTTAGAAAAATAGACACACAAGGTCTGTCTACGTTTCTCTTGACTAGGCATCAATTAAGAAAGTGCAGAATATAAAAACGTTTGAAAGCATTGAATGAGTTTGGACTAACAAACAAATTTGGACTAATGCTAAAGAAAAGCCTCAGACACAAGGTTGTTCGTTGTTCCATTGCACCAGTAGACCCAAAAGTGTATGTACACAGGTCTGCCTACCAAAGAAACCAAGTCTAACAGTGATGTATGTATGTGGAGTATGTACAAAAGTCCCGCAAACCAAGCAGGGGATACTTTGGACTCACACTGACTGTAGGAAATTGTGGCCCACACCAGCTCAATCTTTGGTCCACCTCCTTGGGCCTGGTTTTCAACATGGTTTTAACACAAAAACAGAGGGGTGGTTCCTTCGCCATACTAACTCCTTTCTAAACACTTCCAAATCTCCCCACTACCCCTCTTCCTCCTCTGGCTGAGGTCACACCTGCCTCACCTCCAGTAGGGGAAGTGCATGTGATCAAAAATAAAACAAACTGTGTGTATGCATGTACAAATATACATGCTATGTATTAGCTCTGTAACCATTAGTAACTCATAGGCTTAATTTTTAAGTCTGTAGCAAATCTTGAAATTACTGTTATCATGTGTGGGGGGTCATTAACAGGGGTTTGGTTTTAAAATCACCTGGTGGGGGACTCCAGTGGCTCACATGTTGAAGTATTTAGCCCCAGTCTTGCCATTACCAGCCATGGCCAGAGGTTCCCAGCAGTGAGGCAGCAATGGCCCAGGCTCGCCAGGGATGGTTGGGGTGTAAGTCAGTTAATAGCCTGGTAGGTCATGGGCTTACTAGCAACCCTTCCTGGTCAGCCAGGCACCTGCTGGTGCACAAACTGAACACATCTTCCAACAACACAGGTGTGTGTGTGTGTGTGTGTGTGTGTGTGTGTGTGTGTGTGTGTGTGTGTGTGTGTGTGTGTGTGTGTGTGTGTGTGTGTGTGTGTGTGTGTGTGTGTGTGTGTGATTGGTGGTGCACCTGCAGCATGAAAAGAAGCGAGGCCAGTTGTCACATGAGTCAGAGGAATCACATGCTACAGCTTACTAACCCTGAGTAAGAGGGAGCAGGTTGCTGCAGTTAGCTGTGTTCAGGTGGGGAAAAAGGTGTGGGAAAATAAAAAACTAACCTGGTAAAGTGCTTGTTTCACCTGTTTTATTTTCTCACACTCACAAAAACAAGCACCTTAAACCCATGCTTCATCTGTAGTATGAGTACCACAGTTGTGAAAATCTCTTGTCCCAGTTCCAGACCTCATGTTATGTGATAACATCAGTGATACCGATACTTCAAATAGAGCACCACAAACAGACTTACCTCAGCCCTTAGATTTACTTAATCTCTCCATGTCACCCAATAAAGACATTACATACCAAGCAAATCATGCTGGAAAGCTCAGAAATGTCAGTAAGCTGAAGCAGAGCCACACAGCTCCAGAATTCCTCCATGTTGCAGTGAGAGACTGATCAATAACTCCTGGATGCGTTTGACTGCAGTCGATGCATCTTAAGGTGGCACACCCTGTTATTGAGCCTCTAAGGGGTAGTCATTTTTCACACAGAGGCATTGTGAGAGTGGCAAATCTTTCTTTGATAAATAAATGAAATAAGAATCAAAATGTTGTGTTTCTTACTTCACTCCGGTTCCCTTTTTGTAATAACAGACTTTGGATAAACATCTGAAGTGTTCAGTGTCGAATCTGAAGGATCCTAGTTACCCATACCCAACATTAGAAAGGCCAGAATTAGCAACAGAATTTTTATCAAATGGACCCCTCATCTTTTTTATCGACTGGAACCCTACATAGTATTGACACATGAAAGAGGTATACATTTACCTAAACCAGTCTTCTTTTTGTGAGTCACAAAGCTGGTTTTCTTTACGTTTGAGTGCATTGAGCTGAGGGTGCAAATTGTTAGAAATTTTCAGCGGGATTTAATTAAAAGATATCTTTTAAATGCATATGCAAACATCTCCCTAAACCACCAAGAGCCCCCCACCCAACATACCCCCAGCCCCCACACAATTTTTAAAAAATGTTCAGGATAAAATGTCACCTTGAAAAATGAAATGTGTCATAACATAAGCAAAGCTCAAGTGAATGAGCCTGAATATCCTGCACATTAATTATGTCGATAATCGCTCTTAAAAGTCATGTGAATATTGGCTTTCGTTCTCTCTCCGTGGTGGCAGTCGTCCCTCAGGAGTCAAAAAGAGCCAAAATGACGGAGAGGAGTGCGTGTGAGGAGGTGGGAGGCCGTGTCCATAAATGATTAATGCAAATGGAGGCGCTGAATGACTATTGTGCTGCGGGGGTGGGGGACGGGCGGAGCGGCGACAGGGGCGTGTTGTAGAATCTGGTTCGAGGGAGCAGAGGAAGGGGGCCAACAAGGGGAGGGGAGGGGCACCTCCATGATGCACATGCAGTACTGAATGGCTCAGGAACTGCAAACTAATATGTGCAGGTGTAAGATTAAAGGAGTAATTATTCTTAGTGTGGTTACCCCATGCATACACACACACACACACACACACACACACACACACACATGCCTACATAAACAGATACCACACACATGCAAAAACACAACAACAGACATCAAAAAATAAAACTAAAGCTCTAAAGCTGTCAACTAGAAATTGCTTAGATTAATATATGTGCATGGCGAAAGATGAAGCCTATTGTCATAATTTTGTGGACTACTTGCTAACACACTGCTCATTGTCACCTCTAGGTGATTATGAGTAAAATTATGTATTTTTTCCCCCCCATAACCATTTGCCTCATAACTCATGTTGGTTTTCTCCCCGTGAAATCTGCCAAATTCAAGGAAAGTCATAATAAACAATTATTTTGACGTACGTAATTTAAATTAAACATGACTCATTATAGAGGCTGACTCATCTTGGATGTTGCTTACAAAATTGGGTCATAAATTTGTTATTGAAATCTTGGGCCAAGCTGCTTTACATTTTTATGTAATCCGTGCTTGGTGGTGTGATGTATTTATTAAATCATTTTACACCCAAAGGATGCGTTTAGCACCGTGGTTACTCATCACCATAACGCTTCACAAACCCCCCCGGCAGTGAAAAGAACACATCCATAAGATGGGTCTGACCTCAGCATAATCCAAGTGTGCTTTGTTCGTCGCTTTCAGTAATTCGCAGTTAGATATGAAGCAGCGTATGATAATGATGGGCGATGAATTAATAATCTTTGCATAATTAATAATACAGTATTACTGGTAATGTTTTTTGTTCAAATGTGTAATTTTTTTTTCATATGAATAAACCTCTGATGACTCCTGAATGTTTTGTGTTCACTCACAGCACGCTGCCTATTTGGGTAATATAATATTACACGAATTAACATGAGGCTGTGAAATGTGGCTGCAGTACAGCATGGCACCATTTTAACACGCACCATTGCAGCGTTGTCATGCTTAGTCAGTGGTCCATTATAAAACACAGCTTTTGCTTCAGACACTTTAGATTCATTTATCACCTAAAATGTGCAAAAAAAGGTCAAATATACTGAGAGTTCTTAGAGTTTATTTTCCGGTGTTAGGGAATGTCTTATAAGATATTAGAACCCAACGTGCTCCAAACATGTCTGTTAATACGTTCATATGTGGGACAGCTGAATTCTGGAGAGGGAGCTTCCCTTCTGCGTGCATCAAGCCTGTCCTCTGTAAATCTCTGTGCTATTGTATGTGTCACAGAGACATCCTATCAGTAATGTTGCCTGATCTTGTGTTTTGTTTCTGTTTTTGGTTTCTGTTTTTGTTTTTTTTTTGATGGTTTTCATGTGTTTTGTTTTTTTTTTTTCATTTTCCCCGTCCATGTGCTTTTGTTTTCATTGCCGTATTGTGTCTGCTCTGCCTCTGTTTTTCTCGACTACGTCTTTTGATTCTGTTTTTGCCCTGTTTCTGTTATCTCCTGGCTTTGACCCTATGCCTGCCTTTGACTCTGTTTTTGGAATTTACCCTTTTCGCAATAAACTTTAGTTTATTTCATTTCTGTCTGTGTTTGAGTTTATTCTACACCCTGACACATCCAGACATAGGAAATGAGCATGTATGATATCCAGAGGAATCTGTGGATGATACTGGCCTGAAACACAAGTCTGGATTTAATATCTGCCAAGGTATGATGCATATCCACAAAAATATAAAGATTCTTAAGAGATGGTCTTTATTTTTCAGCATATCAAATACAGTCGCTGTCAGGATAGTCCAAGATATTGACCATTTTCATACACATACAGCAACAAATTCATCTCAGAGAAATCAGAGATTTCTTTGATTTGCCAAACTTTTGATTTTTTAAAGTTTTTGTCTGAATGATTGGCACACATAATATATTCTCTCTCTGTTTTTAAAGCTAGCATACTTTAGTGATTGGCTTATTTGCATAATACCCAGCGGGCCCATGGTACTTGTATTTACGATGATTGTCGCAGGTGAGCACACTTCACTGCCGTCCAGGTGCTTAGGAGAACAGTGGGGTGAGCAAAGAGATGTAATCAGAGCACATTTTTTGTTGTTGCTACAATTTTTTGTTGTTTTGGTTTTGAAAACATATGAGAACTGTTGTATCAACCAGAAACAGTTGGTTATCAGACATTTTAATGCACTGCTTGTTGTACATGCTTAATGAAAATTGACATAATCTGTTCAATAAAATAAAAGAAAACCCATGCTTATTATTACTGTTTCATGCTACACAACAAGATTTATCATCTGAAGAAACTCAGCTATACCAAAACTGTTGGAGTAAAAATGAAGGCCCTTGGGTTATACTTTGCTGTCAATCATTGACTTGTTTGAAACAATCAAAAATGTTCTTCTCTTCTCAGCTAAAGTTTCTGGCCCCGATCATTGAGTCATTGACACTATATGGCAGCTCATTCCACTTCTGTTTAAGTGACACTGCACTCCCCCATTACTAGTGCAAACAGTGCCAGGGGTGACAGAATAAACTTTTTAAAATGCAGATTTTTGTGTATGAAAAATGCAAGCATTAGAATTATGGCTGTTTTTCTATTGACATAAACATGTCATAACTGAGAAGAGCAGTGCAGACATTAAAACATTTGCAGACATAAATACGAACACATTATTATAATACAATACAACAGCACAGCAAGCATAAAAAGCAGAAAAAATTGTAAATAATGGTTTTAATAAACCTTCCCCCACAGAGGTCCACAGGAATGCTCTACTGTGTGTTTTAAATGAGTGATTCTCAAAGCCAGTCCTTGGGGCTCGTGTGTATGCTGATTTTTGTTACAGCCAATCTCTAAACAAATTAAAGATGTTGAACACATGCATTTAAATTGCACAATCATTTTCCCTTCGATTTTATAAACACAATGCAAGTTTGGCTCTCAGCCATTTGCTTTTGAATTAATTATCTAACAAGTGGTTCACTTTCAGCGACCAGGTGTCCACACTTTCACCAGCTATAACTGAATACACTGATTAATCTGTTGGTCTGTAATTTAATAAATACAAATTGTGGTCTGTTTCCAAAGGTTCTCTGAAAGGATTTGTCTCATAAAGTACGATAGAAGAGAGAAAAAATTAAACGTTATCATATGACTGATTAAAAGCACTGGATGTGAAATATGGGACTAGTTATGTGGCTTAAGAGGGGAAATTATCCCTCAAGACATTACGATTATCTAATTAAGAACAATTAACAGCTTGAAATAATTCAAGTGTTGCAGCTGTGGTTGTAAGAAAAAACCAAAATACACAGAGGTTCCCCAGGACTGAGTTTAAAAATGACTGTTTTAAGAAACAGCAGTCTGTTGAGCTCTCAGAGAGAGAAAAACATAAAATGAACAACAATTATAATCTACTGCTTAATTAGTATAAACAAAATAATAAAAACAAATACAAAAAATGGCTAAGGTCACATACTTTCTTAGGTTGTTTTCAGATAGTGAGGGATAATTTACTGCCACTGAAATAATGATGCCATATGTAAATAATCATTTCATGTTTTGCATAAGTATCTGAATAAAAGGAAATTTAGCTTTTGTGGTGAAGAAATGCAAAAACAACAGCATAAACAGCATACTTTGCTATATCTATAAAATCCCATTGGGTTACCTTTAAACATGAAATTTCCAACCAGTTTTGAATCCTGCATGAGAAGATAAACAGACCGTTTAACTTATATGCATTTTATACAGGGGATCTTGCTCATCTGTAATTATGGACCCCAAACACAAAGCTGCCATTTCCTCAGATCTACAGGTTTCCTTTTGATATAAAAATATGTAGTTATGAGGCATCATATGGATTGATATGCTGAAGATATATTTACATATGCACACACACACACACACACTCACACACACACACACAGACACACACACACACACACACACACACACACATAACACACACACACACACACACACACACACACACACATAACACACAAAAAATCTTTAAAATTCTCAACCAACTGGAAGAAGGAAATACTAGGAAATTTCAATAGGTTTTATTCAAACATCAGACACTGTGTTATGGCTGTATTACTTATCGAGCCTACCTCTAAACAAAAACAGTAGTGAAAAGGAGACTGTTCTGTATTCTCAGTGAAAGGTGAGAACTACACTGCACCAGCTATGTATAAATCTATAAGGTAATCTTTCTCATTTTTTAGAAAATGGGTCAGCCATGACAATCTCTGATTACACTGAGGTTTCTTGAAGGGTGCTAGAGCATCTTAAAGACCCAGCAATCAATGTGGACCGGCACACCTGATGCCTGACTAAAATATACACGCAGGTGGGGACTGGCCTGATGCCTGACTAAAATATACACGCAGGTGGGGACTGGCCTGATGCCTGACTAAAATATACACGCAGGTGGGGACTGGCCTGATGCCTGACTAAAATATACACGCAGGTGGGGACTGGCCTGATGCCTGACTAAAATATACACGCAGGTGGGGACTGGCCTGATGCCTGACTAAAACATATACTGGCCTGATGCCTGACTAAAACATACACGCAGGTGGGGACTGGCCTGATGCCTGGCCTGGCCTGATGCCTGACTAAAACATACACGCAGGTGGGGACTGGCCTGATGCCTGCTAAAATATACACGGTGGCCTGATGCCTGACTAAAATATACACGGCCTGGCCTGATGCCTGACTAAAATATACACGCAGGTGGGGACCTGATGCCTGCCTGACTGGCCTGATGCCTGAAAAATATACACGCAGGTGGGGACTGGCCTGATGCCTGTGGGGACTGGCCTGATGCCTGACTAAAATATACACACAGGTGGGGACTGGCCTGATGCCTGACTAAAATATACACGGGTGGGGACTGGACCTGGCCTGATGCCTGACTAAAATATACACGCAGGTGGGGACTGGCCTGATGCCTGACTAAAATATACACGTGGGGACTGGCCTGATGCCTGATGCCTGATGCCTGAAAAAATATACACAGGCACTGGCCTGATGCCTGACTAAAATATACACACAGGTGGGGACTGGCCTAATGCCTGACTAAAATATACACGCAGGTGGGGACTGGCCTAATGCCTGACTAAAATATACACAGGTGGGGACTGGCCTGATGCCTGACTAAAATATACACGCAGGTGGGGACTGGCCTGATGCCTGACTAAAATATACACAGGTGGGGACTGGCCTGATGCCTGACTAAAATATACACGCAGGTGGGGACTGGCCTGATGCCTGACTAAAATATACACACAGGTGGGGACTGGCCTAATGCCTGACTAAAATATACACGCAGGTGGGGACTGGCGAGATATTAAGCTCAGACCGATCCTCATTTAAAACAGAAATTAATGGAGGGAGTCTTTCCTTCAGACTTACAATTTTACATGGCTTTCACTGACTTGAGTGCCACAGTTGATTTATGAATTAAAAATGAGACAAACAAAAACACCTTATGAAGATACAGTCGCAGAGTTTCACTGAATTTGGAAAAGAAAAAAGACCATTTCTTAATTTTTTTTTTTTTTTACAAATTTTCTCTGATGTAGAGTTCGATCTCAGTGGAGTAATACCTCTTCTGTGCACCCACAAACTCCAGCCCACCGAAACAAACACGGTTAAGTGTTATCAAATGACCACTTCATGCTCACTGCGTGTTATTTTTACTGTGTTTCGCAGATTTGCATGAGCCGACCTTTAATCAGAGCAAAATTAAAGGGTGGTAAAGAGACTGGTGGTGCCAGGCAGGAAAGACGAGCAGCGCCGAATGCTGTGTGTGTGACTATTTACAGAAAATCAGTGAAATAAATGGGAATGACAAGTGGCAGTGAGCGAAGAAAGAAATAATATCATGAGACTTAAGGGCAGTTGACTCATTGTGATGAGTCTGGTAGATTGAAAATGTTGTACAACTGTACAGGTCCAAAAATTGACACGCCACAGAAAGGATGCTTTTGTATGATTTCTACTTCTTTTTTTTGCATTATCACAGGATAGGTTTGGTATCACGCTCATGAAGTTACTGACCAAGTGACCAGGCATTCGTTTTCTGACTAATTGGGCAAAGATTTACGTCACTACTATTTTCTTCTGTTTAATTGGTATTGCTTTGGAGAAAACAGGAAATAAGCAAGGCGGGGCTGTGTCTTTGAGGAGGAATAATCACCAGAGACATTGTGAGAAATGGAGCAGGGATGGGGGTTGTTGTGGGGGGGGGCAGGGATTTTAATCAGGCAGATGATAAGGGACCCTCTCTGCTGTAGGAAACCTTTAATTTGACCGACAAAGTGTTAATTTAATTGTCTTTATCTTCACCTAGAATATCTCTGATGCCGTAGATTTGCTGGACTGGGGTGATCTGCTTCCACAAGATTAGATTTCGAGAAAACAAATTACCTGAAACCACTCGAGGATATCTGCCCAGAGTTTCTTGAGTTTGAAAGAAAATCCTATGATAATCTAAAGTGAATGTAATGAGAATGTATCATTTTGGATGACATCCAGGATGCATTATTCAGAGTAATGTTGACATTTATCACCAAACCACAGATAGAACCTAAGCAATAATTAAAATGGATTTTGAGGATTTTGCCCCTTATACAGATATGTGTCTTTATATAAATACATTGCATATTACATAAGAGTGCAATCCACTTTCATTAAAAATGCATTGGTCCATGCCAAACATCCAGGGGTGAAATCTGTACATGATGACTGAAGTATGTTACTTTATCTGACAGCAGTATAGAAGAGATCAATTTATGGTGACAGTTTAAGGCCCGCAGAACCATGTGTCTGTGTTTTGCTGTCCTAAACTTTCAGGAAGCTGTGATACTCTTTTATTTTGTATAACTGATGCAAAATGGTAGGAAAGTTTATTTTCCCAAAAAAATTTGAGGTAAAAAATTCATGACATTTCTGAATATGTCAAAATACAATTTTCATCCATGTTGAGGTTGAATGTTTTATTTGAGGTGGTTATAAGCCTTTTAATGGTGCCTCTTGCCCTCTGCATTCAAATATAAAAAGAAAGGCTTTTTCTTCTTATATCCGGGGTTCTTTACTTATATGATACTGGAACCAGGTACCATACGGAAGCATTAATGAACTGTTTGGTTATATAGAACCACTCTATCGCAAATGTCAGTGGCTATATATATAACATTAAAAAAGGTTCCCCTGTCATAATGAACCCTTGTTGATGCTATTTAGGACCATTTTATATATCATTTCCTCTCTGAGTGTACTATAAACAGCTGCAGGTTCTTTTTTTAACAGCTTTCGTGTCATAAACTTAATCCACAAATATCTCCAGTTTATTTCAATATCAAAGCTCAACAGAGTTGACTGAATACGACTGAATACAGCAAGACAAAATAGAAAAAAAATATATAAATACAATATATATTAATTAAATACATATTACCAGTTTAATTTTATACATTTTAATGATCTTTGAAAATAAATGTTTAATGATATGATTTTATATAATGATATAAGTTTAATAAAACACATAGGAAACATGTTTTAATGTCTTATATTTAAAATAGTTTTCATTTATTTTCCTCTGTTATTTTTTAACAATTTTAAAAGTTTTAAGAAGACAGCAAATATATCCCAAAACCATCCTCTTCTATGAATAATTCGGATTATTTGTTATCTCAGTATAATATAGCCTTTTAATGTTAAAAGCACTCACACACACAAAATAAACGAACATTTTTTATTCGCTCAGTTTTTACATACATTAAGGTGTAGTGCACTCATGTAAGTGTATTGAAATGATGAAGTCGCCTTTGCTCCTGCCGCCTCTTCCTGTCCAGTCAAGTCAAAGTGGCTCTCTGGACTCAAACAGCAGTTCACTAGAAACATTCTCAGACAATGGAAGGAATTAAATTGAAATGCTTTATTAAGTGGTTAGGTGTAGTGATTGTACACTGGTTTTGGGCTTGGAGTCCTAAGGGGGAGAGGAGTGCAGATGTTCTTGTAGGAGAAGAGGACCCCCATATAGGAAAACACATAATTAGGAAAGGTGGCGATGGGGAGGAGGTGGAATGCCAGAAATGCAAAGCATGATGGGAGCTAGGAACGTGGTGTTTATATACTTGGGTGGAGACCAGAATTGATTGTAGGGCGTTGTCTGAGAATGATTCTCCCGAACTTTGTTTTAACAAACTCCATTTGTCCATAATCTTACCATTAAATGATGTTCATCAACACAATATGTCTTAGGTTTGTTGAGAAAAAAACATTGTATCTTTGAGAGAACGCACCTCAGTGAAATATTTTTTGTTCATCTAAATTAGAGGACCCAGAAATGTTTCAGAATGCGCTGTTGATTATTGATCTTCAGTTGCCTGCTGTTTGGCGCTGCAGTTTTTCTGCCCTTTAACTTTCTGTTCATATCGCATACTTTAACAGTCCATCTCTGATAAACAAGAGAATCTTTTCCTGTTGTAATTTTAAGTATAATGTCTTTTTCTAATGTTTTCAAAACTCTCATTCCTGGGTGTCATCATCTTCTGCCCTCAATCAGCCATGTTAAACCCAGGCTGACGAAGACTGGCATTATGGGATGTAAATAATTCACCATTAATAAGCATTTCAGATGGAACGGGCCTCTGTGTAAAACTATGATTACAATCTATTAAAGACGCGAGCGGGGGGAATAGCAATTTAAGGCTTCGGGCATCTCTTCACTTTATCATTTAATTACATCTGGTTTAATGTTTGCTTAGTCTTCCTAATCTTCTGTAGTGTTCAACGGCTTTTACTCTGTCATGAGCAGAGGTGACAGCAATATAAGGCAGGGAAGATGATCGTTTTCACTTCTGAGAAGTTTCATTGCAGTTCTTGGATTTTTTCTGGATTTTGTGAGAATGGGTCGAAACCTTCTATGTACTTTTTTAACTGCTTCCCATCATCTTGTTTTCAACTCCATTTTGGCTCAAACATAGGTGCTCTAGTATGCATAAAAGCAGCCGCTGCTACATCGTTCCCTGGTGTAAAATCCATTAGGCTGCGCTGTAACTGGGGGACTGAGTCCCTGAGGACTAGCTTAGCTTGTTTGGGCAAACTGGTAGTGACGGGGGAGTGAGGTTTCATTTAACAAAAAACGGGACCAGTTACTATATACATTATACATATACGACTCAGCGATTTGGACCAATGATTGTTCCAGGAAAAATCATTTCACAGTGATTGACAGCTCAGCGTAGCTCCACCCATAATAGGGTTCCAGAGACCTCACTCACTCTCCCATCACTATAGATTTCAGGTTTTGGTTCAACAAGAGTCACATCAGTCCCATTGGGACACTTAAACCCCAATTCCATCTACAAAACTACAGCAAAATATGTATATTTTAAAAAGATTGTGCCTCCACATGACCTAGTAACTTACATTACAATTATAAGGATTTCAGTACATTTTTGAAGAAAACTCCACATAATAAAAATTCTGATTATTTTCAAGCAATGTTTGCTTTCAATAAGCTTCCTGCGAGAGCAGCTGATGGCTGCAGATTTGAGCTGTTAAAAAAAAAACATTTAGAGCACAACCAGTGAATAACATTTAACTGAATGGCAACTCAATGCACCACCAAAAAACAAAAACAAATAGTTGAGCAAAAGGGGAAATGAGAAATCATTTGATCTTATAATCCCCTTACAATGGCAAAATGACCTCTCTCCTCTTTAATCTATAACTGTGCTTAACAGCACAAACTTACGTGCGACCCTGCGGTTCGAAGATTTGGAGATTACATGAACGTTGGCAGGGCTGGTAGTGGCATATTGACTTCTGTCGTGCAAAGTCTGCCCGAGGGAGACCCTTCCCCCTGCGTGGCATGGCGTGGCACGGACAGCCTCTGTTCTACATCCTCTGTGCCGGTGCCAGATCTGCCCGCTGGCACACTTTCTCTGATATTCTTTGGCTCTCCTCCGCTGGCTGACAGCGGCGTCTGCCGTTGCCCTGAAGGGCCGCTGCGTTAATTGAAACGCTGCATGCTGCTGAAACAAGAGTTGCCACTGTTTCAAAAAGTTTGTGTTACTGATTTTTTTTTTTTTTTAAAAAATTCTCCTTGACTGTCGGACAAAATCAATGATTTCCATTTTCTTATGGTACAGAGTGATGGTATCAGGCCAGAAAAGAGGACAAAAGGGGCCTGGAAAGAATAACAGCATGTGACAGGGCAGACACTGATACAGCCTAAACATGAAAAATGATGTTAATTTTGATTCACAGTTACAAAGATGCGTTGTAAAGAAAAAAATGCTTTAAATTGATTCAAACAAGTCACCTATATACATCTGACTGTAGAGACAACACACAATGTGTTTCAAGGAAAGCTCTCTCTCTATTCACTGAATAGCTGGCAATGGCCCCTCAGATCATTGCCAAACTAATGAAAAATATGTCCATTCAAACTGTACATTACTCTCTCAGTTACATCACTGTTTGAACAACTTTATAAACAAGTTGATCAATCAGACAGACAGACAAGCAGACAGACAAACAGACAGACAGACAAACAGACATGTGCTCTGGTCAAACTTTCTGCTTTCTTTCTGCAATCTTCTTTCATTTTCAAAATACACATGCTTTGATAGTAAAAACTCCCTTTGCTGTTGTAATGTTCCCTTAAGCTTCATTTCTGTTTTGAAGTAATATACAGTTCATGACTTACTGGTAATAAATGTATTCTGTACAGCCTGTTATTTACAAAGTGGCTTTTCTGAGTATCCATTACAAAAATTCAACATAATGTGAGGCCAATCTTGAATCAATGACATTGCTAATGACTCTGGGGATTTAAATGGCTAATTAAGGCCAACTTTAATTAAATGCCTCATTAATTAAAAGATAAAAGACATAATAAAAAAGATAATATTATCAGCTAAGTTTATCTGGACTCAAGATTATTTACACAGATAAACAGAACATTTTAAGTTTTCTCAAAACATCCAGAGTGAAAATAGTGTGGACCTCATTAGCACAGAGAGAAAGCGCAGTTACAGAGGGCAGGAAATCGCAGGTCTGATCTGATCCATTCTCCAATATGAAGTCAACAGGGGTAGTGAATTAAAATCACATCAGCTGCTGTTTCTCTACAGGGAATGCCATTGAACCCCTACTGGAAGAGTTACCTGCCAAAGCACTGCCAGCCAGGATTAAGTGTCACAGAAATGCTAAAATTCAAAATGAAAGCTGCAGGAGGTGGCAGAGTTTCATACATAACGGGGAGCTAGAGGTCAATGGGAATCTGTGAGAAAACATCAAGCCCCACTCACAGCCTGCTTTACTGCTGTACGCGCCTTTGGAAAAGCAAGGCTTTGCAGGGATGACAAACCGGCCATGTTGTTTGCCTGTGTGGTGCTGCAAGAAGCTGTCTCCATCAAATCACACCAATGTGCCCTCAAAGGTAGTAAGTTAAGAGTGTGGGGGAGGGCTAATTGCAAGATGTATGGAGTGATAACATTTTTTTTTTTGGTGGGGGGATACTTTTTGACCATATCTCTATAGTATTTTAGTGATTCTTCACTCATTAAAATGAAATGCTTTGCAGACTTCAGACCAGGTGCAACAAATCACATGGAACAGACAGGAAAAGCTGGTTCATTTGCAGTTTCTGCACTGTTTATTCTCAGTGTGAGAACACCGATTTTCCGGGCACAAATGACCTCCATTAGCTCATAAAAGCCTGAAGAAGGTTCATTTAGGTCGAAAAGTTGTGCGATCACGCTGAGAAAGAGCGGTGGTGGAAATCGTGAGTAAACGGCGTGCTTTGGAGTTTTCATCTCGTCTCAAGTCTTTGCCTGAAACCTCTTTCCTGCCGTACCAGGGCCAGGGGCAACAGCTCATATTACGCGTCACCATCTCTGTGATATTGGTCACTTTATTAAACGGTATGTTTTTCGCTTTGACAGTAAGTTGCGAAGGCAGCGCAGGTTTCTTGCTCGCTGTCCATGATTAGTTTACCACAGCGGCCCCTTGATGCTCCCTCCTCCTGGTTCCCCCCCTACATTCGCTGTCATAAATCACAGCATGCTTGGAGCTTGTGGGAAGGTGTCCATGCGAGGAATTTGCATTCAGCTCCCTGGGGCTCGACCCCTGCTGTCTAGTGGATGACAGTGAATTCAGAGAGCCATCGAACCTTTGGGATTACAGCAAGCCAGGGCTGAAACTCACCCTATCCCCCCTCATGCAGTTGTTTATCTGGATTTTGCTTTTCTCCAGTAATACTCGCTTCACTTAACATGCTCCCAGCACACTCATCGGAACCGCATGTTATACTCGTCAGGAAAAAAAAAAAAGCCTTCAATCCATCAATCGGCATGGACAAAGTATATATTGTTCAGGTTCTGCGTGAAGTGTTGAGAAAACAGTGTGAGGAAGTTAACTAGGAAGTTAAAAAACACCTCAAGAGAATTGTGGGGAAAGAGATAAATTCAGAGATGTGTTTTTTTTTTTGTTGATATCATGAACAAATGTGAACAAAATCCCTAATTACACCCTGGGTCTTGGACTTACCCCACAATTTTGCTTGTGAACACAAATATTTGGGTTAATCTTTCACAATGCAGGCATGATATTTATCTATTAACTTTTAAAAAATGCAAAAAAGATCCTTTTGTTCCCAGATAATTAGGCAACCTTGCAATTAATTTGCAGTCTGACCCACTGGTTAAATAATTAGAAGAAGTCTGAGAGCACCTGAGAAGCGTGAGAGGAGAATGTTGGACGTTCTGCCACAGCCCACTGTAAAACCCAGCGTATTAATATTGATGAGGAACAACTGCTGTAGACAGATCTCAAATCAGCATTTTTAGACTGGCAGAGTGACAGGCAGTCCCTCATCAAAGCTGCTTTAAAAACGTGATCTGATAAACTGAGCGTTTATGTCCCGCACAGAGCTCTCAGCAGCTGTTGAAAATGTCTTTCTCCTGATTTGGCTGTGTACAGGGACGGGGCTTCATTCAACGTTCGTCCTTGATTTTTTTTTTTTTTCTCACAGTTGATGGGGTTGGTGTTTTAACTGCTGATATAAAAGCTGTCACTACAGGACATTAATGAAGGAAATTCATGTTCATTGCAAAGCTAACTGTTAAGATAGATGTTCGCAGAATACAGGCCTGCTCATGATTTCTTGATAATTCCTGTTATCCTGGTCTGCTTTCTGACAAGAGTTATCCAGTGTCTCCATCTGTAGATTTGTTTGTTGTTTGTTTACATCATAGTAATAATAGTACATACTACAGACCTACTATTCAGTCCCAGTGTGTGTAGTATTTGTACATGTCACTTCCTCTGCATTGGAAAAAATCGATACATGCCAAGCTTTTAGAGACAGGAAGTTGATGGCGCTTAGTGTAGTAAAGAATACTGTAGGATTTTGCGGGTAACAGATTCACAGTGAAACATGTTTTCATTGCAAACTAAAAACTGAATCACAAACCAAAGTGAAGTGTTTTGTATTATTGCATCATCATACTTGTCTTTATCTAGTCTATGGAAAGTAACTATTTGTATTTGTGAACAGTGACAGTACCATGTTTTTGTATTACATTTTTCAGTAGATTTAGTATAATATCTGGGTCATCTTATTATATTACATTTTTTTAATATCACACATTTTGTGTTTACTAGTGGCCATTAATATTAAAAAGTACACTAAAGTTGGCTAGTATACCAATTGAAAGAGACAGAATGTATTTCAGCAGCCGTTTATTAAAGGGGGGAAGTGGGGGATGGCTATCCAAGGTAACTGTTTCCAGTTAATTTACTGGCCTATCCTGAGTTGTCACTGTGACTCAATTCAGAATTATCTTTTAGATTGGGCTATAAGACTGTCAGCTTACAGGTTTGGTGTGAGATAGCATGAGGATTTCCCCTGTGCCTTGGTGATGGACAGCTCACTATATGTAGTTCATTTATGAGCCTGTTCTGTCTTACCTCAGTCCGGGACTGTGAGCATCCTTAGGGACAGGTAGGAAGGTGGGCGGAGTCCCCCAGGATTTCTCACCCTTATTGGTCATTCCATGCTCCTGACAACCAGCAAAGGTGCATCTTTCAATTCAATAAATTTTTATTTTGTATGTTTTTTTAATATTATTGTCAAAAGAAAGCTTTACATAGATCCCTTGGCCTGAGAACCCTCTTAGCAAGCCTGAGGTAACAATGGCTAGGAAAAAAAACACCCCGCCTAAAATGGAGAAACCCACACCCAGAGGGGGAGCCCATGTGCTTATGGCAGACACTGGGATCAGGGATCTCAAACCCATTTACAGAGAGTCACAATCTATTCAGGTCTATACGGAGCACATGGACTCGCCAGCAAAATCAGTGACTTAAATGAAGCACTTAAGTGCTATAACACACACGAAACCCAGCAGAACTTGTGGCCCTCAAGGGGGGAGGTTTGAGATCCCAGCTGTTTGCTGGGGCTGTAATAATCTATTGATTTGTAGCCCCGAGGGGCTCTGCTGAAATAGTGGCATAACCAGCACCTTTTAACACATGACCCTGTCCATGACTCTTCACTGTCTTCTGACTTCCTCACCCCAGGGATTTGGTGAAGCCACCTGAATATATACAGAAAGGAAGCTCAAAATGTGACTCAGTGACATGTCTTACAGTACAAAATGTTTGCCTTTAGTTATTTTATTTAATACATAAACATAGAAACTAAGGCAATAACTGACAACTGAAATGGATAAAATTGACCTAAAATACACTGACATGTCCTGCAGTCATAATTTTGTATCTTGCACTCTACATTAGGGTTCTTCAGATTATTTTTAAATGGAGCATATATTACATTATATTGTTTTATGGTTATTTTTTAAGATGCTTGTCTCCAGACCAACTCACAACATAAAGTGTTTAAGGCAGAGACAATAGTGCAGGAAGTAAAGTCCCAAGCCACAGAAGTGAGAAAAACATATAGACCAAACATGAGAACCACATGCTATTTATAAAACAATGCAAGAACAATAAGTAGTATGTACTGTTCATGTGTGTAAATAACATTGTTGAAATATGAATTATTTATGTTCATGTCACTGGTGGGAAATGTACGCAAACACTGTGCAGATACAGATGAGGATAGTTATGAATTTTGATGCATTTGGATAGTACATTATTTTTATATATGATTCTCAGTTATCATAATTTATTAATACATATATTTTTTTATTTTCCCGCCTGAACCCATCATTCCAATTGCAGTTACCCCGTCCCACAAGCTCAGGGGAGAGCAGCTGATTGTATGACGCTCTCTGATTCATGCGTCTACAAGCTCACCACTATTCCCACTGCAGATATTCCGCTAATCCCATAGCATCTATGCTATTGGTGTATATAAGTCAGTGCGTATGACTGGTCCACATACTCGCAAGTGCCTGGCCAGCCAGCAGTGGGCGCTAGAGAGAAAATGAAACCATAACTGGATATAACCCTGATTTGTTCAAATCTGATTGTTGCCTTGGCAATGTGGACCTCTGGGTGCCAGGAGCGAGGCTATGGGACCATCCTGTGCGGCCCCTGGGTTTCGAGGTGAATCGTCTGCATCGCCAGACTGTGATTTCCTCCTGAGAAGCTGTCGGACCACAGGATTTACAGATTATAGGAGTTTGCCAGGAGGACCGATTTCAGATATGCCACCCGTCACAATTTCACTGAAATTGCTTCTAGAATGTTCGAAGAAGCACGGCAGGTTGCCACGGTGCTGAATCATGCATGCTGATGTTCCAGCGCGGAAGTTTCCTGCAGCTGTCCAACGTGGCCATTGGTGTCCTATGCTATTACTGCCTGTATAAGCAGTTGCACTGTGCACAGATAAATGACACACTTGCTTGACTCCAAAAACACTTCTCATTTGCTTATGCAGAAAGTATCTTACAGGAAACAGCTGGGGCAGTATTTTTTTGTCAGATTTTCTTTTTTTTTCATTTCACCCTTATTTTCCCTCATTTAGTTTTACCCGTTGCTTCAGCCTCCTCTGCTAGTGCTATTCTAGGCTTTGCTATCCTTCAAAAACAAGTGATGCTGTGCTTCTGTTTCTTTTCATCCCACAATCCATTAGTTATTGTCATGCAGACACTGGCAGAGAGAGGAACTCTAGATGTAGCTTGTGCCATCAGGCTGCAGGTTCCTGATTGACCAGGAGGGGGTGCAAAGAAGACGAAGAAGAAAGGAGGATGTGTGTTTTGAATATCGGGACCCACCCATGGATGTTCCACACAGTCAGAACCTTCACAACCTGGGCTATAGATAATTGTGCACTTTCCAACAGTGTTGTTGGCCACAGACAGCAGGTTTTTTTTTTTTAAAAATAATTTATTTAACCAGGTTAGGTCAACTGAGAACTCAGATATCCTAGGAAATCCTGAGGAATCAATGTGGGGAGGGATTGTAAGGGATTTGATAGCCAATCAGGCATAGGGGCTATTTAAGCAGCCAGATGTAGAAATCAAGGTTTTATGGGAATTTGAGAAGAATCCTGAGGTTAACAACCATACTCTTTTGAAGAGTTCCATAAGATCTTTACTGAGTGCTGTGACCAAGGACCTTCTAATGTCTCATCTGAAGGACAGTGTACTTCTATCCATATGCTGCTGGAGCTAAGGATTCTCTTTGGTCCAGAGAGAAGTGCGCCCCCTTCTGCCCCCAACAAGTCTGCGGGGTGGCATGGCTGCTGGCATTGCAGTAGTCCACATTCAGTAAAACACTGTTGAGCCCGTCCGCACACTAGCACAATTTCTTAATGGTAAGAGCCACCCTGCTGCCTCATTCTGGGATTTCCATTTCTCATTAACCATCAGTACCCCTATTTGTAAAGCTGACCCTTCATGCCTGACCTGCTGTGATTTCAGCTAATATTTTAGGTATACCAGAGATATATATACATATATATATATATATCCTGTCTCTTAAAGCATGTTCCTTTCTTTAAGTGCTTGCAGAAGCTATTATCTAGCTCGTGGGAGCCAGTCACGCTACATGATCCACAGATTTTTGATTTCAATACAGACCTGACAATTTCCAGAACGCAGACCTCGCCAGATTGAAGAGAGATAAATTCGAGCTGAAATTGAATAATGTATTCATGGCTTCGGGGACTCTTCTAGAACGTTCCGTTTCTCTGAAGGAGGGCTAATTTAAAAATCGTGAATGGTCTCTTTACAATTTTATAAGTGACTGTGCTGGGGTTTGGGGGACTTGTCAGCGTGCCCTCATCACATTCATTTTAAGGGGAGACATCAAACTTCCCAAAGCGCATGAGGTAGGCCCTCCGGCGATATCCTGCAGTCTGAGGCGATCACAGAGAATTTAGACCCAATGAAAGGGTTACTTACGTGCAGAATTTACATACTGCCGCTTGAGGTTATCTCCTGTTGGCTTGACCTTAAGCAGCGCACCCTGAGGGTCTGCAGGCCTCTGGGATCGCACTCCGCCGTGGTCGAAACCCCCAGTTTGGTTGTTTATCTGCAGCTTGCCTTCCGCTGTCGTACGCGCTCCACTGAGCATGCTCCCAGTGCGCTTGCACGTCTTTCTCATCAGGAAAGAACGGTGGCGGTCCCACGGTTTGCCCAGAGAATGGGCTTGGTAGTGCAGGTACAGTGTCTTGCTATGAGCTGATGGGGACACAGCAGGAGGAAGTTGACATGATGGAATGCAAGGTGCTTGAGTAAAGAGACTTGAGCGGTGGGAGGGGAGTGAAAGACAAGGCAGCAGCTGAACCAGTCTGAACACCTTAGCTGGTGATGATGGGGATGGATAACAAAGGATCGAGGATCCACTGCTGTGATAAATATAATTTTTTGGATTCTCAAAATAAATTACATGTAATGTTATTGTTGTTGTTTAGCTTCTGTTTTGATAAAAATAATCCTTCCTCATTCTCGCTGTGGGCAGTGATGGTTCAATCTTAAGAGCACTTGCTACCATGCCTCTCTGGTTTCTGGCAAATTGCAACAAAATGGAAGATTATCCATGGAGTACTGTACCATTATGTTTCATAAGAGAAATAAAATGCTTCCCTTGCATTTGCAGAATTTTCTTTGCTTTTGAAAGAAACAGGCAGCCTTGGTCAAACTAAAAAAAAGGCTTTGGGCCTGGCTATCAAAAGCAGTGTTTTCAAACACAGATTCTTGCAGACTCCTCAGTCATATCACTGAAGTGTGCTGTGGGAGTATAGATCTGATCTGGGTCTGAAAGAATGAGGTAAAGGTGATCGTCGTTGTTTGATTATTTGAATGGTTGGTTCAGGTGCATAGGAACCACTTCATTACACAAAATCATTCCCCTCTGTTTGTCTCGCTCCCCCCACAACATCTCTGCAGTTAAACTAATGTAGGGACAGGGGCTGAGATGGCTCCAGGCCAGCAGCTGGGTGCATCTTTCGCTTACCCTCACTGACTCATTGTGTTTCACAAGAGAGACTTAGGAAATCGATACCTTTCTTCTCCCATCAGCCTCTATCGATTAATTGCCCTGAAAGAAACTTGGCTGCGCTTCAATTATCACCTGTTCTGTCCAAAATTTAGAGACAGGAGATTTGTCTTCTGCTCAGAGAGAGAGAAGCCTATCACAATAGAATGGAAATAAGGGGGAAAGAATTGCAAGTGAATAGCACAAATGAATTCCTTCAAAATGCATTGAGGTTTAGTGTTAAACCACAGCTGGCATGGCCCCTTTTTCCCTTCGAAAAATGATTACAAATAATAAATACATAAATGAAACTTAATGCCTAAATCTTGTTTTTTGTCTTTTTTTTGTTTTTTAATGAAATTAAATAATATAATAAAAAAGAAATAAATATGTTAATTTCAGATGTTCTCTTTGATCGATGGAGGAATACGAGCCACTGAGGCAAACTCTGATTTAAATAAAAAAATGATCAATGAAGCAAGATATAAGCATCTAAGTTTTGCGTTTGTGAAACTTAGACACTCTGCTGGTCATTAAAAACTCTGTTTGTAGTCTCTGCACAAGAGACTGAGTTCAATCAGAACTACCGAATAGAGGTTTTCCATTTTTTGTTCCGTGAATAAGCACTTTTATAGCTCATCAAACGCATAATAGTCCATGAAACATACGTTTGTAGGATCTATCACTTTACAGAGCTCTGGAGGCACTTTAGGGGGTGTTCTGCAGGCTGGGGAGATCTTTCCAAAGAGGAGTTTTTCATCCTGCAGCACCTCTTGTTCCACCCGAATATCTGTCTTTTCCTTTTTATAGAAATCTGGCTTAATTGACCGTTTTAATTGAGTGGCAATTGATCTGCGTTCCAAGCCTGAGTGTGAGACCTCAGCGTGTTGCAGGGCTCCTCGGCGGAGATGATGCGGTGTGCCACGCGCGTCTTTTTTGGCTGTGTTGTGCTGGTAATTATTGCAGCTTTCCCCTCTTATTCCCCGTTGAATGCATTAGAAAAAAGATCATAGAGGATCTCACAGTGGGGTTTGATGGTTCGCCTCTGATGCAGCAGATCACAAGCGGGCCGAAAAAGTTCCAGGGTGACCTACTTTTTGAATAATCGTAAAGTTGTGCACATATTTATCGGGAGTTGGAATGATCTTCACAGTGAGGCGAAGAAGAAGCAGTCAACACATGCGTGAAAACAGACATGTATTTCCCCATACTTCTTCTTGTTAAGTTGTTTGAAGGCTGCAGGAAGAACAGTTATATATTATTATGCTATTAATTTATTAAATTATATTTATTAATTTATAATTATATAAGAATTATTTCTTATATTTAATATGAAATACATGCATTTGCAAAATGTCTGATTTGTAATATAATAATAAAGCCCTTTTGCTCTGTTTTGTCTTACACTTCATATCGGTATGGTTTATTTCTGTTTTTATAAATTCCTTTCACATTCATTTCAGTTGACACATGTAACAATATCTAAAATTAAATTTACAGGAGTTTACTCTAAGGGATTTCACAGCAGGGAGAAGCCTGTTGAAAGAAAACAGAGAAAAGTTGTACCACAGCCAAGAAAGATTCGTTTTAGTGATTATAAACTCATTTGAAGGTGTGCCGTTGTCTTGGTAGCATCGTCTTCCTTATGTGAGAACAAATTAGCTTTGACTATTTTAAAATATCTTCACTGCTTAAGGAAATGACTGAAAAAAGTTGAGGTGGTTGTATTTTGGTTGAATTTTTTTTTATGCATGACTGGGAGTTCAAACAGCAAAAACAGTTGTGTTAAGACACGTTCTTTTATTAAAGAAATACAGAAACAGAAGGAAAGAGTGGTGACTTAGGTGGGAAAAGTACTGCCGCCACATTCGCTCAATAACATTACAAACAGGGTAATGTCAGCGCGTTGACTTTTACACACACTACTCATAGTTTCACTGACCACTTTGATCACTGTGCAACCCCATTTCAAGCTACAGCAAGTGATATATAGCCAAAAAATGTCAAGATAAGTCAAGTGGTTGCAGGCCACAGAAGCGAGTTGAAAGAAAATACATAAAAAAACATTCAAAGCTCATTCAAGCTGTTTAGATGTGTCCCATCCAAACAGCCGGAAGAAGGAGGAGTCTCCTGTGTTAATTAGCAAACTGTAGTGTTGAGCTCACTTATCTGTTCTTGGTTTTAACTGTAATTAGTTTTTAACCTAGGCTGTTGTTGCTAACTTTCTCTTTAGATAGTCTGTAGGGGAGTCCTGATCTATTCGGTTACCTTTGGCACTTTGGACTTTACCCCTCTCTAGGGTTATCTTTGCACTTTTCGTACCATTCTTATGCACTTTGCCTTGTAAGTCACTCTGGATAAGAGCGTCTAACAAATGCCTTTAATGTAATGTAATGAGATTGAGAAAATGACCTTTATGTCTTCCTCCATATAACACTGTTTTTTGGGGAAGAAAACCTGGTGCCTCTAACTCCCTGGGAACATAAATCCAAGCAGAAGTGTAATCAAAGCATGAAAATGGCCGCCAACAGGAGAACCAATTGCAAAGCGGACATCTGCCTTTTATTCTTCAATTACTAGTTATAGTTCCCGCACGGAATTCAAAGTGCATGTTTTTTTTTTTTATCTTCCCCTTCAAGTCGCCATCAAAAGCTCTGGGATATTGTGATGAATGGCAGTGCGGTGTCACATTAAGCGGAATCAATTGCAATGGCAGATAAGGGTCTCACTGTTTAAATAAGCTGGTGACATCGGAAAATAACATATGTCTGTGCTTTTGCCTAAGGGTCCAATTGAAGATGAGGCTGCCCTATTTAAATCAACCAATGCTTCAATCTCCCTAAACATGTAATGGAATATTACTTTGTTCATTGCTCCGTCCTCTTTTTTTTTACTTTCTTCACTGCTACTGCATTGGTTGAAGATGATCTTCAATCAAAATGTTGACTCTTGTTATGGAGTCTCTTGTTGCAGTACCCTTCTGTTTATTACTAGAGGAGGCAGGGAAAAACCTTACGTAAACAAGTAAAACATCCATATTTTAAGTTTCATCAAGGCTGAAAGCAAACCCTTTCATTTCCTGTCTTTAGCGCAACCAAAAATATGGTCAAGAGAAACTGTCTTTTTGCCACTTTGATCTTTAACAACGTTTTCACTGCAGTATTTATTTTGTCATAGTTTCCTCTTAAATTTGTTAAACTGGATCATCATACAGATTCAAGGTTGTATTGTCAGATGGTCTCTCTTCCAGTTCACTATTTCTGTTCATTACCTAGGACACAAATTCCTAATCAAGTGACGAGTCAGTCCACTGTCTAGTGGTTTAATTACTATGTGTATGTATTTCTTGTTATTTGCAGGGTTGGGATGCAGGTTGGGGGGTGGGGTTGTGTGTGTGTGAGTGAGTGTGTGTGTGAGTGTGAGTGTGAGTGTGTGTGTGTGTGTGTGAGTGTGTGTGTGTGTGTGTGTGTGTGTGTGTGTGTGTGTGTGTGTGTGTGTGTGTGTGTGTGTGTGTGAGTGTGTGTGTGTGTGTGTGTATGTGTGTGTGTGTGTGTGAGTGTGTGTGGGTGCGTGAGTGTGTGTGTGTGTTTGTGTGTGTGTGTGTGTGTGTGTGAGTGTGAGTGTGTGTGTGTGTGTGTGTGTGTGAGTTTGTGTGTGTGTGTGTGTGTGTGTGTGAGTGTGTGTGTGTGTGTGTGTGTGTGTGTGTGTGTGTGTGTGTGTGAGTGTGTGTGTGTGTGTGTGTGTGTGTGTGTGTGTGTGTGTGAGTGTGTGTGTGTGTGTGTGTGTGTGTGTGTGTGTGTGTGTGTGTGTGTGTGTGTGTGTGTGTGTGTGTGTGTGTGTGTGTGTGTGTGTGTGTGTGAGTGTGTGTGTGTGTGTGTGTGTGTATGGGGGTGGTTTCCTGGAAGGAGAGTGCAGTAGCAGGCGGGTGGACAGGCGCAGGGGAGCTGTATTTACAGATGGAGATAATTACTTGCACAGAGGTGTCCCGGCGGATGATGAAATACCTTGGGGTTCACAGCAGTAAATCTTTTAAGCTGAGCTTGTGCCTCCTGCAAGAATGTATTGATGGCAGGAGGAAAAGATATTGACTCTAAGAAGAAAAGAAAGCCACCAAACCGAGCCCACGAAGGGTAAAATGTAAAAAAAAAAAAAAAAGTATTTCCTTTTTCACTCAGACAGTAGAGGACATTATTTTTTTTTTTTTCATCAAAACAGGTATATCGTAACCTTGCCTGTCGATCATTCGTCGCCCTCCTTCAAGGTTTCATTGTAATCTTCGTGTATCCTTGGAAAACTTTTTTTCCCCCTGGTGATGTTCAGTCAGTCCCTACTTGGCTTTCGTTCACGGCCCAAATCTATTCATCCTGGACCAATTAACTGCTAGTATTGTTTTATTGCTGTGTGATTGATTAGCCCTGGCAAATTGGCCATGTGTCTCCTACACTGAATCTAGGGAAAAATAAACGTGTCCAATGGTTCAGAAATATACTGTGCAGCATTCGCTACATAAGCAATTCATTTCTGGCCTCCTAAAAGAGGGTTTTCACGAAATTAGCAGTTAAAATACTCAGCATTCACTGAGTTCCTGAACAAGTCATTTCATTAATTGCGATTTATGATAGAAATTTACAGATGTGACAATATGTATAAGATCATGAAAATGTTGGATTGGATTAGATTTATTTTCCGTTTTATCGTCCTGAATGTGGAAGTTTGAATTGGGTCATATCAGGCAGATGAGGTGAATGGGCATATGAAAAACAAAATATCAATGAAGAAGATACTTACGTAAAATACAGTACAACTCCAAAACACTGTACAATGGTCCAAATTTAGCACATTCCCCACATATGAACTTTCAGCTTTGATGAGGGGCAAAGGCATCCACAAATGAACAAATGATGCCAGTGATGTAAATTCCTGAAACTGAATTGCCATAATCGCTGGCAGGTTGATAAAAGTCTCTGTGTGTATGCTGACGGTAGGAACAGCAGTGCTCAAGGTCTCAGGATACTTGGTGTGCATGGGCTGACAATATTTCATCAGTTGTCAAGATAAATATCAAAAAAGGCTAATCTCTTTACCAGTCTCTGTTTGGCCAATTAAACAGTGGCCCCTTGTGCGTAAGATCGATAGTGCCAATTATGGGATTCACACCGCGTGCCAAAAGAAGACACCTGGATGTCGCCGTAGACTAATCATCTCTTGCTCTTTTGGCGGTTGCCTGAGATTTAATTTTCTCAACACATTTTTAGACAGCATATCAAATTTGAGCATCAGAACACTCAAACAGAGACTGCTAAATGCAAATTGACCCTGGCTTACATTGGGCTCAGTGCGCCATCTTAGGTTACAATGTGCAACTGTGCACCTGACTTCAGATGGGAATCACACAGAGAAGCATACACAAAAACTATAGTTTCAGGAGGATGAACCTTCAGACTACATGAATGCGTTTGGAAGGAGTTTATTATGATTTAGCGAGTTGTATACTGGTAGGAACATTGATCTTGGGCTTGGAGTCCAGGGGGGCAGTGTCATGCCTCATTATTTTTTAGGATGAAGTGAGCTCCCCCTTTTTGACTATTAAAAGAGTGTGGAAAAAAAACAGAAGAAAGGGAACTAGACTTGAAAGTGGAGATGGGGGATTCCGGAAACAGAGAGCGTGATGGGAGAGAAGGTACGTGGCAAATTAATACCTGCGTAAACAACCAGATTGGACGGATACGGATTGGACGGATACGGATTGTCCAACGGTTGCCTCTCCCAAAATTTGTTATTAACAAACTCCAGTTTAGACATCCCATAATACTTTAATCTAATATAGATGTGCATTTATTTGTTAATGACAGCTACAAGACAATTATCTTGTATCTCAGAATTATTTTTTTTCTGTGGGCTATATAATATGAATTTGATTAATAAAATAGGTGCAGTTGCTAAAAATCTCTGAATGTCTCTAGCTTTAGTCTATGCAATTATGGCAGTGTGGGTTGCTGAACATGACTCTGCCCTGTAGACTTATCTGCCTTGGAGGTGAATCAAGGGTTTCCTCCAATAACACCACACCAGTTAATGAATTTACAGCAACAATTTATAATAGTTTATGAAGAAATGACCAAGACCTTTAATTTGAGCTTGTTTTAATAAGCAGAACCTACTTAACAGAAAATAGATGACACAATTTGGAAGACTTTTATTTATTTACAATTACTATTTGCAGATTACACAGAGGAATTGTTAGAAATTATAGTAAGTATATGTAATCTGAAAGCAATAGTTATGTTCTGGTTTATGCTGTGTCTTATGAGTTGAGGTTGTTATACTCAGGGTGTATGGTTAGATTCTGAAGGCTGCCTAGTGTCTGCCCAGTTCACTCGGGTGGAATTCTTTGCCCAGTGTGGATCTCCTGCCACGTGGCTCGGCAGTGACCTCAGGGTGCATTCTGACACTGTGAGCGCTCAAGGTCGCCACTCGTGCCGAGGCCCACTGGTTTCGCTGGATTTTCCACCAAAAAGTGACTTCTTAAGCCTTCGTGTGAGTCAGAATCTTTCCTCGTGTGTAACAAAGCAAAGACCCTTGCCTTGTTGCGGGGGGTGAGTCTCGGCCCCGCAGTAATGTCTCAGGTGCTGAAAATTTCATCATCGGGTCAAGGCCTGGCTTCGGCCTTGGAATCTTTCAATAAGGAACACAGACACAGTGCAGAAAAGAGTCTAGAATTCTAGAAAGTACTTCTCAAAACACCACATGTGATGGTCCCTATATCCAGATGGTTAATAATTCTCCTTCCTTTTATTTCCTGCTCTTTTAGAAGAAAGACTCGGATCTAACTCATCCCTGTCTCCATCCCCATCCTCTCTGCTTACGATGGAAGATGAGCTGTAGAAAATGTATCTTTGGAGGGAGAAAAAATGGAACAAGTCACACCACTACATTTAAGTATACTACACCATTGACAGTCTGCTTAATGCATACAATCTCCTCTCTAGCCCCTGTTAAAAATGTAAAAGAAAAAAATGTATGGCTACATTTAAATTTTTGGGCCAAACTACATTCACAGACATTCCAATTTTCAGAACTAAACTGAATTTCAGTCGAATATTCAATCAATTTGTGTTGCACATATATAGCTAAATTTAGTCAAAAGGGCTTTAAATTGTTTTCCCTCTCTACAGCCAATATTATCTAAGAAATGTACAACAAAGACTCTTCACTTCATCATTAATTGGTACTTATACTCTCCATTTTTACAGAAGATGGTTACTAACAGAGAAGTGAAAAGTGATAACAATGTACTGCTAACAAAGCAACATGCAAAGCCAGCCCCTTGATGTATACCGTGACCTTACTGCTGCTGAATTCAAAGAAATGAATGCTTTTATCTCTGAATGCTCTTTTGGTAGAACTCAGAACTTTGTTATTATCTGTCTCTTTTGCCCCCAATTCCAGCATTCTGTTCAAACTGGTCTTTATCTTACAGCTTTTACTCATTTCAAAAATAAACTAATGTTCTCCAGACAATTGCAGAGACATGTTTACAATGCAATCTGACACCAGGCTGTATAAGTCAGTCAAAGTGAAAGGAAGATTTTTAATCACAGCATGGTATGAAATGAATGTGAGGGACAATGGAGTCTCTATACCATGTGTGTGTGTGTGTGTGTGTGTGTGTGTGTGTGTGTGTGTGTGTGTGTGTGTGTGTGTGCGCGTTTGTGTACTGCAGGAGCAAAAGGTGTGGATACAGTGCATTGATGTTCTAGTTTTTGACATGCAGAATATTGAATATTAGATTTTAATGAGCAGAAGAAAACAGACACACACACACACACACACACACACACACACACACACACACACACACACACACTTGGCCGCTGTGACTGCTATGCACTATACACTTTACACCTAGAACTCTGGAGCTACTTGGCCACTCTGTACGACACTGTGACTCTTGCTACAGTTATTTATATCACACTTGTATTTTCCATATTTTATATTTTTATTGCCATACTGTGACTCTCTGCTATAGCTATTGTATATTCCACATTTGTGTATGCCATATTCTCATTTTTTTATATATCCCATATTTACAGATTTATATGATAATTAATTTATTCTGCATTTTGATTGTTGACTATATTGTTAGCACATCTTTCAATGTGTATTTTTTTCAATCCATTATATTAGGCCCCCTGCTGAAGTTTAGGTTGAAAGTTTGAGGTGACATGAGAAAAAATGGGAAAAGCTACTGCAGGCTATCAGTGATTCACAAATTTGAAGACATTATTGTGCTTTTCTGTTGAGAGCAGTCTTTCCACTGGTTCCAGCAAGTCAGTGATGAACAGGTCATTGAAGCTCCACCCATTATAGGGTTCATTAATCCTCATTCTGCCATTACGGTGCATGTCAACTGCAGCGAAGCAAATACCGTTTCCCCATTCATGTTCAATGGAACTTGGGTGAACTCGAGTGAACCATTAGCATGGAGCATTATGGGTTTGACAGCGAAGTCAGGCAAATAGAGCATAAACATTTTTACCTTCATTCAAATGAGGAGGGAATTTCCAGAGCGGCAGCCAATCGGATTGTTTATTGTAATGTAGCACCCTTTCATCATTGGACAATCAATCAGAGTGCATTTGACAGATGCCCCCAGAGTGGCTCTGGCAAACGCTAGTGAATTCACTTTGCTGCAGTGGACAACGCCCAGTTACAGTTTTATATTTTGACTTTTTTTTTAACCCAGTAGGGCAACTGAGGTCTTACTTCTCTTTTGTAGTGGGGAGCATAAGTGAGCAGGGATTGCACAGGACTGTGTGGCTTTCAGGTACAGAGGATGGTCAGATGGACAGATGAACAGAGGCAGCGTATGGAGAGCTGGGAAACTGTGACAAGCTGCCACAGCAGAAGCACTGTTGGCATGGCTACTGTTTTTTGGCTGCTCATTCCCAGTGTCTGCCTCCCATCACCGCACAAAATGGCACATTCTCAGGCCAGTGCCAAAGTAGTGAACAATCATCACTGAATGGAGAGACATCTTAGGAAACTCCTCACTGAATTTAAGGATAAAAGGGGTTGTGGAAAGGGTTGGTTGCTAGCAGCAACTCGCCATAACGCTTGCCAAGGGCTATAAGGCGAAGAAACAGTTTTCACAAAATCAACGCTGGTCTTTGCAGGATTGCTTGTTGATACAGGTCACTGTGTAAACTCCATGGAACTTTGTGGAAACTGAAAAAGTAAAGTTATAAACAAGATTTTTATTATTCATTATTTTCCCTCATAACACTAGATATTCATTTTGTTTCACTGTGTGGCTTTCCTCCAACAACAATTTTATACATGTTGTGTTCCGCATACATTTCCTTTAGCCAGGACCAGTGGTATTTCCTAATAGTAACAGTGAAAAAATACATTCAGAAGGATATAAATGTCATTTTCAATGATTCAGGTCAGCACCTTGTGAGGAGGAATAGGCTTCCCACAGTGCACTGCCCAAGGAACTATGACAATGTTTGCTGGTATATGTATATACTGTATATATATATATATGAACATATATATATATATATATATATATACACACACACACATATCAGTGTGAGTGTAAAAATGTGAATAGAACAAAGTACTGTACATTATTTATAATTTAATAGTAAATATAATTTCTTGAACAGGCACTTGTGGACAGTTTTTCTTTAAATAAATAAACATTACAGTGGCTGCGGTAGAGAGACTGTGTGATCACATCAAAAGGGTGCATTTAGACTCTGTATTGATGCATGATTGTGTTGTCAAACCAATAAAGATATGTATTGAGTGAATGTTCATGACTCAGAAAGCTTATTCCATTTAGTATCATGTGCAAGACTATATATTCAGGCACTCATATTATGATTTTTTTTCCCAAATATTGGCTGAAATTTATTTTTATAGTTCTTTGTGTATACTTTATGAACACAAACACAAATTATGACTTTTTATGCACACATATAAATTAAAATCAAGATTAAAGCAACACATCTGAAGAGAAAAAGGGTTGCAAATTAAATCAAAATGAGTCCTTTTATCATAGTCATGGTGGGATGTTTTTTGGTATGAAACAGAATTGTTGAGTGGGTCCTTCTGGAACACGGGTTCTTATTTGTGACATTCTGGTTGTGACATTCCACAACTTTTTTCCCACATAGTAGCTGTAGTAGTCCTGCATGTGAAGCCCTACCAATCAGAATGGTTCTGTTAAACAACCAATCAGAACTATTCTTCCTCCATGACAGAGCTGCTGTGGAAATAATATTCATCCCTATAAGTGCCAGCAGGCATGTAGATGCAATCATTCATTCTTCTCTGTAGACTTGACTATTGCTCATATAGGTAGCAAGCTAACTGTGGTCACAGAAAGTCCAGGCAAATTAGTACATTTCTTTAACTCTGATAGCATCACCTTAACTTAGCAAGCAAACAATGTGTGTGTGTGTGTGTGTGTGTGTGTGTGTACACATCCCCCCTTCCACAAACACTCAGAAACTGTCTTGTCTGAGCAGGTGATCTTTTGGCTCGTGTGGCCAGAGCTGCACACGGTAAACCTGCCAGCCACATGCCACCCAGATGGCGGAGCCCTGCAGGTCAGCCAGTAACCGACAGACTCATTAACGTAATCCTCCACGCCGAGGCTGCCCATTCAACAACTTTACACATGCCCACCGTTCCCTGGCTCTCCCGTCCGACCCCCCATCCCCCACCCCCACACTGAGCATGTGCAGGCGTTATATGGGTAGTGACGGGGTAGCAGGTGCGTGCCGTGGCAAACAGCTGGTCCTGACTTGGCCTCTAATTAATCGCAAACTGGCACTGCTGGAGGGTCTCTTTTGTTGGCACTGCCAGACATAGTAACATTTGGGGGTAGAAGACATTTTTAATTAAGCGGTCCCCACAAATAAGAGCAAGAAATGTCAAAGAAGTGAAATCTGCAGGCAAGGTGAAACTCTTCTGATGACATGAGGCATCTCAGCTTGTAGAAAAAAAGCCAGTGAAATTTCCAGAAGTTTTCAGACAAAGCAACGAGCTGGGACCAATTCAAATAGAATTAGTCTCTGAGGGCATATGCAATCTAATCAAAATATAATTTAGTCTTTTTAAGGTCATATGCTATTCTCTTTTAGAATGAAAAGTACACATTTCAAAGGACAATAAAGCAGAAAATACTCAAAGATCTTGTGTTGTAATGTAAAGGCTGTTCTGGTTAACGTTTATATGCCCTTAAGAGAGACTAAGTTCATTTGATTGTGTCCCAGCCATGATATTTGCCACATATTGATTTCACGTGTGCTTTTTTTTTGGTACAGGCAGCTCTGAAAACTCTGACCTTAGGCTAGTGCTGCACCATCTTGTTTGTTGTCTCCCTCAAATAAACTCTGAAGTGTTTCCTACTGTAGCATGTTTCTGTACGACATTTTGCATGACAGCACCCTGCATTGTGCCTTTGCTAATGGATCTTAATTATTGATTTGGGCTTGTTAGCTTAACCTGGTGGAAAAGACTGTCCAGTCAGAAATGTCAGACACAGAGAGAGAGAGAGAGAGAGAGAGAGAGAGAGAGGGGGGAAAGAAACAACCCAGAGATTTCCAGTCGCCTCTCTCATCTATGTGAAAATGTGTAGATCTGTATGTGCACACAGATCTACATGTGATCCATGTGTGCCTTTCTGATTTTGGTGTCACGTGCAGGGCACAGGCATCCACTTCCTGTCACGCTGCTTAAAATAAAGAAATAAATAAAATGACCCCCTGGGGCACGATTAAGACCTGGGGACATGCAAGTGTTTTCTACCAGGATCTTCCGGAAAGAGGATGAGGTCAAGCATTCATGGAGCCTTTTGCACGTCTCCACTAATGCCGTCAAATGGAAGAAAACAACGTGGAGGAGGACTTTGGCTGAATGTCAACTTCAGCCTCGGTAAGGCTGCCCAAAATGTCTGCTGGGAGATCCACCTTGCAGAATCTGCCTGGTACAAAGAGACAGGAAGCAAAAAGGAAAATCTGTGGGATGAAGACCCAACCCCAAAAGGCCTTACTGAGAGAGATTCTCATTCCATGCGCAGTGGGTTGAAGCTGGCAGTTTTTCTCCCTTAGACGGAAGTCTGATCAGTTTCTGGCTCATCGGTTGCAGGTGAAGACTCTGCTGTTGACACCAATAATTCAGCAGGACTGAGAGAGAGAAAACACAACCCCATTGTGAGACCAAGGCTTTGATAGAATAAACGGCCTGAAAGGGCTCTTCTCTCAAAGGTCACACAGCTTTAGTTCACTGTTTTCATTGACCTCTTGTGTGCCCAGTGACCCCTGACCTAAGCTGAGGAGCTGTCTTGATTACATCATCGCCTGCGGCAGAAATGTCCGCCTTTATCACCTGAGGGCATAAGTAGCTGCAGGTTTTACTCCAGCCGAACACAAACACACCTGATACAGGTAAACAACTGCGTGAAGGACAAGATCAGCCAATTAAATAAGTGGAGCCAGCTGTTCCCAGGGGCATCACCAGACCCTATTTGCTGGGGCATGTGTTGCCATTTATCATAGATTGAAAGTGTGAGGCTGTGGGCACTGGGGGCCTGTGCCCCAGTAGTGCTAACAGTCTAGCAACACCCCTGGCTGAGCCCCTATACAGGCTGTAGAAGGATCCCACAGTCACACTGGCTCTTTGCAGGTAAGATTGCACATCCCTGGATTTAAAGTGACACAAAACACCCTACAATTCTAATGTTCCTGTGACAAAACATGTTTTTTACATTACATTACAGTCACTTAGATGACGCATTTATCCAAAGTGACTTACAGTTGATTAGGCGAACCAAGGGCCAATCCCCCTGCGAGCAATGTGGGCTGGGGGCCCTGCTCAAGGGCCCAACAGCAATGGTGTTCACACCATTTCACTCAGCTCATCATAAATGTGGGCAAGTAGTGAAGATGCAGATTCAGACAAAAAATTTGAAAAAAAAAGTTAATACTTCAATTGAACTTGACCAACATCTCCAAAAAAGGAATATTCTGTCCTTATGGGGGTTCAACCCCATCCCACATGGCATTTTTCAGCTCCTTTGAAAATCAAAGTTTGCTGATGTCCTTGGATGACTGGCAGAGTTTTTTTTGGGGTAGAATTTTATCTGCATATGTCTTTGGTGCCCATGGAATTCCCTTTGCATGAGGAATGAGGTTTTTGATGGGAACCACGTTCTCTTTTGAAGCTGCTGTAGGGTTTAATTCAGGACCTAACACAATTAATCAAACAAGCCAACAACCTGAATGTCCTCTACATTTCATTTTGTGAAATATTTATATTCTTATTTACTTTTAATGTCACAGAAAACATTTTGGCAGTTGTATTGATTACAGTAAATTATTCCGCTATGCAAACTCAGAAGTCTAGTTTTTACTTCCTCAGAACTCACATCTGAGTATATTGTGGATTTTTAAACAAAATGTGAATTTTGTGGGATTTCCACAACTTTTCGAAACAAAAAGGCTAGACGCTTGACATTCTTAAATCTGGACTACTAATTGTTACTCATAAATATGTAATGTAATGTTTTCAGTTATTTGGAAAAACCTTTATGGCAATAAATGTGTACAGCTGCACTTTAACATTTATTGTAGTTAATACAATGTAATTACTAAAGCTTACTAAGCTGTTATAAGCATTTAAACCTGCCTTACCCATGGGAATGAATAACCTGTAGTTCAACATAATATAGAAGAAGACACTGAGGACATTTATCACAATTTAGTATCATGTATTTGCATCGATGCAACGTTGACGTACAACAATTTATAATAAGGCTATGATTAATAAAATCAATTAAAAGTCTGTTGTTAACCCATATTCAACCATATGAACAAATGTTTAAAGCTGATCTACAATAGCCAGATGACATCGTCAGTTATTAGACTATGAGTTTTAATAAGGCTCACTATCTAGATTATATTATAGATTAATTCTGTGGCGATACCACATGTAGTTTATCCTTTTTGTTTTGACAAAAGAGAGTAGCATGCACTGCACAGACGTAAATATGAAAAAGTAGAAAATATTTATGAAGACTAGAAATTAAAAAACTGGGGAACTGGGGAAATACAGTAGATAAAGCATGCTCAGCAGGCACTATGATAACTTTAGTCAAATAATTATGTCTTCAGCCATCAATCATAAATTATTTCTGGGTCACCAAAGTGAATTTTGGATAAAGGTACTTCTGAATAAATACCAACAGGCAGACTTTAACAGATGAGAAATAAAGGTGTGAGCCAGGGTAAGGGCTACTACATTTTTTAGCCAGAAAGACAGAAGAGGCGAGAAGCAGCATCGACGGACGGTTAATCTGCTATGAAGTCCTCAGAGTACATGTACAGCAAGGACACAATTCAGCTATGCTGCTACTACAATATGGCTAAAAGGTTTACATCAAAAACACATTTTTCCAATGTAAATCTTTCAATTTATTGTGCTTACTTTTCAGAAGATGAATCATATTACTTGTATCTGATGTTAAAAGGGCATGTTATACTCCCATTTGTGATTAGTCCTACTTCACTAATAAGGCTTATTCGGCTTAGTCTCCCCTGAGTGAATAGGCATAGCATTTTAATGCATACTTTTCGTTTGTCATTAACTTCACAACCTTGGTATTTTCTGTTGCCAAGGAAATGGGAGCCGAATGAAACTGCAGAGATCTCTTATGGAGCTGTTGTTGCCGTCACTGTTAGAACCATAAAACAGAGGAGGTCTGAGGTTTTGTCCTGAGAGGTGAATGCGATACAGCGCGGAGAAGATCTGCAATACACACACAATTGCTCTCTTAATTTGCTCAGTTTTAAAGAAATTCATGAGTCCCTGAGAGTGAAATATTCAAAACGCAGGTTTGCAGACACCTCTACATAATTTATCCCAGTAAAATTATAAAGCAGAGAAATCCGGCAGACCGGCAGGCACAGGTTGGGCATTTATTTTTCATTCAACCAAAAAAACATGCTCAATAATTGATAGGCCATAAACTGTCACGCTGGCGGTGTCGTCGCAGCGGTTGATGACGGCTTGGGGACATTTCTGGCGCTTCCAACCTTCCTTTTTAATGTCGCGAAGTTGAGGGGAACAGGGTTGTTGGGTGGGGGGGCGTGGTGGTTGGGTTGATTGTGGGTTTCGTGGGAGGGTGGGCGCGGGCAGGGTAGGCCAAATACAAATGGCTGCTGGTATTTCCTGTCTGAGTGTTTGTTCTGCCCCGTCATGTTATAATTTTTTAAATCTGTTCACTGAATGTAACTCTATGGTGTAGGAACTGAGGGGATAATGACACAGGAAGCTCATTCTGTTATGGTAATATTTGCCTTTGCATGCCAGGCTTGTACCTAATTGCTATAAGTCGGGAAATTGTGTAGCCAATCACATAAACTCAGTGAAAGTGGTGAAAGCAACGAGAGAGAAAGTAGTGACTCAGACTGATTATTGAAACCATATCGTATCGAAATCAAGCAAGTGTCAAACAAATAACACTTCCGCAAACCACCCTCTGAAAATCTGACCTATTCATATGCCGCTATCATCCTGAAATCGTGATCACCACAACTCATCACAAAGTTTCATGATAAGGCAACAACATTGTGATAGATCTGTGCATTGAGAATAGTGCAGCTGTACACATTCCCAATTTTTAATAGCTCCCAGATGGGGTCATTCCTGATTCGATGAAAGCAATGAAGCCAACCAGACAACACAAGACAACACAACATAACACAACACAAGACCTGAGCTTCTCGTTTGCCTCAAAGAATCTGATAATTGACAAAGATGTGAAATTCATTAACTTCAGTCTCAGAAGAAACCGCTCTGTGATGAAGTGTGTGAAGTACATTTCAGAAAAAAAAAATCACATATCTAAGTATGATTGCTTTTCAGAATCAATAATGTATACACAGACCAGAGTAATTACATTGCCTAAATGTGCAATATTTATGTGTGGCAACAAAATACATTTCAAAGATGGCAAAAAGAAAATAGTTTTTATGGTAGGGCTGTAATGAACTCCTTTGTGGCATTGTGCTGTTCAACTCATTCATCCCGAACGACAAAATGACTCAAAATGACGTGGCATTATGAATTCACAAAACTATTTACCATTTCATAACAAAGTCCTTAGAACTCTGCTGAACATTATAATTTGCATCCGAGCAAGAGAACAAAAAAAATAAAGAGAAAACATTTCAAAATGTAAGACAAAAGAAAAGGCGTTGAGTCCATGTATTTGAGACTGGAAACTCTTTACCAAGAAAAAAGTTGACTTTAGGGATGCATGGACTGAACATTTCGTACAATGCTAAAAAGGACTGGTTCTTGTGTCCAAGAAATGTGAAATCAATGAGTCAGCTGACAGAGTCATTTTATTTGTTTTGATTAATGTTAAGGAATATTTAAAAAATCCCCCTCATTTGTCAAAATACATTCAATTGCATGATTTATTCTGTATGGATGAGTGCAATTGTGTTTTTTTCCCCCACTTTGCTCCTCTCTCAAAAGCTCACTCAATGGGCCCTGACATGTGCAGGGTACGGGGCAGTAGTGCTCACCACCACACGCAAAAGAACACTCAAAGACTTTTTTTTGATATTAGCTGCTAAATATATGCAATTGTGAACTCCATCTGAACTGTACCTGATGCAGGAAAAAGCACCTTTCTCTCCCAGCCTTTCAGCCATGTGTACCTGGGCCACATTGAGGTAAACTGTTTCCCTTCCAAATGTTTTGATGACGGCCAAATATAGTAGTGCTGACCAACGGAATGAAAACCAGTGCGTGGCAGGAAAGGGCAAAAACACAGACTTAACAGAAGGGGGTGTAAGCATTAGCCACTCGTGCTAACAGCATGCAGAGCACCTGGACCCCATTCATCCTGCTAGAAGAATGTGGCTTCCCCCCTTGCATGAATAATAAATGGGTCCAATGAGGTGGAAAGAGGCAACGTCCAGCCAAGCGACTACTGCCCAAGCCATACAGATGGAGTGACCAGGCAAGTGTGGCTGTCAACAGGAAGCCGGCTGTTGTAGACCCCCTCAACAAACTATCGAACAAGCTGTTGACTTGGGATCTAACAACAAGCGTGACAGAAGCCTCTATTCAGATACACGATAATAGCAGGAAAAAAAATGACGGTGCAGTATTCATTTGTAAACAATATAACATTATACAAAATTGGCAATTACATAAATCTGCTGTCTATCTGTGCTTTTATGTTGATTTATATTACCACATTTTAAGATGTCTTTGACTGCACTTTAATTCATTTATTACCACCACGGAAAAATACGCATACTTCATTTTGTAAGAGCTGTAAGCAACCACGGTGAATCAGATTGGAAAAGTGTTAAGTGCTACGGTTTAAATAATGTGAAATGCAATCAGCCTGTAGACCAAGAGACAAATAAATTGGTCAGGGAAATAATGCAGAGTGTGTGTGTGTGTGTGTGTGGGGGGGGGGTGGTTGTGGGGGTGTAAGGTCGTATTTTTAATGTAATTGTACATACGTGTAAATGCACCTGGATGAATGTGCAGGGACCGATGAGCTGGGCATAATTCATGAGCCTGTGTTTTCTGCTCTCAGGCATTATGGGGGAAATGATGGCCGTCGCTGGTCCCTCATGTTAAACAGGCCCGAGACCAGGTGGCCCCTCGTACCGTGTGCGCCGCATTCAGATGGCCTCCGCCACCCAGTCAGTCCCGCCACGTAAACAAGCCATAAGCAGCAATCAGAATAAATTCCAACTGATTTGCGGGGCCCCCCCCGGAGCGCTCTGAGAACCGTTCCTCTTTATGGTTGACACGATCACTCCTTTAGATCTCTCCAGTAGTTTGATTCTCAGAATGCCCGACTGCTTCAAAAAAAAACAAAAAAAAAAGCTTGAAGTGTGGAGGTAACTTTTTTGTGGTAGGTCATACTCCTCTCAAAGAAACCTCAGGTCTCAGATGAAAGTACATTACCACAGCAATATTGGGAATGACACTGCATGCCACAGGCCACACAAACAAATGGATGAGACCTTTGAAAAATGCAGTAACCTCAGTGTAAACATTGGGTTGCCATTTGCAAAGTGCATTTATGAGGTGAAAAACTCTGCCTAACACATATTTTCCCACTAGTAACCTGGATATCAGGTACAGGGCTGAAATTGTACCATTGACCACTGCATCCATTGTCACTGTGGGCTTTTATCAGAGTGTGTCATACTGTGTAACATATCACAGTTGGCAAGGAATGTATATTTCAAAGGCCTAAACAACAACTAACTACCAGGGTCAGGGAACAGAAAACCTTAATATACGTATAACATTGTGAAAACTGTGCAGGTGTTTCAACTTTATAAGTCATGCAATCCTGCTACCTTAATATATTAATTAACGTCAGCTCATTTGGTCAAATTGGGTGCCATCTGAAGTTTTAATCTTAGCATAATGGCTTTTCAACTTTTTTAGCTGAATAAACTAAATAAATAAAGGACGACTCAGCTGCATGTGTATTATCTAACACCTCATTTATTCATCAACGTTTTACCATTTAACTCACTTTTCACAAATTAAGAACTCCTATTAAAAGCAAATTAATGCCTTGAACTTCGGCAAAGTCATAATCACTTTTACAGTACATTAGAATAAGAGCCATTTTGCACTGGAAGCCATTTTGTGAAGGTGCTCTGGTGATCTCAGAATGCATTTACACAACTGCTATCCCGGTGAAAACAAAATCAAGCCAAGGGACTGTGAACAGAAGTTTCATAAAAGTGATGAGAGTGTTTTTTTTTGTTCATGACAGGTTTTGAAAGAAGCGCTTTTGAGAATTAACAGTGTTTACTTTGTGCTCTATGGTGGGGTATCTTGCTGCTGCCATCTCATTCCAGGTCTTGGAGTGAGCTCGGAGGAGCAGGTCTGGAATTTTTGATGTCTGATTTCTCATCCTGAGGGACGACCTCCACTGGGTGTGCTAAACGCAGAGGGAACAGGCCTACAAGCAGTGATGGCGGATATGCGGGACAGATATGTCAGGAATCAGAAGCAATTTGTTTGCACTTATAGAAAAAAAAAATAAAATCACAAGACAGAACGTGATGTTCTGTCGGATGACTGAGCAGGGGAAAAGAACAAAGAAAGAGTGAAGCCATACGTAAAAGATGATGAACTATTTTTCTTTCTTTCTATGTTTTTTTTCTGCTACCGTTCCTGTAGATCAACAAATCTATTTTTACTAATCAAAGGTTGAGGATGCACGCAGTCCTGTGGAAACCTAATCGGTAAGATGCGTCAACTTAGGTTGGATTGTTCATCAGAGGAGAAAATAAGTTTATAATGTGGATTAAATTCTTTCACCTTTTTCCACATTTTAGGAACTATAAAATTAGACTGACATTCTGTTCTGAAATCAAGCAGAATTAAGTTATTATCCACATTTTGTTTGTACCTTTAAGGGCTCGTTTGAAGCTTGCCAGTAATATTCAGATATAACCTGACTGACATCCACTGCAGTTCAACAACGGAGAACATCACGCTACTAAATATGACTACATTCTGTTGAACACTAATTAGCAACGGGTAATTTTGTAAAGATGGCTCAACCCCTCTGTGCTCAAAAGTTACAAGAACAGCGAGCAATGATACTCTGGACATTCCAAATGCGAAGAGTGGGTGAAGCAGGGGGGAATTGGTTTAAATATAAATTGAAGTACATTCGAAGGAACAAAACAAAATGCACACTGTGTGTTATCACATACAATTGAAAATATGGAAAAAAGGAATGCACTTATAATTTCAATGTCATTAAATGCACTGAAATGCTTCTTTTTCTATCTTCGCTGAGGCAGAAGGCTGGTGATAAGGCTCAGCTGTATATAATGAACCCCCAGGGTAAACAAACAGAGATTAGCCTGGGTGGACATGACATCTTCCTCGCTGCACAACATCCTCACTGAGAAGAGTATCGGGGTAACAAATCACGTTGGCTTATTCCAACACTTGTGCTCAAACACAGGCGCAATGCCTCATGGGAGTTCTCAGAACCCTGATTGAGAATATTTTGTATGATGTGATGTGGAGATGAGTTTTAAGGGAAACAGCGAGACACATTGACGGCAGGGGGTGGGCAAACAAGATTTAAGAATAAACAATATTAAACCAAGTGAGAGATATCATCAGGAGTAAGAAGTAAATACAGAAACCACAGTTACATACGAGGTGAATGAAAACAAGACTGCTGTATTTCCAAGATACTTTTCTATAACTACTTCATTGCTAAGTCACATTTTACACAACAACTAAATAATGAGAGGAAACACAGTACATTCCAAAAGTAATTCTTCAAAGACAACCACTATGGTCCGACAGAATATAAATATGTAATCTAGCAAGCAAATGAGCTTCTGTGGGCTCTCCAACGATTTTCAGCATGTACCAATATTGTAAAGAGCACTGCTTTGGTTTTCTGTGATACTCCTTGGAACCTATTAGCAGGATTCAGAACCCAAAAGGAACTCCAGGCTCCAGTTGTAAATTAAAGTTAAGTGAAGTTAAGGGATTCTTGGAAGGCACAAATGCTTCATTTGTGGCACAGGACTGGGTATCCAAAGTAAATGTGGAGACTGAGGTATGTGCTAATTTGTGGACCTTCTTCACCCTCCTGAAATACCTGGTTCATTCATTTATGTCTCAGTGCCGGTTTCTGAAATTTATTTAGTATTGCAACCACCAATTCAGCACAGAAAAACAAACAGCACGAAAAAGTGGTCACTTGGGGAAAACGAGGCCCATGGTATTTACCTGCTCCAGTTTATTTTTATTTTATTTATATATATATCTATATATATATATATTTAACAATTCATCTAAAGTGAAGAACTTGTCAAAAAACAGCATGAAACAACCATTTTTTCTGTTTAGGAAATCCTCGAGGAGTAGTTGGTGTACAGTGTAGAAAGTGCGCAGTTTGACTGAGGGAAGAAGAAACAACGTACAGACTGCAGCCCCATACAGCTCAGATGTCCTGACCCGACTCTTTCAGCGTGATGTGAAATGTTCAGAGCAGGGTTTTTCTGATAGGAATTTCAAGCAGCTTCGGCAGAGCTGGATTCAGAAACTCTGCGACCGGACGACAAGTACCCTGAGCTTCACAGAGCTCCACTGCAACCTCAGACGCAACCTCAATACCGGCCCTGATCTAGGATCAGCTTTGCCTTTCGGCTTACAATGGATACGGTAGGATATTGCCAAGGGAAATCTGATCCCACATCAGCACCTCGACTCTAAAAAGCCTTGTGAGTATGGGCCCTGATCTAAGATCAGTTTAGTTGTTTAACTCATAGAAGATAAGGTGAGGATATGGATAGAGGTAACCTAATCCTAGATCAGCAATGCCCTGATCAAATGGTTTTCTTTCAGGCTCCATCTGAGCTCCCGTAGAAATGCTAAGTATGTGAGCGTTTGAGCACGGAATAAATAGCAGCAATCTTATTAACGAGGCAAAATAATAGAATCGCAGACAGAAATGTGAAGTAGCGCCTTGATTACAGTGCTGTTTCAGTTGACCACATCATGTCCCCCGCTTAGCTCACTCCCACACCACTCAATGTAGGCGCCCATAGTTTTTTAAAGACGCGCTCAGGAATGATCAAGCCAGCACACAATGCCTCAACGATTTTATTAATTCATCGAGGCTGTCTCAAGTCCTTTGTGTGCTGCTAGCTGTTTAGAAATTTACGCATATTGGCTCCTCAAGCAGAGAATATCACTTTAAATTACAAACAGCATGACTACACAGAGCAACCCAGAGCACGCTGTCACAGGAAGAATGTATTGAACAGGTACGTCTGTTGATGAGACAAAACCGCCATTTGCGATATTTCCTTAGCCTGAAGTCCAATGAAGAACTCATACTCCTCTTAATTAAAATATCAATGGGACAGATTCACGCATGGTGTCAGATTCATTTAAATGTAAATTTTTCTGTTGAAATCCCCAAAGAAAATGCGAAAACAATTACTTTCACTACCGGCGTTAAATGTGGTGGCAGAAAGTTTCTCAGCCTCTTCCCCTTTGTCTGTTTTCCCTTGTTTACATAGGCCATCAAGCCCAGACTATAGGCCCAGTTTAATGAAACTGACCTGCCCCCAGTAACTTCACAATAAAAATTCTATTAAGACCTTGCATACATGCACACATTTACTCATGAGTGTTTACTCCTGCCATAAAATAAATAATAAGACATTCATACGGTGCCATGGGAAAGAGATTCTTCTGTTTTGTGCTTCTGACAATCACAATGGACATTTGCAAACCTGCACAGAATAATGCTTACATTTATTAATTAAAAATTAAGAAAAGTAGTAAATGATTAAATGATGAAAAAAACTGGGGCAACATATCTAAGCACTCACTGTTAAATAAAATAAAAATGGGAATCATTTACTTGCTCTACTGCAAAAGAAATGTATATTTTCATCTTTCATCTTTTCTTACCAAAATAGAAGACATTTTTAAAAAGTAACATAAAACTAACATAAAACTATCCAATGTATTTCAGTTGTAACCTGAATCAGTCAGAATGTTCTGTCTTCAAAGTGGGACTACAACACAAGCTAAATTCCTTAAATTCTGACAGTTTTAAAAGATTCATCCATTTATCGCAATGTTCATAGATCTTCTCAATTTTCTCTTTGTTGAAAACCCTCAGGACTCAGAGTCAGGCAGTCTTTCACCAGTAAACGTGCATTCAGATAATTACCATGTATTTCAAATACGCACATCGCCTAGATCTGACCGCACCACATATATTACTTACGCCCGCATTCTTCCTGTCAGCTCATTTGCACCTCCATTTTGCACTCAAGCAGGTTTCAGGGCAGATGGAGTTTTGATTGGAGAATGTATGGACGTGCCTCTTAGCTTTCAATGCTGTCCGGATGATGGGCACTTGACAACAGACACGCAGCGTTGGTTCCAGACCACCTCAGTACCTTAATAAAAGCAGCAGAGTTGTGGATATTTACAGAAACTGTTCATTTGACCTGTTAAATATTGATATCTGCCTGGGAGCTGCTCATATTTCTTCAGCCTGTTATGGATTTTCTGCAACTGAAACCATTTTGCTGCTGGCGCAAGTTTGACAGGCATCTGTGTGGGGGCCTGGCGGATGCTCAGTCAGGAAAGCCCTCTGTCTCTCACAGCTTCTGTGAAATGATAGCCCCGACAAAAGATTTATCCAGAGGAAAGGTTCTCTTAACACATCCCAGAGTTCCTTTCTCCCCTCACATAGGGAGAATTGTCGTTTTTTGGTGTATATCTTTATTCTCAGCTGTGGACATGTAATAATGTATTTTTTTACAATGCTCAGGGTTTGGTCTCGTGTTTATGCCTTGGTCTTACATTGGATTCAGACGTTCAGCTATTAAAGTTGAGCAGAAAGTGAGACGAAAATATGAATCAACTAATGCAACATTATTGGCAGACATTAAGATCGGCTACTAATTTCCTGATTGTGATGGATAAAAATAGAGCACACATTCTGCTATCCAAATTTAGAGGGGAGGGTAACCAGGTTGCCGAGCTTCCCTTTCCTTCTTCACTTTTTCACTGCACCTTGGGTTATGTTGATGTTTACATTTGAATTCAGGAATAGGCAGATACAGCTAAAATCAGTCATGCTGATAAAAAACAATATCCACTGTACAGAAAAGTACTCAAAAGTTTTCTAGGTGAGTGATAAATGAATATATAAATGAACAAATAAATGAATATTTGCCTAAGTATCCGATTTGTGTCTAACCGAGTATGTATTTCTTTCTCATTTGCAGACAGATGCAAATCACTGGGAGATGCATCTGTCTCACAGAGCGCAGACCTGCCACACCCTCAAAAGGGAAATCTCTGTTTTTGCCTTGTTACAGCATACAGTCTGAAACAATGACAAACCATGCCTTCCAGGCAAAATGACGCAATTCACTGCCGATGACAGGCCCTCGGCCGGGTGTTGATGACACAGTGACCCGTCATTCATAATCTCGTTATATACTGAGGCAGTGCCATACAAAGCATATTCTTAACTTTTTGTGCAAAACATGGGCAGACACTGAGAATTCTGGTGTAGCGTTGTACTGTCTCCAGGAAGCACAAAGTTTGAAGTGATTGTTGGCCACTTAAAATGCAAACACCTTTGGGGATTTAAGCATTGAGCAGAAATCTTTACTGGGAGTGACTCATACAGAATCTGTCATTTTTTCTAGCATGCATTTATATTGCTGGTTTTATTGCTGGGCTGACACAGGTGAAGTAAATACCTTTAATGATACCAGAGATACAAGCCAAAAAGTCAAACTATTCAACTAAAATGCCACCTGAATTAAGACATATGGGCTCAACCCTTCATAGGAATTATTTTTCTTTCATAAGCAAATCAGTGACCACCTGGCCATACTAGAGAAATGGACTGTGGGTGAAAAATAATGATAAAACACAGAGTATCTTGGGAAACAAAAGAAAAACTCCCACGCTACCTCATACAATCCCTTTATAAGAGTTTTTTGGAAATCATTAGTCGTTAGTCATATCAAACAGAAAGAAAGAACCCTTGAAAGATCAGTTCTGAAATGTCAAACTCTTTCAAGAGATGAAAGAGTGCAGATTTAAAATGTCTCCTTTCTTTTCTCTTGGCTTAAACAAACAAAATACCTGTCTCTTTTTCAAGGTCAACTTAGTTTTTTGACCTTATTGAGACCAACAGAACCTACCTCAAATTCATATTTGGGCTTACATCCTTGCCTGTACCTCAATCCATGCCAAAACTATTTTTTTTAGCTTTTAAAGAGTGACATTGGAAAACAAATACAAGCATTTTGCTTGTAAATGCAGCTCATATGCTAGACAACACCAACTCTTCTAATCCCTCTCTTTGATAGCTTTGATAGCTAAGTCTGAACCATCCAGTACAATTGACTTCAGAATTATGACAAAGAATGTCTGACATGCTTGTCAGATCCCATTTCCACAGAGCTTGTAAAGCAACAACTACCTGCTCTGTTTCAAGGGACACGAGCCTCATTCTTTCAACACGGCGGTATGTGAAAGTAAAAAAACATCTGCTGTAACATTGCCATTGCCTGTGAGGGCTCATTTACCCTACACAGGGGCCCGATGGCATTTTTCTGCTGTCATGGGCTTGTCGTTCGGGGCTGGGAATCTGGAGTCTTGCCTCATCTCACCTTGGTTGCTGATATGGCTTGATGGAGCACAGGTGACATCTGTCACCGGGGATGATGACTCATCAGAAGAGCAAGTGACCAATCAGGAAGAACCAAAGGGGTAGATATACACAAACAACAAGCAGATAAGGACCGCCCACAGACACAGGAGTATAAACTTGCTGAATAATCAGGAAGACTTGCCCAGACACCCAACTTCTAAATATCAGACTCAGTCAAAAGCTGAACAGACCATGGATCAATTCTGCATAAACATGCATAGGATATGATAAGTGGACATACGGACCATTGGTCAGAAATGTGATGTAACAATATTAGGGTGAGTCATCGCTGATGCAAAGAGGAACAAAATCAAAAGATTCAAAACCCTTGCTGGAATCAGGGTTCCTGGCTCCAGTCATCCTCAGTTACAGTCACATCAGTCTCTGTACTTGCATGGCAGTGGTCCTCAGTTCCAGCCCTGCAGAGACACAGAGAGCAATGTTTTTGTTGCTACACAGTAACAACTTACTGCACATTGAAAAGAGTTAATTACGCACCTATCTTGTCTAAATCTAATTCCATGTCTTGAGTCTGGATTGGTTTCACAATTTCAGGTGAAAACAAAAGCCAGAGTAAATGGTGGGCTCCCAGGACTGCAATTTTACACCGTCCCTGCATGGTGATAAGTTATCCCCACAGGTGACTTTTCAAATAGCCTCTACCTGATCTCTCCACCTTTTACAAACAAAAGGAATGGGAATGTAGCTGTTCAGCTGCCCCCACCTCTTACATAAGTAGTTGTTGAGAGGTACTACCTTGCTTGGACAGAAGAAGGTCTTTCTTCACATTTTAAATTCATATTTCGACAATATAAAGGCTTTTTGTGTGTCCACATAACTATTTGGAGTGCTGCCTCTTCTCCATTTCTGATGTGGGGAAATCAGTGATATAGATATTGTTTTTCTTTAGGTCTGGCTCCACATCGGAAACCTCTTTGGCAGTCTAACTGAGAGATTTTTCACACAGCATCTTGTTCCCCTTATTTTATAGAAGTGCTTGACAGTTTGAAAGCATATATCCCAAAGTTATTCAATCTCAGTTTTAGGCCTGTATCACTTTCACTTACAGTATTTTGCTGAAGACGTTTACGGATTATAGCTTTTCATCAACAGCCTTCCAGAGAGCTGCACGTCCAGATCTTTTACTATATACTGTAGAACTCCATATTTTGATTATTATGATTCATGGCTGCATATTTTTTGTATTTTGAACTATTATTTTTGTGCTTGTTGGGCTATTTTTAACTGTTATGAACTGCTCTGAACTATTTTGATATCCATTTAGAAAGTGAACTTCTTGAGCTTTTAACTGAATTTTTCCTGAATAATTTCTGAATCTAATTAATCATCTCACAGGCAGGAGATCATTTTAAAACTAATGGCTTCAGTTTTTGGTGTCATTTTTATAGAAGCATTGCTATCAGTTAAGTTTCCCTAATCATTTCACTTGTTAATGGAGTGTGAATTTATGGATCCTGTTCTGTGAATGTGGGCACCAAAACTCACTCTTGTTTTCCCCCGCCTCTGTTTCCATAAATCACCTCAGTTCTTCATACATTACGGGTCTCGGTGCAGAAGGGACCTGCCCTTGTTTTCATTCTGACATCTGTGACCTCCTAAAGGTGAGTTTTAACCTATTTCATTTCCTGTCAGGTCTGGCAGTCCTATCTTTCCTCTTATTTAATTAGGTAGTTCAACTGAAAACTGAATTATCTTTTGCTGTAATGACCTGAAGAACCAAGGCAGGTAGAGAAAAGGACTGCGCAGTCATTCAGATGTAAGGGAATGTGAAGATGGCCAGATGTAGACAGTCACTTTTGTGGAAACTTGACCAGAACAAGTTAATTTAGTTCTTCATTCTTGTGTCTATTCAGCAAATCACCTGTTTTCAGATGGTGTCCACTCCTGAGCTGCCTATAGTTATTAATAAATCATATCACTGTAAAGTGCATGCCCAACTGGATTCTTCTAACCATCTGTAGACTCCATGATCATAGTGAGTTCCCTCATAATATTTTGCTGCTTCCATCTGTCTAAAACCAACTCCTGATGTCTCTCCCTTTGATGTAACTTTTGTTATGGCCATATATAACCTTCTCTGAAAACTGGATCCACCTGAGATCCTTATGTGGCCGTGGCGTACAGTAATACAGAGACTCCTTCCTCTTTGTCCGTGTCTTCATATGCACAGTCTGTACTGATGTCCTGATCCATCTCCCAGCTCTGCGTTTTGTTGGGGCGTTGTCATCTCATAGTTGTAACCATGGCAAGCTCAATCGTCCCTCCTAAACATTTCTGTTCTCCCTGAATATTCTCATAGAGACAGGGTAAAAAGATCCCAGCATGTGAACTTGTCTGGTTTCCTGTACGTCCCCTGAATGCTGTTTGCCTGAAGCATTTTTTTCTCTTGGATTTTTTTTTTTTTTCTTGGAACTTGTTTTGGAACCTTACTGTGTTCCAGGAAATGTGTTGTGGAACTGTCCTCGTCAGTTACGTTAACTCACAAACGAGCGGGGAGTCTAACCACAATCTTCGTTCACCCTCCAATGCTCTGTCTCCTGACTCATTAGACTCCCTCTGCATGACCTCTGTCAGACTCAGCCCCCTGTTAAACACACAACAAGCCCTGCTCTGGGCACAACTGTCCCCAAGTGCAGTGGTCTGACCTTTTCCTCTTGTCTCTCTGTTTTTTCTCCCTCCCCATGTGCATGGGCTACCAAGGCCTCCCATCTCCAGCGGCTTTTTTTTTCCCTCCACCTTTGTTTGTCTGTTTATCTCCTTCTTGTTCAACAGTGAATCAGCTCATCTCTCTGGACGATTTAAAAAGAACATGTAATATCGATTAAAAAAAATTAAAGAAATCTCTCCAGAATTTTGCACGTAGCCATGAATTTCCATATTTAAGGTCATGGTCATATTAAATATTGACCGAAAGCAGGTACTCTCAAACCTCACCTCCATTTTCTCCCAGTTGGCCTTGCCCCTGTGCTTTTGGAGCCTGTCAGTCCTTCCTGGGCCAGAAATGGCTCGGCCCCTATGTAACACGCCCATCGCCCACAGGGGATGGCTTCAGTCAATACCTGGGCAGACTGCCTCATGCTAGTGCTAAAGCAGAGCTCCTCTTAGCTCTTTTTGCCTCATGTTGATAAACCAGGAGGCATAATAACATGGGCTTACGTTCATTCGCTGCTCTGGGGTTATGCGCAAACAGTAGATGTGTGTAACCCTCGTCCGTGTGTGTGTGTGTGTGTGTGTGTGTGTGAGTGTGTGTGTGTGGGTGCTATAGGCATATGGCGTTTTTGTTTTTTGTAATCACACTTACGGTCACCCTATGTAGCATGTCACTGAAAGAGCGCTGTTAGCTGTCCCTGTGCTTCCAGCATGATGATGGCCTGCTATGATATTGGCAGCAATGGCTCTGGGCTATGCTGTAGCATACGCGCATTTCCCTGGGTCAGGCCGTTCTCTGTTCAGAGCAAATTCATACAAACCAGCGTCTCTCCAGGGAAACCGCTGTTGTTTTGTCCTTTAGGACCCAGGCAATAACATCACTCCCTGCCCCATGCCTCCATCAGGCCATCAAACAAACAAATATCCAAGGATCAATGTTACCTGCTTTATTACAACATGTATCATTTTTATTCCATACTGCAATGTGCAGGCAGGGAACAAAATACAGAAAAATATCAACTCTACCTCGGCAAAAATAAATAAATAAATAAGTGATTTATGAACATACAATATTTTAGGGAGGTGGCGCTTGTGTCATGACCCAAGTTAGAGGCTCATGGTTGAATGTGAGTTAGTTGAACATCATATATTTTTGTTTGCACAATTGTTTTCACTACTAAATAGGTAACACTTTAATAACTATTACTATCCAGCCTAAACCATAAAAGGTCATCAACAAATTAGGCACTAATGATCTGTAAATATGTAATAATAGTTAGTCAATTATTTTAATTGATTATTTAGTTTTAGTTCATCATTAACTAATGATTTACTAATAAGCTACTCATTATTAATTGCTTCTTACAATTAACAAAATATATGTTGATATCTACATGCAAAGTAGATTAATGGTAAACAAAGAATAGTTTCATAAAATGCTACCCTGGATGCCTATGTGAATAGGAGAAGAAAGCACAATGAACACCATGTCTGTTGAAGTTATTACCTCTTTGGTATTTTTTATGTAGGTATTTATGCAACATTTGTAGTCTGGGAGATATTACCATTATACAGACATACACCAAAATGAAAATGATTTTCAGTAATATGTTTTATGCCTATCTATGTTTTTGCCACAAGCACAGTGATTAAATCCCATTGAAGATAAAACGAATTTCCATAGAATTCATTTATAAGTCAAGATGAAATGTACTCGGTGGTGTTCTAGTGACAATTTTTTCATACATTTTAACTGGGAGCAGGAGTCAGCAGACAGGATCTCATCTGGCTATGAGGAAGAGCTTATTGAGACCCATCCATTTTGGACATAATGGCTAAAAAAAGAGAAAAAGTGCAGCACGAGTAGTGGAGATGCAAAGATAGCATGCTGGAGACACAGTGTACACCAGTGACGGTACAAACCAGTAAATAAGGCCAATTTAAAAGCATGGTGATTATGGAACAAGCTGTCCTGACATGGCTCTGGGTACAACAGCAGTGCCTGGGGAGTGAACCTGCAATTTGGGCATTGCAAGAGTATCTCCCCTAACCATTATGCTACACTGCTAGCCTCTTTCACCACCTTTGGCACATTGCACAGTGCAATACTAAAACTTCATCTTTTGGTGATTTTAATTACAGTTGTATCCTGCGTCAAGGAACATGCTATGTTCATTAGATTTTCGATTCCGCTTCAGTCTCGTGTCCACTGAGACAATGTCATTCTGAGTTCTACCAGGCTCTACAGAGGCTGCGGTTTTATACTTCCATGAAAGCAGAGTTATGTCCCTTGTCAAAGCGACTGTTATAGCTGGCACAGGAGGTTTGTTTTCTCCATAATTCACCTGGCAGACAGATCCCTGCCAGGCAAAGTTAAGCTGTCATGCATTCCACATCAACAAATGACGATTTACAACCGGGACGAGAACACAGACAAACAAACCCTGCACAAAATGGAGGGAGAGGCAGTCCACTCGGTTGTTTTAACAGTATATCTCCCGCGCTTTGAAGGTTGTATGAAGGTTCATCTGTGATATTTTCTTTGCCAAAAAAAAGAAAAACATATCGATGACAGCGGCCCCTTATTCCCAGGACATCCAGGCCTGACATCTGCTTCTGTGTGCTGCAGTTTCATTGGGAGACGGCTTTCCCTGACTCGCCTTACAAACAGCTTTGGTACACGACTCTCAGGGTTCAGTCACCCCTTTTCCAGAGGCAGCTAGCGAGAAGAAAATAGGGTACAACATAATATTAATGCAACATATGTGAGACATTCGCTTACATGTTTTTATGTTTCTTTTTCCGTTGGAATGATGTCGTATGATTATTTAAGGACGTTTGAAAAGTTTATATGGAAGTTCACAAAGGCAGAAAGATTGCACGCAGTTGATGGACAGTCCCTATTGACATCATCATGTTTGTTAACCAGACAGTAGCAGGTGCAAACCGCCACAGGTCAACAGGTAACTACCATGTTTTCCATTATTGTAGCATGTCTTCTGCTGCTTCCGCTTACCACTGGGCCACACAGAGATGTTACTGCTCTCTCATACGCTCTAATTCGCCCGGCTTTCATCCTGAAAGATGAACATTGATGGCCTGGTTTCATTTCAGCCTCTTTCCATCTGTTCTCATTCACAAACACATATTCATCATTTTGCAAAAAGTCTTCTAGCGGTTTGTAAACAACCGCAATCTGCACAGTGGAGTGCCCCCCCCCCCCCCGCCCACCACCACCCACCACCACCCACCCCCACGTGTCGCTTCGGAGAAGATTTCCCCTCCCATAATCCTCTCAGGTGTTGAGAGCACAGTGGGTATGCTGCCGCGTGAAGTCGGTCTGATATTTTATCAGGGACCATAACTCCCTCACCGTTCTGGGAAAACAGGCAACCGTGTCGAAACCTGTCGGATTATTTACCTGTACACAGCAGGGAACATGCTGTCTCTATCTAGCTTTTGGTCTCCAAAAGGTAATTGCACACATAAATGCATATTCGTAGCATCATGTGTTGGGGTGGGTGCAATAAAATATGAATTCTGCATCAGAAGATATAGTGTACAACAACATACACTGCTAATGAAGCACCTAAAATATATACTTGAAATGGTGAACATCTGCACATTCCACATTGCTTATGTAGTTCAAAAAGGAAGAGAACCTCATGCCATTTCACTGGAAATAAATATATATATTTACAAAAGGGATTAAAAGGATCAAAAAGCACATCTGTGTAAAGATCTCCCCTTATTCATTTCCTCTGATGATAATAATATTTATTGTTGAATGTAGCCCAAAGCTGCAGAATGCAAAGAAAAACCGTGATGATAAATCACTGAGCATATGCTAGAATAGCAAGCATATGAAATTAAAGGTAATGCTGCTTACTGATGACTACTTTAGCCACATCCTATAATTTATAAAATATAAGCTTCAATTTGTGCATTTACAAATGACAAGATATAATTCAGGCAAGAAAAAAAATTCTATGACTGAAATTATAATTTAAAGACAGGGTTTGCAGAGCCTCCCTCAGAAAATGGTGCATTTACAAGCGCAGGTTTCCATCGAGTTCACTGACTTCTGAGTTATAAAATAGCTTTCAAATGGCTGAGGATGATAAGTGAGCACCAGACTGGGTCTTTGATGATTATTTAGATTTGTGATTAACTGTAGTTATTTTACCTCTCCAAAATCACAGACATGAATAATTAATGAATAATCAAAATTGTAATACAATGACACTCTGTGAATCTTCTTTTCTAATTTCATTATTTAATTTCAAGAATAGTTTTGTCTCATCTGTATGAACTAAATAAAATACTAAATATACAATTTGGATAAAAAAAATACATTTTAATTACCGAAGTTGAAATAAGTGGCTATGAAGAAGAAAATTCTGCGAATCAAAAATGTGTGGATGCATTGTGATGGGAAACTATCTTGTCTATGTGACAACATACGACTTTGACCTGGCCATGTCATTCAATTAATATTGAGGAAGTAACATTTTCAGATTGATGTATTACTATTTCAAAAGAAAACAATACATGTCACAACCATATCCTTAAGTTTCACCATTACTGCGCAAAATCAGGTACACTAAAAATATTTCTATCGGTAGCACAACAATTAACATACTCCATGGTAATTTTTGCTATCTTATTTCCACTGCCATAAGAAAACGACGAGTAATAATAATTATGATGTTGCATGGTATCAATATCAATATTGAAATATGATGGATTTAGTCATCAAAATTTCCATCAAACACAAGACTGAAATGCTTGACATACTCTTCTACTCACAACTATGTGACTGCCATGCAACATACACGCTATAGACATGATATAAAGGATTGTGGAGGTCTAGGTGCTAAATATTTGGTTATCGCTATTTGACTTATCAGGATAATTATGGCACAAATGATTGGTCACTTTGCAGTCACTTCCCTCCCCGGTTTTTTTTTTCTTCAGATCCGAATCGATCTCAAGAACCATTCTCCAGTCCTCAAGACAGAAATCTGTCAGTGTGACTGAAGGCTTTAGCCCCTGTAATCAGCAGGGTTTGTGATGTGCTCTTTACAGAATGTCCCTGTGCTTGCCAGTTACTTTATAGTTAGAAAGCAATCAACTTCCTTTGTTGAATTAATGCAGCTCTATTTCTTTTTTATTTTTTTGGTGATGGTGGTTGGAGAGAAGGAAATACACTGTAGATGCACAGCCATTTAGTAGGAATGTGCATGCCAAGAGAACAGCCTATTCAAAGCTGGGATTTTAAAGTTATTATGAAGAGACAAATAAATTAAAAGCCTTTCCAAATGTTGTTGCAGAGTATTAGTAATGTATTATGAGAGAACAAATGTCTAATGTTAAGGTTCTCTAATGATTTCTGGGGCAACACTTAGCCTTGGCAATAAACAGATTGAGAGTTAGATAAGTGTCTTTGCATGTGAGGTTTTCTCTGCAATACGGTATCTATGATCACGGTCATTATTGACTATATTAATTACACTTGTCAAGTTACTTAGCTTATGTCTCATCCTTTGTATTCATGACTAAATTAATAAATAGATCCAGAGTAATCCATAATTGAATTCTGGAATTGTTTACTCTGTGCTCAATTTAATAAAAATGAAATCGGAATCGCTGGACATGCAGTTTAAAGTGTAATGGGCTGCAGTTCAGGCTAAACGGGATGGAGACTGGATAGCTGAGGGACAGCTCTGTTAAACAGTGTTTCAGCTGACCCAAATAACACTTCACTCCACTACAGCCAGTGTTCTGAAAGGGGAATGTGCAGGGAAATGCCCAGAGCTCTCGGGTTGCTGGCGGTGATGTACAGAAGCTCAAATCAATGGCAGAGCAAACGTGAAGCCCATGGAATCAATGAGAAACAGACTGACCGTGTGCTGGAGAACCGACAGTGAGCGCTTTGATGATGCGGCCGTTAACTGTTGCACATGTACCTCTCAGTGGTTACAGGTCAGACTGCTGGTAAGGCCTTCCTTTTATGTCTCTCCCTCATTCTTCTCCCAAGTCAAAGGGCTTGGTTGTATTCACAAGGTGCGCTCATTGTCGCCGACTCTGCTAGCAGCGAGCGTAGCCAAGCATGTCTCCAGAATGCCTGACGTCAGCCGTCACTTCTCTTCCCACTGCTGACCTTATAAGCTGGGCTTTTCAGCCGTGACCTGGAGGAAGAAATGTCATAGCTAGTAAAGGAGAGCTCCCGGTTAAAGATTCTTGTTTTGCAATGAAAGATATTTTTTCTGCTAAAGTTGTTTACAGAAAATTGCGACTCTTATTGTGCTCTCTCCAAGCAGTGTGTTCAGCTTCCTAATGACCGAGACAGGGCTGGTCATTACTATGCAACAGGTCGGCAGCCAAGGATGGTTGTTGTTCTTAAATCAATAGATAAAAATAAAATAATAATTTATAAAATAAATCTTTGTGAAATTGCAAATCCTCCTATAGCTTCCCCAGGCTATTATTATTAATTCATAAATACATGCAAAGACTGTTCAGGAACCGTCTTTTTTCGTTTGTTATGGAAGTATATTATGTCTTGACTTGTTATAAAATACCATCCATGTAATATCTATATCAATAGCCTAACAACACAGTGAATGGCCTATGCGCTAGGTCTACAGTGGTTAAACTCTGGTTCACTACTCCACTGGTTTACCCTGTGGAATAGGAGCTCCTGCAGCTGAACTGACTGTTTGTAGTTACTTAACAAGAGTACATAAAATTACAGTCATTTAGCTGACGCTTTTATCCACAGAGACTTATAGTTGATTAGGCTAACCAAGGGCCAATCCCCCCTGGGAGCAATGTGGGGTTAAGGGCCTTGCTCAAGGGGCCAATCACCAATGGTGAAAGCTGTGGCTGGACTGGGGCTTCAACCACCAACCTGAGGAGCCCCTGTCATGTAACTTAGCCACCAGACTACAGGCTGCCCCCAATCTGGTAAGAAACTGTTTCAACTGTTTTCATACAATTATTTTGATATCACTTTGATATCAATAATCTGGTACTTTCAGTGATTGGAATCACCCTGCTTTCCATGACTGTATTTTTATTTCTTTTCAAATGCAGGGTAAAGCAGATGCCTAAATATTTAATGCAAACAAACACATGGGTATGCTTGTATCATTTTTTTGTTATTGATTTTTTGTACGTGTTACAGAGATTGGATCTGAGTATAACCTGCCCTTGAGAAATCACACTCATTTCCTCCATCACTCCACCTGCCTCATACAACAAAAGCAATTCAGCCGTGCGCAAAACAACAGAAATATAGATATTTCATGGACTGGGACGCTCTTAGGAACATAATACAATAAAATAAGGGTAGAAAATATAAACATGAAACATCATTCAAATTGTAATTGATTAATGAATTAGGGAAAATGCATGTCCTCAGTACAACTGCATTCAAATGAATGTATTTGTCCAAATGCATTACCGCACAGCACTGTATGGAGACTGATGTAGCTTTCATTTGCTCCTGGACCGAGGCCGGTGGGGTGTCACAGCATCATGGCCATTGTTCCCACTCCACCAGTTCCACAAATGCAACCCCCCCCCCCCTTCATTTTATGGCAGACCAGTTTCTTGGCTGGTTAGAACTCCCAGCCTGATGGGAGTTCTAACCATGTCAATGGCCAGATCCATTCTACAGAGCAGGCGATGTGAAACAGAGAGATGCTCAGAGAGACAACCAGAAAGAACTGCTGCTGCGCACGCAGTATCCTGCATATCACATCTCCTCTGTTTTGACCATCAAAAGCCAAGGCAAGAAAAAGCAACATTTTTGCAGTTCTTTTATTTTCCTTAAGTGTTAAATTCATAAGCTTAGGGCTCTTCAGTATTGAGGCCTCTGTATTGAACAGTCGAAGCTTTTATGGTTGAAGAAATAAGCTATCTCTACAACTGAGGCAGCTGCATAACTACAGTGTATGCTGGCAACCTCTCTCTTTGGCTTTGTCTGCACGGAGACCAACACATCTATGTCAAAACAGAGTTTGGAATGTTTTATATTGGATGGATCATTTACTTCCTTTTTGAAGGTTATACAGGTTGTTTTCAGAACCAAGCAAAGGAGAACTTTACTGTGTTGGTAGTTTTAGACATATTCTGCTCAATGCATTTTATTGAAAAGCACACATAGCTATTTGTCATCAAATAAATTTGTACGTGTAATCAGTCATGAGACAAATAACTTCACTGAAAAGGATGTATTTGTGCTTTGACAAGTAGTATCCCTGTGATTGTCTTCAATAACCAAGAAGCCAATTCCCTTAGATTATCTTACTATGGGCAAGCTGACTTTGAAATACTCATTGTGAACTTACAATTAACTGTGGTTCAAGGATGGTAATTAAGTTGAAGCTTGTTTTCGAAGGCTCACAAATTCTGGGTAAGACCAGGTGTGAGACATTAATTAATTACTGTTCACATTCTCTCCCTCTCTCTCCATCTCTCTCTCTCTCCCTCTCTCTCGCGCTGAACTGTTGACAGTCATTAAAATGTATTTATGATTGCATTATCTTTCTACCAGAACGCACGTATCAGATCACCTGATTTCAGCGCAATATGTAGATAATGAGAACTGGCGGTCAGTTCCTATAAAAGTTCAATCTCCAGCCAACGAAGGCAGAGGAGCTCATCAAAAATACCAACCTCAATTATTCTTGCAACATATATCGATGAGACTTCCATCATTTTCACTTTTAATTAACCTGGCTGAGAAACAGATATAACTTAATATATTTGCAAATTGTAATTCATGGCCTGCTTTTGGATGGTATCATATAACAGTAGTTCTCAAGTTCAGTCTGAGGAACTAGTGATAAGGGAGTGAATGGCAAATGGGAGGAGCTACCATATAACATCACTGAATCAATGATTTTTGACCAATGGCTGTGCTGGCTGTGGAGAGAAAAGCATTTTCAATTGGTTGAATCAATTGATTGACAGCTAAACGTAGATCCACCCTAATGGTGGTCATCTGAAACATAATTTTAAGTATAATAACTGCTAGGTTTTGTTGAAGCTAATTTCTTAATCAGTTAAGGTTATAAGTTAATGAAGAAAATAATATCATTAACTTTTTAGCACAATGGAGGTTTGTCTTGTTGCCATTTGTGAAAAATGCAACAAAAAAAAAGAACAAAAAGAAGCAATTGATTTTCATTCAGTGGAATTATTTACAATTCAACATAGAAGTTTTGTTGTTTTAACAGCTTGTTAAAATTCAGAGATTGTTATTATGGTATAAAGGAAAACTGTGCACACAGTGGGTCTCCAGGATTGAACCTGAGAGCCGCTCTCACACACCTCACACCTGTGCCGACTGTTCATCGCAACCAAAGAGTCTTCCCAACGACTTTGGATAAGCCAACAATTCTGCCTCTAATTATTGTCATGCAGAAATGATATGCTGCAGCAAATGAAAACCATGCATTACACACTCAGCAGAAAATGTCACTTAGAACATAATCATTTTGCAGAGCAGCAGCCATAAAGCTTTAAAAGATAGTGCCGAACTGACGGGCACGCATCTATTAAGGCCTTTGTGTGGCCATTGTTTTATGTAACCTAAAATATTAGCTTGGTAATTCGTCTGACAAGATAGCAATTTTGCAGCTTTTCATTGCACTGTGTCTGCCCAGGGTGAGGAGAGCATTCCCAAGCATGCAATTGCTGTGCCTCGTCAAATAGCAGCCTGCCCCTGCCTAATAAGCCTGTAGATCATCTGGGCCTCTCCGTGCGTGCGATCATGGGGCCAAACCACACAGTTAACCCTTGTAATGTAGACTTCCACTGCCCCGAGGCTGCAGTCATTAGAGTGATGTCCCAGCCGTCCGAAAAGCCCTTTACCATCCGAGCCTCACCAATTTACCGGGGTAATGTCATTTCAAGACCCTCTGGAAATGCATGCTTGAGAACATCCAATTTCTTCCAGAAAGAGTGGATGAGGGCTTAGGACCCTTCACTAAAAGGCAAAAAAAAATTGTAGATGGAGCTCCTTTTTACAACTGCGGGTATATATCCCTCCAGATCGAACCATGGAACACAATGGAACAAAAAGCAACTGAACTGTTATTTGCTCTAGGCTGCTGATGAGTGTCTCAAAATGTTTGACAAAATGTATTTTACTACCAGCTGAATTATCAATATGTATACTAGACCAGTAGCTGATTGTCTTTAAAATTCCAACTTTAATTCTTGACTAATGCAAATACCCTTGACAACTGCTTTTGCTTGCATCAGTCCAAGAGTTTCACCTCTAGCCACACAATACGAATGTCCTTGTCCTTCCCTCTTAATCAACTCGTAATAATTGTACATTTTTTGAGAAAAACAATTAGCAGAGTAAAATTTGTAGCACTGTCACTCTCTTGAAAGAAGATGTTGTCTGAAGATTTTCAAGATGTTGAATTCATTACAAAAATATTTTTCTCGTTGCACTTGGGGGGGGTGAACCTGGCATACACAATCAGAGGTGGCATGTTTAATTGCATGATTCGGAGGGTGAGAAATGAGAGCAGGTGCTACTGAAACTCCCTCATGAAGAGGCTTTGCACAATCCAGTCACGATCTGTCTCCTTTTGTTGAGACTCCTCCTGAGAGATCTGACTAAATCCATTTCACTGTGGACTGAAATCACAGGCCTACCCCGCCATGAGCCACATATCCATACACTCCCCGTGCTGCTGGAATAGGATAAAAAGGGTCGGGGGAATAAGCAGTAGTTTTTTTTTTTTTTTTTGAGATAACAGAATCCTGATTGCAAATCCAATCCCCTCTATTAATTTCCTATGGCATACCCTGGGGCTACTGCCCTGTGGTTTTTTTTTTTTTTTTTCTGTAGAGCTGAAGGAAATGATGTCATAAATAACATGTCAGATGCAAGACTTATCTGCAGCCTGACCCGGCATCATTCAGCGCTGCAGGGGAGGGAGAGACGTGCCCCTCCTTACTTCACACAAACCGCTATTAATGGCTCACAGCTTTTAACATGAGAATTGGACTCAGCATCCTGGGCTTTTAGCGGTCAAAATTCTCTGGAAAACAAGTAGATTTTGTACATGTAGATTCCCTTCTCATAGGCTGTTTTTTTTTTATTTATTTGTTGTTCTTTTTTGGTAACCTGTTTTTTTTTGGACTTTACATCAGACGCCAGGCTTCTGTAGAACAAACATGAAAAACTGCAGTGGGCTGCAGGAGGAGATAAAAAGAAACAAACCAAAATTGGTCCTTTTCAGCTTTCCACAATGTCTTGATAAATTCTTGCTGCAGTGAAGATGAGTCAAGCTATTGAGTGATAGCAGAAGACTGTCGGTTGTGTCCTCAATTTCATCATTTCTTTGTGCATGGGGACAAGAGAGCACAAGTTAACACCTCTGTAATTTCCTTGCATGCTCTTGCTTTAGCCACAAGCTTTTCACCGCCCACTTCCAGAGTGAGTGCAACCTCCTGTGTTTTTACACTAATAAGGCAGCATATGGCTGAATTGGGACAGTGTACCTGCCTATCTTAAATCTATTCTATCTTTTTTTATTCCATTTATGTTTTCACAGAAAGAATATTCTTCTGTTATCATTTTCAGTATGGATTGAGAGGCTTTTTGTCTTTTGCTGTTCCATCTTAAAAGTTATCCTGGAAACCTACATTTCTCAAATGAAAATAAGTACATTAAATGAAAATACATGTTCTTCTATTTTTTTATTTTTACTCTCAATCATCAAGACAGAGGAGTGTAGCACCTGAAGGTGTTACACAGGCCTTCATAATACCTGCAATAAAGCATTTATAACACATTCTGAAGGACTGTATAAACATTAATAGCAGTTTTTATATACAAGCAATTCATTTTAATGGAAGTTGTGGGCCACTACAAGATGTATTCATAATTTCATTCACAAATATTGCCATAAATGTGCACTTTTGGACTTCGCTAGTTAATAGTTATGGCATGACATTCTCACAATGCAAGTTTCATGTGCTAAGGACTCCTACGCAATTTTCCTTCACGTTAGGTGACACTGAAAAGAGTAAGGATAACTAAAAATGGACCAGATCTCAAATTAAACACAGTCCAATTTACATAAAGAAAACATAAAGCAATGTCCTTTCCTTGGGACAGGATTTACAGTGAGTTAAGTATTTGTGGGGCCCTACGTTTTTTTCTGAAGTCATAATAAATGAGGTGATTCATATAGCCAGAAATATGATCATTGAAATGGCTGCTCAACAGGTGAGGAGAATGTGGAGACTGTATTAGCATTCTACTGCTGGAGGAACAGGGCTAACAGGCTAAAGGAATTACACCTCAGACAGCACTGTTTGTTTGCTGAAAGGCTGCTGGCAAACAAAGGCTTCTCCCACTTTGCTCTGTCTTGACATTCCTTTCTCCAGGGCAGGCACGTACACGCGTTCTCTCTCTCTCAAACTTTTTACTTGTCTTGTACCCAGTCGGCTTTCATTAGTTTTAATTCAGCAGCCAATAACATATGATGCTTAAGGACATTCAAAATAATGGTGATCAGAGTCAGCAAATTGATGTCTTGCTGTACGATAACAGACTATAATACAGCATTACTCCGTAGAATATTACCCTGAATGTCTCCTGACATTTAATAGAGTATATTAAAATTCATGTAGTCATATATATTTGGGAATGTGTGCATGGATATCAGTGAGCTTTGGGAATAAAAAAGAGCTCATTAAGAGTATTTAGAACATTATTTCATTGCAAGGAAGTTTGTATTTCAAGCCAGTCCAGACATCATTGAAGAGACTTGGTTGTTCCCCTGCCTAGCTTCTTAACATGTTCAAAACATGCAGCTTTAGATCGTCATGATTAGCATCATTATGAACTGTCGGATCATTAAAAAATGTTAGCAGGCTCAATGCAGGAAAACAGTCAACATCCAGTGTGGTGTGGTGCTATTTATTTACATGCTAAAATGCAGACATACATTATCCTCCAGCTTCTCTGGACATCATGCTTGGTCATTCTTGTATATTGCAGGACATCTTCACATTTCACAAAATTCAGAAAAACCTGACTCATGTGAATGTATGATATTTGGAGCAGGTGTGTCAAAGTCAGCCAAACTAATAATCGGCCAGACATTCCTAATTATGACTTGGTAGGAGAACTTTTTCAAACATGGAATGAGTCATAGTTGAGTCAAAAACATGGGTCGAGTGAAACTCAACAGCAGTTATTCTGATTAACTTTCCTGGATGAGGCGTGTTTGTCTGACTCAGCTTTATATGACTTTATATGACTATATGCATATATGATGATGCCTTAAAATAGTCCCCATGCAGAAGGTAGAAGACCGTTCTTTCATAATGCTGACTCAAGGCACGGAGAAGCACTCCCATCCCATTCTTAAGATCCTCTATGTATAAAATATGTATAAATACCAATAAGTCGATTTATATATGACCTTTTTGCCAAGCATTTGTTAAGAACATGATTTACAAATGGGGCAGATCTGCTGCATTTTGTTACACTTCATATTGCTATTGAGAGTGCAGTCTCTTACTGTTCTTTTCTCATTATTTCTTCTGCTTGTTTTTTTCTTCCTCTGACCTCAACACAACTGCTTCTTCATTGGTCTGTCTGTCTTGTGGTCTGTCATTTCATTCAGGTGCAACATCCACTTATAAGTACTGGAAATGAGTGGAGATAGAGAGAGAGAGAGAGAGAAGAAGAAGAAGAAGCCTGGATGGTCACAGTTGCCATTTAAACACATGACCCCAGGCAAGGAATTCTGGTGAAGCAGGATAATTCAGAGATGCAAATTCCCCCTTTCCCTAACAATGCGCACGCGTTTGTGAGCGAGAGAGAAAGAGTGAGAGAGACGTCATCCCGTCTCCGTCCACCAATTAACCACATCCAGCCCCGGGCGTCGCGGCCCGTTCAGCTGTGCCGTACCTTTTCTTTTCGAAACCTTCGCATCTCCTCCCCATCGGGCCTAACGATCACAATACAAACACACAACACGTAACGCATCTCTTAATGGGTCACTGAAAGGCATGTTCTTCCCTCCTCACCACTGAATTTCATATGCATATACGCTGCATGTTTGTATGTAGCCTATTAAAAGGAACTGAAAATGGTACGGGCATATGAAAGTCCATGGAGATGAGGGGGAAAGTGCCTTCCAATGACCCATTAAGAGGTTCCTCTACCATTTTCAGTTTTTTAATAGGCTGTATACAAATGACTTGGAGTGTTACTAATATGACGAGACTAAAGGTACGAGGAGAAAAGCTGCCTTCTGGCAGCTCAAATGGAGAGCTTCTTAGTTTCTCACAGACTCTCAGATGAGTCAGAGCCTTCCTCTAGAGGTCAATGCTTGACTCCTGTGAAATATGCACAAATATGCTCATGGCCTCCATCTGGATAGTAAGATGAGCTAAATCGGTGTTTAGATCGTGTGTTGAAGCTGTCTTCTGAGAACAAGGAGTTCCAAGATAAGTTCGCACTTTTAAGAGGGCCATTGTACAGAATCTGGAGTATACATCTGAAAACTGGGTGCGTAGGAGTATGAGTTAAACGTTGATGCACACACAGAAAAAGGTTTGTGAAAATTTAATGTTTTCTCCAGTACAATGGGTAAATAGGTCTCCAATTTAAAATATTGTTTGACTTCTGGAAGTACACAGCTAATCTATTAATATTCAGTTAAACTAATTAAAGTAACAGGTAGAAACCTAACCTTTCGGGACACTTAATTTTTCGAATGTACAGTACTGGAAAACATTCAAAATACCACAAAACATCCCATCCTATTCTGATGCAAAATGATTTAATCTGAATGCAAATTTCCTAACGGTGGGCCATTCGGTATCCCTGTCCTCATGCATCCTATTGTACCGCGCTAAAGAATTCATACTTCCATGCTGCTACCCCACCAGCAAATGTGCCATTCACCCTAGTTTCTCCAATAAAGCGGCATTAATTATTGAAGGCTTGTTAACATGAATGATTGTGCTTGTTAATTTCCTTCAGTGCTTGGTGCTAGTCTCTAATGGAAGCCTTCCCTGCCATCACTAAACCCCTGACGATAAAGGAGCGAAAAGAAACAGCACTGGAATAGAAGCCTCATATCGGAACCCTCCGGCTGTTTGGATTAGTTTAATAGATCCGCGATTGTGGATATATTAAAAACAAATAGTAGTTTAAGCCTGTATTTATTTATAACTTAAGCTGATGTGATTGAATCTTAAACACCAAGCCACAAAAAGCTGTCTTAATATACCGTGGTTTGTCCTGTGAATTATAAATTTAAGGAAGGGTAACTCATATATATTAATTTAAAAATGTTTTCTGTATCACAGGAGGTATGTAAGGTAAGCATGAGATGGATATTAAGGTTGCAGATTCACAACAGTAAAAGAGACTCGCTTACTATGTGTGGAGACATCTGTGATTTCTGTAGACAAAGTGAGTTCAATATGAAACATAAAATTATTAAGATAACAGATGCTAGCAAACTTATTGATGTAAGCTGAACCAAGGCAACAAACAGAAATTCACAATCATTCATCTTGCTGACTCACCAAGATACGACTTAGTCGAGGTAAGTCCTTTTGCTCTGGGTAATTGGAAGATTAGTTTAATTACCTTGGAACATTGCGCGCACTCCATTCGTTGGCTTTTGATAGCTCAAAGAAATGCTGTTCCCTTCCCAAGATTTTCGTGTTGATTTACTTCTTTTAATTGCCTTCCAGAGTTTATTATGGTTCTTTATAAAACTCAAAGCACATGCATTTTAAAATTGGTCCGTTACTTAACTCATGTAGTGCAGGCGTGGGAGGGGAAGCCATATCTTTGCCTGGACTTCATGCCAACTTTCGCTCTCAACAACACAAACACCTCACTAACTCATTCCTGTTTGGGTCCATCAAAAAAGTGTGAGCTAACGAGGCGTGCATGTGAGCAGGTTTTCTGTTTACTTTTTTATTTTGTCAGCTGGGAAGTGCTAACAGCTGACTAAGCAGTGTCCAGACAACAGAGATAGAACAGAAAAAACTTTCAAGATGTGTGGGGCTGATTCTGTGAGCTGCGGAATACTGGGCAGTGGAACATTCTGCAAACATTTAATAAGTGATGCTGTAAACAGACACACAAGATAACTTAAAATCCCATCTGGGAGCCATGTGGGCTTGGGCGCCTTGCTCGAGGGCCTAACAGCAATGGTGTTCTTGCTGTGGCTGGCCTGGGGCTTCAACCACCCCAACCTTTGGGGTCCCAGTCAGGTACCTTAGCCACTACACTTCATGCTACCCCATTGCCCCATACGCATGATATTCTTTAGAGGTGTAAGGTGGGTGTGGTCTATGTCTAGGCCACTGCAGCTCTGAAAGACACAATCCGCAGTGCCTCCATCACTCGCCTGCTCCTGCTCGCTGTGCTCCACCTCTTTGGTAAGAGCATGGCAGGAGACAGCTGCGATGATACCCTCATCACTCAAGGTGGCTGACACCTCATGGCTGTCATCTGTGAGCCACGCCGAGCGACAGCGGCTTCACCGGCAGCAGCCACCGCATTTGACAACCCTTTGGCAGGTGCGCCTGCACCCTCCCCCGCATTCGGCGGCATCGAGGGTGTCATCAACCTCAGCTCCCGCTCCACCATCCAACAGTTTTCTACTGACTCCACATCTAATGTACTCCCATGCAGATCAGGTGCCTGTTAGTCAGAGCATTGATGTGCTTTTTGTGTTTTGTTGAGACACTTGTTCTCTGTCAGTGGTCTGTGCAGAAGTTCATGATGGTTGTGTGCCTTGGAAAAAAGAAAAAAAGAAATCACCCCCTGGTCCCTTTAGTTTGATTTAGCTCGTTGTATTCTTGAGCAGGTAGACAACTTTAACTTTCCTCTCTTCACACAAAGTTATCAGTGGGCTGGTGAGCAGGGCACTTGTCAAGGAGGAGAATCAATTGTCTCCAAACTTTTTGGTGCTCTCCGTTCAGGGTGTACCAGGTTTTAGACCAGGACAAGCCAGCTCAGAGCTGAAGCATCTGATTCAACTCATTAAGGCCTGAAGACTGCCCACCACTTGGATAAAATTGGCAACCCCTGCTATAACTGGCACAGTAGTGATCAGAGGTGTCCATCTGTCAAATTTTAGACATTGAGTATACGCACAATGTATGTTGTTTTACTAATCTATTCAAGATATGAAGAGTAACTCCTTCTGGAGAAAACACTTGATCCAACCAGGGTTTTTTATCTTGTCTTCTTCAGTATTTAAGTGTTTGCTGGTTTTTTTTTTTTTTTTTTTAAAAAGGCTGTATTATCAATTAACAGTGTTATTTATACTCTCATTGGTCAGCTGAATCCCTGTAAAATAAGCACATTTACTACTGCACTGTGAAAGTAGTGGCCGTGTTAGGAGCCTGGAATATGAGCACTATTTACCTGGAGGGTGTCATGAGTCATCTCAGAGAGGTTACCCAAATGTGTTGTAACCCCCTCCTGCCCCCCTACCCACCTCCCCCCTTTCCCCGCCTAGAAACACAAGTCACTGTTGCAAAAGGGACTAGACCTGTCAGCTATGGTCATCATCAGTTCTCGCTATAGCAACAAGCCAGCGGTGAGAGAGATAGGAGATAGGAGACAGGAAAGGTTTATGTCTCAGAATCTCCACATGATTACTACCAATAGCTGCACAAATTGTACATACATAATGAATAGGTGATAGTAACGGGGCTTATAGCCTAGAGGCTGCAGGTTCAGTTCCTAGTTGAGGCAATGCTTTTGTTCATGTGAGGATGGTATAAATGGATATTATGTAAAAATATAAACTACATCCCTCTAAACAAGGACATCTGCTAGGCATGTGTAATAGATAATGTAGTCACAAGCCAAACAGCTCCTTTCCTAAAGAGTTCCTATTGTCTCAGAGTACTGCAGTGTTTTGCCATTGTTCTGCAAAAATGTAAATATACTGATTGATGACAGAGATCCTACGCAGATTGTTGCTATGCACATTAAAAAAGAGTGATGGTGTAATTTTTGCAATCATTCAAACATATTGTAATGCCATTGTCAGCGCCTGCCTCCTATTTCAGATGAATTGTCTCTACTTGGGTGTATCTCAGAGGGTATTGCAACAAAAATTGGATTTTGATAAACACAGCTAGGTGGCACTGTGAATCTACAGTGGCAAATTGATCTCATCTACATTTCTTAATGTTATTTTTATTATTATTGTTATCGTTAATATCTGGGTTGGTGGACTGAGACAAAGAAGACAACTGACGTGAAAGGGGTCTTTGTTCTGCCTTTAAGAAAGTAATCAATGTGCATTCTGCAAAATTCTTAAGGGATAAAAGACATGTGCCTCAAACCTTATCACCCTGTTCCGGACCCTGTGATATAAAAAGCCAAAAGGTTTAATCAGTCAGAAATTACCCTGGCTCACAGGCCTTTGCCTAGAAAATTAGTTTTGACTTTATTTCATTTTTTGTATATCCGTGGAAACATGGGCTTACTATATCAGATGAAATATGATGGTTTCACTGAGGTAACGTTTCTGACACCCCGCTAAACACACACACACACACACACACACACACACACACACACACACACACACACACACACACACACACACACACACACACACACACACACACACACGTGGCAACACTCTTGCCCATACAGAACTTCAGTTCTGATGCTGTTTGACAGATTGTGTGCCAGGCAGGCAGGGAGGGGTGTATTGCACTTGAATGAAGTTGCTTTGCAGTGCCAAAAGATGTGTGGTTTTCACTCCTCACAATAAAGCAGTATTTTAATGGATTCTTTCTTAGCTTGCCAGTTCCAATACAAGAAGAGGCAAATTCATACTACTACACTGATCGATAGATCAGTCTAGACCATTAGATATATGGAAAGGTATTGGAGGACATTCAAAGATGAGTTCCACTTCTGAAACAGACATTTGGAGGAAATATGCAGGAGAAGCAGTGCATTACTGACTTTGTGAAAATGTGATTGTGCTAAAAATAATTGTATCGATTAAGATCACGACAACAAAATCGATTTAGATATCACTAATGGCTATCGACAGACTTTTTGTGGTGAGGAAAGTCCTGAATTAGTCATGGGATCCAAAGCAGCAGTGGAAACTATCAGCCATTTTACGAGGGTTATCCTTGAAATCATAAAGATTGCAAACCTTGTATGATGAATACTCATTGTCTTTCATTCAGGTATTCATCTATCTACCAGCCTTTTTGATAGTCTTTGGCTATACTTGATTAATTTAAAAAATCATATTTCCCTGTCTACCCGTCTCCCTGTGATCCAAAATGTATGTAGTGGGATAGCCCAAGAACCAGACCTGGAGGGATGACATAACATTACGCTTTGGCACAGGTTTAGAATCCTTCGTTCACAAATCTGTTTTCAGCATTATAGGAGACCATACCTGGTGCCCTCAGGTCAGAGGGATGAAAGCTGGTCTGTACGTATCTTTGTTATGTAGTGTACATACGCATTTTAATAGTTAGTGAAGGTTTATGTTAGTGTTGAGATCATCAGTCTGGATTTCGTCACTGCTGTCAGAAGGTTTGCTCTGTGCTCAGGTCAGCAAACAGGTGAAAGTAGATTTCAAGATGCTTAAGAGACTCTGCAACATGCTGGTGCACGAACCAAAGCTACCACCTGTTTTCCCCAGATGCTAAAATACACGTGCTATAACTTTCCCCAGAGTCACTGCCTGCCTCGATAAATCACATTATGAATTTCTCATGCATTTATTAGTATGCTCTCCTCTAAATATGTTGTGGTCTCTCATCAGAACTCAATAACACATGCATATTACAGCTAGTCTGCAAAAAGCAGTGGCTTCCCCTCTTTCAAATAACACTTTTCTCCAACCCAATTTCAAGAAAGCACTCTGATCTCCCACCCTCCTCAGGGGGAGAGAGCTGCAGGCACATGACTCCTCCGACTTGGGTGATGACCAATCTCACTTCTTTCCACATGGCAGACACACTTCCAATCACATAATGCCCGTGATCATGGAGGATCATGAAGTCAGCATGCTCTCTGTTCATGTATCTGCAGCTGCCTGGTCTGACCAGGAGTGGCCGCTAGAGGGCAATGAGATCAACAGAGCTGGTTGGCAAGCCTGGACCGGTTGTTGCACCACCCCAATGGGGATGTCTGGCATGGCTGGGGATTGAGCACCCAGTCTCAGTGCTAACACTTTGGTGTCAGGCTGAGCAGATTCTCTGCGTGAGCCCCACCCCACCATTAATGCATGCTTGTGACAGCTCAGGTTCATAGAACATGCTTAAGCGCTGTTATTGAATGAGGAGATAAAATCACCTCTGAAGATCTAACCAAGTCTAACCAGTCTAATCAACTGTATGTCTCTCAAGGGCCCAACAGCAATAATGGGACTTGGTCACCTTAGCCACTTCTGCCCAGATAAAATCATGCCCTTGTCCAGTAAGAGACACAGATACATACCTGCAGACATATGGATATACTGACAGACAGTTAGATATTTCGATAGATGCATACAGAGAAGATTGTATTATGAGGTCTAACAATAAATTAAAGTAATATTGGGCTTGTTTAGTGGCTGCTCCGATTCTCTGATAAGAAGTGTCCTCATTGTCAAAATATATTGCATCCAAAGGCTCTCAAACTTAGTCTTATGGATCGCTATGTATGCTGATTTGGCAACAGAAAAAAAAATATTTTGATAAATTAAAGTTTGAACACAAGTTTAAATTTTACAATCATTCAGTGTATTGTGGTAAATTACCAATTTTGGCACATTGCCTTTTTTTTGTTCTTTCTACTTCATTATCAAATAAATGGTTTAGTTTCATTGACCAGGTGTCCATACTTTCACTAATTAGAACTCCACTGATCCTCTTGTCAGTCAATAATTAAACCAATTAAAACTGTGGCCTCTTTCAAAATGAACTCTACAAAAGGATTTGACTCTGAACAATAAAAGAACAATAAATAATTAAATAAAAGAATTAAAGCAATAGTTCATCGGGCTTATTAAAAGTTCTGGAATGTGAAGTATAGGTCTTCCACTGAAATAATGTGGCACTGCGAGATGTTCTGTCTCATTAGGTACATTGTACAGCACATTACAATTTAGGGGTTGCAACTCCTGTTGGAATATAATCCAGCACACATAGGGGTCCCTGGAAAAAAAAAGTAAACCACAGATAAAATAAAGTTTCAATGTCTTCTGCAGCAGAAGTGACCAACCCTGGTCCTGGAGAGTAACAGCGTGTGCTGGGGTCTCATTTGCTCCTTAAAAAAACGCTACAAATTCAGATCCAAGAAACAGGAAGGAATGGTTTTACAGTTTAATCGACTGGGCTAATGGATCGGTTCATTTCTGAGAAGCACTGAATACCAGCACATCCTGTAGTTCTTCAGGACCAGGTTTGGCTACGCTTACTGTAGAGTAGTCATGAAAGATTACGAACATTTTATAAACCACATTGACTCTTCTGCTTCTTCTGCATCCAACCACAGTGAAAAACATCACCTCCTATAACTGAGTAGGCTAAGAAGCAGTTGAGTCTGGAGTGGCTTCACTTAAGAAACTAAAGAAGTTTCTTTCTTCACTTTTATATCTTCCTCACCTGATTTGAACTGTGCTGTTAGCCCCTGAGAGCGACTCTCTTCCACAGACTCAGGAGGAGGTAAACGTGACTCCTGTGATTCACATGGCAACGAGCCCTTTGCTTTCTTCGCCCCCTGCCTGAAGAGATGATACCAATTACATGTCACCTATATGCAGTGGGAGGAGCGTTAGGTGTACATACGATCAGCTCGAGGGCCGGCAGGGCCCCGGCTGGCCAGAGGAGGCGTCTAGAGAGTGATGAGTGAAGAGACGCTGAGAATTTACCTGGCACTGACATCACAAGATACTCACCTGCACCGCGAAAGTGTGCTTTTACTCTCTGAGCCAGCCTGAGAATGAAGGAGGATCTTAAAAGCCTTTTTGTTTAATTTGCCAAAGCAGCCACACTACTCTCATAAAATGGAAACAGAGAGTGGCAGTTTATGGAACTAGCTGGACATGTAATGCCACCTTTTTTGACTGATGACTGCATGAAAGTGAGCCCTCTGCTGCATTTATAATAGAGCGGACATCACATGGCACATGGGAGAAAGTTTCTGCATGAAATTCAGGCTTTGACGGTGAAATCACTCATACTTCAATGACATCAGTTTTTTGACTATCAATCTCTGCACAACATGATTATCAAAATCCAGGATGTGATGAATCAACGGAAAAGACATGAGGAACAGTGAAGGGCCTTCCAGAAAATATTACAGAAGTCTTAGGAATGACAGACCTCCTTTTACTGTTTTTATTACAGCGCCATGGGAGTTTGCGTTTCTTTATGATGATGGGGCCTAGTTATATTTCACATCCTTCAGCATCCCAAGAAACCAAAATATTTTTTACTAAATCCCTGCAGTGTTCGGATGATTGATTGCTGAAATATTTTGTGTTTTACAACTTACACATGGGGGAAGTAAGTTGAGTATATTTCACCATTAGGGAACTATGCGAATACTCAACGGGGTTTCTTCAAGTGTCAAGAGCATCCGTATGTGGAGGAGTTCCACACATCATTTGAACTGTGGGAACAAGCCTTGGCTTGTCTCATCTCACAACAGCAATTTTTCCCTCCCTTGGTGATTTTTCGAACTATTCTTTCTGCTTCACAGGATTGTCTGTAAAGGTGATAATACTACACTCTTTTGCTATTCTTACACTATTTTTGAAAATGTTGGGGAAAGGGAACTATGGATAATGGAGGACAATAACCTTCACTTGGTATGTGTTTGTCTTAAGCAGAGGTTAGAAAGCTGAGGTTCTACTATGAATTTGTTCCACCTATACAGTGGTGTCCAAAAGTCTGAGACCACATTACATTTTTTTTTAATGTAAACCTGGAAATAAACAGGATGTTTTAGGATGTTTGAATATTAACTTGAAATTAAGAGGAAATATTCAGATTCTGCACTATTTCTTGGTCAAATTCAAGCAAATTTGTCACATTGATCATGCTAACTCGTCTGTCAAAAAGGTTAGACCCCATTGAATGTTTATGGGGGGACTTAAAGGTGTATAAAATTTTGGACACTCATAGACTATGGGATAACATGGTTCATAAGGTTTTGCACCAGCTTGTGGAGTCCATGCCAGCTCCAGTGCACCCTATCATTAAAGCAAAAGGAGGACATACCGAAAACTAAGACATCTAAAATCCATGTACATTTTTTTTAAAGATTCAACTTTTCACTGAAATTGTTAATATAATATGCAATGAAACATTTTGTATTAAATTATAAAAGGATGCAAAATAGAAGCACTTCCACTAGTGGTCTCAGACTTTTGGACACCACTGTACATTAAACCAGCTGATTCTAACTCTTCAGCAGATAGGAGAGCTAATTAGTGAAATCACTTGGTTTAGTGCATGGTGGGAACAGATGTGCGGTGATGCTCCTTCTCTCTGAAGCCAGGGTTACAAACACATCTCTGGTCTTGAGAAGATATAACAGACAGTTGTGAAATCATTACAGATGAGGTAACTTTGGTTAATGGACAAACCCACCCCTGGTCCAATGACATATCTTAAACTACAACTGAAATGTTACAGGAAATACTACATGGTGTCATGGACCTACAGCGATAGGCTTGAGTCCATATTAGTATACTGACAAACCTGGATATAATACAGGCTCTCTATACAGGACCTATTTCATTGTGGACTGGGTGTGACCGAATGGGTTTCACTTATCATGTACATCAGCCTGTCTCCTCCATAATGAGATTGGAGTCGTGAGCAGCTGTCGTGGTCTAGAGTAGACAGCACCACATAGTTCAACTTGTACTTCGTTGCCAGGCAACAGCAAGGGGGTGGAACCTGTGGTCTTCCCAGATTTTTTTTTTTTTAACAAGGTGGCATATCATGTCAGATGTTTAATTACAATAACTGCAATGTCTTCTGCATTGTGTAAATTGTAGGTTACAGCTGATAATATGAGAGTTGTGATAAAAATAGCGCTTTCTCTTTCATTTTCACATATTTTTATGTTTGCAGCCAAATCAATTGACATGGCAATTTTCACATTGTTGTGCTAGAAATGAAACATCATGGCACAGCGCCACTCTAACATTCTGTAGGGAGGATGCTGAGATCCTGTTAGCCACAGGCTAAACTTACCCAACTGAGCTAACAGCAACATTCTATCCACCATAACAATGGAGATAAAAGCACCAACTTGCTACATATTATAGAATATTATGTAACCTCCCTTTAGATCCCTCTGCATGCAGTAAAGTACAGATTATTAATGCAGTGTAAGCATTGTGCTTTTCACAGTAATTTGTGGTGATGAGGGTTAAACCAACTGAAAACAGACCATCTTAACCATCACCAGGAGATCCAAAGCAACCATTTTGGGTCTTGATGTTCACCACATATCAGCTACACAGCAGAGGAAGGAAGATATGGAGACACTCACACTGGTGCATACATTAGGTGAATTGAGGGAGCCAAATTTGGGAATGTGGTCCAGACAAGTCTGAAGCTAAAATGCATAGGTGACACCATGTAGGGTTGTCCAAATGCATGATTTCCCCTGTGCAGCACCATTCCATATCATTTCGCTGCAATAATTCATTATCATAATCCATTTTAATAAGCCCGTGTACACTGCTGGTATCTCCTAATGCGGGGCTCTCCAGCTCCTGGAGAGCCGCAGCGTCTGGAGATATTTACTCCAACCACGCACCACCTGACCTCTCTCATTAGATTGCCTCCTGGGAATTAGAGTCCAGTTAGTGAAGTCAGATGGTGCAGAGCTTAGTTTGGGGGAAACGCCTGCAGAGGTACGGAGGCCCCCTAGGCCTGAAGGTGCACAGCTCAGTGTTAGTAGCCAGTGTCCAGTGTTACATCCCAATGGCCACCTGAGATATAATAACTGAGGGAGAACTGCAGATATGTCAATATGTGAGGTATGGTTCATTAATCTGTTAGGATTTTTCAGCAATGTATTAATATGGTCTTTCGGCTCTGGCTTTCGGCAGGGGGAGCGAAGAGAGAGAAGCTTCACTCCAAGATCAAATCAAACCATTTGATGTACACCGTGGAATCACCCCTGAAGAAAACATACGCGTTTCAGATCTGCTGGCCGTAAACAGCCAGGTTGCATATTAAAAGAACAGTGAAACAGAGCGTTTACCTCTGAGGCCTCGGCAATGAGATAACTCACACTGAACCTTGGGGTCCCAACTGGTAACACCCTATGGACACACACCGTTACCATATTTCTGTCTATTACCTGATGCGGCACTGAAAAAAGAGCTTAAAAAAAAACTGTTACCTGAGACTTACCTGTTTACTAATTTCTTCTGCTGAAAACAACATGGACAGTTTTGTGCCCTCCTGATGCCAATTTGAAGTTCTGCCAAGTGAGCATTTGTGTCTATTTTATGCAGATTTCTTCCCCGCCACGGCTTTCTAGATTTAGTCCACGCTGCCCTCCCCGCTTTGACATTGTGATGGCTTTTCTTCCAGCCAAAATAACAGTTACCCGCGTTTAAGTAGCTGCTAACTGACCTCTAATGTGAATTATCCCTCTACGGCTGGACTGTATCAGAAACTTAATTTAAGGGCTTGCAAATCATTGGGATGAGGACTCAGACAACTCTCAGACAGCTAGCCAGATGCATTTATTTTCTGTGGAGAGACCCTTAGCAATGGCTTTACAAGGCTCTGTTGAGTTTCTTAACACAGATTGAGATGAAAACAGGAATTAAACCATATATTTAACCAAATGCCCATCTTACTAAAGACAAAACTGGTATACTGTCATGGAAAAAATGCTACATTAAACGTGACAGGAGCTATCCTAGGCAGCCTGGGTAAAGCACGTACTGGATGAAAATGCAGTATCCAGTAACTCACAGGCTACAATGTCTTCAAAAAAAAAAATGAATGGAATCTGATTTAATGAAATACAAATAAATCAAATCATAAACACAAACAGTGCAGCAGTGAACAAACAATGGACAATGAATAAAAAATGCGTCTTCATTTTCCTAGAATACTCTCAAGAGATTTGTGGAAAATATTAGTTAGTTGAGTATACCTCGGTTTGTTATATGCTGATTTAGCTTAGCGTCCTACTGTTTATTTGTGTATCTTATTGCAATGGGTTATGTAAATAACATTACACAGAGGAAGTCATACACAATAAGTTATTTAATGACAGCAAAACAATAACTTTAATACTAACAATGTTTTCATAGGTCATTTACTGTTCCTTTGAACTGCTTAATTTATTATTGAAATTCGGTTTGAACAAATATGTAATTTTATCTTTGATTTGAGTGTTAATTTGATGCCCCATGCTTTCTCCTATAATTAATAGATGCTTCATAAATGACAAAATTTTCAATCAAAAGAGTATTGGGCTGTTGTTTATGGTAATATTAACTCATTATCTTTTTGGTGGCAGGTTTCACATATATATTATGAAATTTAAATTAGACTTCTCTTTGAGTTGAATGAAATAAAGTGAAATAGTGGCTACTTTTATTCCAAAGCTGAAGTCAAAACAACCCAGAGAGATATTTAAATATTTCTGCAAAAAAATACTGCTCTCTTTGAATTGCACCAGAATCATCTGTGCTGCAACTTCTGCTCTGAGGATACATAAACAATTCCTTAAAATAAAACCTCCTAACCAATTCCCTGTCGATGTGCTCCAGCTTGCAGTCCTTATTTTAGGTCTTGTTTTAATTTCCTGTTCAAGAGAACGCAGGGGGAAATTCTCAAAGGCTTGACGGTTTCCCTCTGGCTGTGGAACAAGGGGGCTTTCATGAAACATCTGAACGGGAGAGGAACCAATGAGACGAGACGCCCACATCGCCGGCGAAGCTGCAAGATCACACCACAGAAGGTTCTCCAAGTTTCAGCTCTTCACTCCTGTCCTTGCTGATGAAGGATCACCTGCCGCTACTATTTTGTCACTTTGAACACTTGAGCAAAGGACTGCACTGAATATTATTGGCACACATCAATTTAGCGGCAGACAGCTCTGAGCACAAACCCCATTCTGTCCACTGAATTCCTTCAAAGCGTGAGTTGTTGACTCCGAGATGAGAATCCAGGTGTTTTGATGGAAAACGTTCATAGCTAAACCAGCGCAAAAACACACACATACACACACAGCAAGAAAAAAAAAAAAGACTAAATTTGCTGCCTCAGGCATTCTTGACACCCTCTCCGAGCCAAATTGAATTCTCTCAATACAAACTCAAGTATGACTTGTATTCCTCTTCAGTCGTTGATGCGGTACACATGAAGGTCACACGCAAGTGTTTCTCCCTATAGTGTATGATGGACAGGTTTACAAATGACCTTCAATCATTTTCAAATGATTCTCTATTCCCACCTCTGAGGAAGACAAACAACCCTATCCATCACTGGCTCTCCCATGCGGTTCAATTATTAGAGGATATGGGGACATATTTCCTACACTCTTCATCACTGTCCACTGCTGCCACTTATTTACTTATTCACTTGTCTTGTGAAATAAGACTTTCCCCCCGCAGGAGTGCAAACATCTTACATCTGCAGCCAGACATTGATTCAATGTCTCTGGAAATACTGGACAAGGCTGCTTGTATTGTTTACTTCCTAAATACACTGTGAGATCAAAAAAAAAAAAAGTTTCACTCCGTCACCTACGATTTTAAGCCCTCTTTAACAATTCACAGGTATAAACTCAGAAGTGTGGGATGGGGTGGAGGTGGTGTTGGGTGGCATTTCACAAAAGTGGTTTAACAAATTCAGGCTTGCTTCATGTAAGTTGGCTTCATTTAGTCCAATTGTGAATCATCATGGCAGCCCTTTAATGTAGGTATGTGACCCAGATTTATGAAACCAGTTTGCTCAATCCTGCTAAATGCATGTAAATACCAAACCTCTAAAGGTATGGAGCATAGCAATCACTGGTTGGTGAAAGATGGTTAATAGGACAATAAGGATGAGGAGAGGAACGATAGGGCTGGCACAGCAGTGAAGTGGGATGTGAAGAAACATGCACGCTGAAGAAAACTAAGAGTCAGCTGACTGGAAAGCCACAGGACACTGTCAGAACGCGAAATTTTATGAAATTTATAAACAACCACTGAGTATGCCATAGGGAATTACAGGTCTATGTCTACATTTATTTATTGTTGTTTAAACTTCCCATACACTGCATGCCCATTCAAACTGAATATAGAAAATGCCTCAACAATTTATACAATATAGCACAATGTTACCCCTGCTGAAGTGTATTGATCTGAATCCATGAGTATTACGAGTACAGCAATATATGATAACACTACTAGGCTTCTAATGTTCTTCGCAAGTGAGTAGAAACTATATGACTAAAATAACAACCAAGGTAGCATTATTTATGGCATAATTTAATATACAAGCCTGAATTACTTAAGTTGGGTTCCACAGTAAACATGTTTGTTTTGTTTTGGTTTTGCAACTTGATTTATTCACTCATATGTTTAATGTATCACACTTATTTTTTTTTATTTTTATATAATTATATTTCATCATTCATTATTCCATTCATGGAGTTTGAAAACATCCACAGATCAAATAAAAACTTTTTTTTATTCAGATCTAGTCACATTTTTAACTCTAAATCCCTTCTCACTATTCTACAGCCTCTGAAACAGTGAGGTCTCTATCAGCCTGACAACCTTTTCACAGAATATATCTGATTCTATTGGTTAGGGGGGCATCAATTTTTACTCATAACCAAGGTGATTTTGAGTTCACCTGCAAGATATCGGGTTTCAGATTCTCAGTGTGTTACCATGGAAAGTTTGCCTAGATGTAAGATCTGTGCCATGGAACAGGGAAAATCTAGGTTGTTCTCCAATATTTTCAGAATGCAGCTTCTATCTAACATATACCACTTCGGTAAATAATGCCCACCCCAACAAGGAATGAGACAATTGCTATCTCTTACTTGTACATTAAGCAGCTGCATTATCATAGAAACAGTACTGTCCTGCAAGGAGCCTTTGACATTCTTCACTTCAAACAACACCCAACTCACCTGAATGCATCATGTTTTATCTACTCAACTTGCCTCTCTTCCCTGTGGTACAAAGTGCCATTTTTGATCAGCTGTGTTTCTGCTTAGCGTTGTAGCTATGCCCAGGACTCAGCTGATGTTTTGGGTTTTGCCATCCTTTTGTTTTCTGCCTCCTGCATTGTTTGGCTTGTCTGTTGACTGCAAACACAAAGCAAACAGTTAAAAAAAAATGCTGAGTGCAGCGTCACATCCTGGGAAAAGTACTGCCTTTAAAATGAGGGCTCTTTCAGCAAAAACACAAACACCTCAGACGCAAATGAAGATGTCCTCATTTGCCGCGGTTGCCGGGTCTAATGCTCTCCTTCTTATGTCTTTGCCTTTGTGTGAAATTACCAATGCCTGTGAGCCATGATGTGACTGGGATGTCATGCTCGCCACGGTCTGGTCTGAGCAACAAGCTTTGACCTTTCTCAGCTCCTCTTCTGGGTGTAGTTCATCGTCCTCAGCTCGAGATGGGGCATCCACTTAATGCGGGCCCTTCCTGCTAGACAACATCTTTTTAGCAAATATGCTACACTATATGTGAACGGTACATTGTGCCGTTTTACACTGCTCAGTTATCCCTCCTGTTTTCTCAATTAAACATATGCCTTGATCATCTAGAGGTTATTATTTTCTGTTCTCAAACCAATGAGATGTTTTCAGTTGTTCTGCTTACATTATCCAGATGTTCCTGGAGTTTCTGTTTGTAATTTTTTTGAATAATTATAACATATTAGTTACATGTTAAAGCTAAAATTGTAAGATGATCATAACACTGTAATTTGCTGAAGCAATTCAATGTTGAGTCCTTAGCACAACAGTTGAGTGCCTGTGTCAAATTGAAGAATTGACCCTGCAGTCTTTCAGTTGCAAGTCCAGCAGCCTCCCTCGTGGAGAACTAAATCGGGTTCATTTTGCCGCCTCCTGATTGGTCAATCATAAACAGAAAGCAGTTGTCTGTCTCCTGTCTATTTTTCCCCTTAGCAAACAGGAATGTACAATTTTGTTGAAATCAAAGGAGATGAGGTCAAAAGGATTATTTGTGGTATAACCCCCACCCAAAACTGCACGGTCATTTTTGATTGGTTCAAACAAGCAAATGGCTGAGTGAAACCCCACCCTAACAGGGTTCATGAAACATATAAAAAATCACTACTGTGACACTGTCCTCTTTAAGTGTGGCTGTAAGCTGTGCTCCAGAAACAGACAAAAGTCACACCACAAGTAAGCTGATTGCTGTTGACCTTACTTACAGTAACATCTGTCACTATAGGAGGTTGCTCTTACATTGGGGCATGTAATCATTTTGTCACAGAGTATGTTCAAGATACTGAGAGGAATGACTCTGAGCTATATTTGTTTTTTTTTTTTTTTTTTTAATCTTCCTCAGCCCAAAGTCAGGGCGCATTACCGTTCAACGCAGACTCATGAAGAGATAGCTGAGCGGGTGAGAAATGCTGTGGCAGAGACTTTGTCCGTCGGTAACGCTGGAAATCCAGTATTGCCCTATGGCCTTCACACCGAAGCGGAGATGCTAACGCTAACGTGATATTCTCACGTGAGTGGGACTCTACGAGGGTTCAGACTGACATGGTGACCTACCGCTCTGCCCAACAAAACGGCCCCAAGGATGACACTCTTTTCTCACTTGTCACTATGAAGCCTACCAGGCCCATAGCCTGTCAGCGCGTTAGCTGTTCGGGATGATCGTTTGCATTTAAATTCTCTTGTGCACACCTGACCATGGATGCCCCCTGACTCAGGTCAGCCGCGCCCCACTCTCTCAGAGCAGTGCTCTTTTCTTCATTACTGCAGGACTGTTGACGTTGACAGGTGACAGAAAGTGACATTTGATCCTGATGGAATGTGTGTGTGTTTTGTTCAACCAACTGACTGGAGATGTTTTGAAAAGAAAATTGGTGACTGTAAGCAGGCTAACAATCACTTATCACCAGAAAAGCTACAATTCTAGGGCAAGAGTTAAAAGCACAAGGGTGGGGGGAGGACGGGGGTTGAAGGGGGCAAGGGCTAGATCAGGGTGGCCAGCCCTGTTCCCTAAAAGCTACAGGGTGTGCCTTTTTGTTTTCACCCTAAAATCAACAAATTTATTCTCAAGAATCCAGGTAAGGTGAGTTGACCGTCTACTCACCTGAACTAATTGATTGATTAAGTGCTAAATAATAATAAAAAAAATATATTAAAAATTGGCACACCCCTTGAGTAGTGATGGTGTAGTTTCAATGAACCAAAATGGGACGAGCTACCCTACAGAATCAGTGACACCATTGTTTGCACCAATGACCTCATCAGATGGGAATGGAGGGTGATTTTTGATTGGTTCAGACAAGTCAATAATTGAAAGCTGAGTGTATCACCACGCTAAGGAGGTTGCAGAAAACTACTTTCAACCATCACTTCTTCTCACTCCTTAGGAGCAGGATTAGTCATGTTAGGGTGGTTAGAGCATTAGGGGCGAAGGAAAATTTGGTTCATTGTCATTTTATTTCTGAAGTTTTACATTGTAATATATAAGAAAATATAATGCAGTGAGTGCATATGAAACAGATTTGGTGCATCAGACTCAAATTTAGTGCGTGACTGTCGGATATCTCGGATGTTTTATAATTGTTATTTATGGTTGTGCATAACCTGCACATACTGTATGTCCATTTGGAAAATGACTTTAAATCTTTGAACCAAACAATGTCAGCCAGAGAAATTGACGCCAGCACCTGAGTGCAGCTAGCTCGGAAATAAAGGTTTCTACCATTTCACATCACTGGGCAAAATATTGATTATACATTAAAAATAAAAAACATAGGCATCATTGAGTGAATTTCCTCACTTTAGCCCAGTTCTATAAAGCCTCTAAGAGAACAGCAATAAAAAGGTTTTTTTCTTTTGCAGTCTTGTTTATTTATGAGAACCAGGTGTGAGCAAAAACACCTTGATCCCACATTGTACAAAAATCATAAAAAAAAAAACACACCTACTTCCAGCTGGCCAACTTTGGCCATGTAAACCATCCTATCAGATACCGAGCCTGCAGGGACTGGCTATGGCTAGACTGAAACTGGAGCTAAAATAAACAAACTGTAATAAAAATTATTCATGATATTATTCACAATATATTTTTCAGGCTGATGTGACAAATGAGCCACTTTTTCCTCACCAGGCAAGAAACCACGGGAGCACTGGGTATTTCTGGGAGGGGTACGACAGCTCAACTTCAAACCCCCTCCACCCAATTTTACATCTTGGGTTTCTTGAAAAAAAAAAAAAAAAAAAAAAAAAAGCCTACAAAGTTTGTTGACACAGTAGTTCCTGGATCTAGTAGGAAAAGTAATTCCCCTTCATTTTCTGGGTAATTTTATCCTGAACACATCCTTAAAATATGCAAGAACATATGTCATGGCACATGAGTAATCATTTTAGGAGAGAAAAATTTAACTTTCATTTGCTCAAATGTTTCATTTTACTGAACGCCAGTTTTCAGACTGAGATCACTATGCAACACATATATCAGCAGAAAAATGACAAAATGCACTGAATAGCGGTGTAGTTGGGAGCTGTCTTCATTTTTGGTATGGACGAATACAGAATTTTCTCCTGACCTAACTTTTCTCAGATCCAATGAAATACACATAAAGGGATATTTATTTTTACATCTATTTAATATCTTTATTTATTTAGAAGACATTCTTGTCTAGACTTGGGTATACTACTGAAGATAAATTCCCAAAAGTAAACTGAAAGTCTACAAAAAATGATGAAGGCACTTTTGGTAATATATATATATATCACAAATGTCCTACTTGATTGACAAAAAAGACCTAAAAAAACTTCAGTAAAAAATCAACTATGTCCCATTACAGGAAAACTGTCATAGATACAGTTTCTTTATAGTGCCAAAGTACATGATGAGATTTTGAAAAGTACTGTTGAGCAGAAGAACTGACAAAAGATGTGTGTGTGTGTGTGTGTGTGTGTGTGTGTGTGTGTGTGTGTGTATATTTATATATATAGACTGTTGTTAAACATGACAGAGATACATCTGTGTTACACTCACATGCAACATTGACAGATAGAATTTTGCTCCATTTAAGCAGAGAATTGTTTATCTCCACATGTAAATTTCTTTTCATTTGGGAGTCGCTCTCCAGCAGCAAAATTCCAACTGCACACAATGAGCCAAGGGTGGATCTTTCATGACACTCCAAAACACAGTTTACCTGTGTACATAACCACTCCACACACCTAGACAGCATCTTAACCTCAGTCGTGCAACTGTGGCTGAGATCCAATGGAACAAAGTCTGATTTAAAACGTTTTTTTTTTTTTACATAAAAACACATGTAACCCTGTTACCATGCACAAAACAATGTCTGTGGTGATCAACAAACGAGATGTAAAGAGGACCACATGCATTAAAATTTAAAGACGTATTGAATGTTAATTTTTGTTTGTTAGGTTGAATGAATAAGATAAATCAGGCATCCCTACATTAGTTTGTGAAACAGTGGGAAGAGATCGAGCAAATAGATTGCTTTAGCTCATGAAGTATGAGTTATTAAGGCCGAAAGCAATTTTAGGAAAAAGTGTGTGCAATTTGGAATGGCCCTTCTGCCTATACCCCTTCTTCTCTGTAACCCTTTCAGCCTTCCTATTGTCTGAATAAAGAAAAAAATACATACATGGGGTGGCTTGGCCACTCTCCTATATATGTCGTTTCGTGGTTACGACGCACTCCCATAAATTTTTTAAAAACCTAGTTTTGACCTAAGTGGTTTGGTTCGTAAATACGACCACAGAAATAAAGATAAGAAATTGTTCTCTCTTTTTTTATTACTGTTTCATTTAATTACTGTATTTTATATGTTCTGTATGTGTTGTGTGTACAGTGTGAGTGACTTAAGCTGTTAACTTAGGTATAATTTAGGAATAAATTCCGACTTACGTCGAAAATTGGCTTACGACAAGTCGTAGGAACGGAACTTGTTCATAAGTCGAGGACCCCCTGTGTATATATATATATATATATAAAAAAAACAAACAGACATTCAATTGATAAAATGAAGACTTTTGCTACTGCTTGCATCATTAACAGTAAGAATATTATTATTTTAATCACGAAGGAAGTCATGTGTCAGAATACAAGAGTAAATGATATTTCAATTCAATTTTGGCTACTCTACTCCTGGCAGACACCCTCTGTCAGAATCTGTGGCAAATGAAGGTTGAGATCCATTCAAAACTTGCAAAATCCCTGTGTTTGCAGAGCGGCTTACGTGATGACTGTTATTTGATCACCTTCAAATAGTGAAATTATAACACACACAAACACTTTGGGGTGCACACACAAAATTACATGTTATTTGAGATCTTAGTAAATCTACCCTTCAGTCTCCTTAATGGAATATGCAATTTAGTTAAAACAGGCTTACATTGTAATGCAATGTGCATTTTTTTTATGGAAAAAAGCAATCGTGCTTTAGAATGCCTTCCATTCATTGTAAAAGTATATACCACTATCGTATACAAGGTTAAATTATTAAAGACATTTTTGACTGAATTGCATTTGCCCTTAAAGACACTAAGGTCGTCTGATTGGTTCACCGATGCATGTTGTGTGAATCTCAGAACATCTGAAAATCTATGAGATCTATGAGAGAGAACTGAAAAAATATCCCATCCTTATGTGAATATCTCTTCATATCGAAAGTTATTTATGTCACTACATTTGAATTTCACTTCCAACGGGTCACTGTTGATGTCACAGTGTGTTCGCGTCACAGAAGATTATGCTCGTTCTGAGTCACTCGAGTTAGTGTACATCTCTATAAGGGTGTCCTTCTCGTATTGTGCTTGTCTCAGTGCCTAGCTAATTGCTAACTTCCTCTGCTGCCTTGTAGACGCAGCAGGACCGCCTGTCACTTGTTATATGTGTGATCTCCCTCTGAAATGTGACACGTCTTATAGTAGAAGAAAACTTTAAGGGTTGAAGGAAACTGAGAGGCTTACAGAAAACTGAAAGTTCCTGTTAAGCCATTCCTCAGATTTGGTCTCTAAGTAAATGGGGTAAACTAAATGAAGGTTCAATGACTAAACCAGTTGTTCACTGAAAAACAAAGAACACTGAGACCTGTTTTAACAATGATGTCTAATTTGTCATTAGGTATGACTGGTCTCTTTTCATTATTGTTTTCACATACATGTTTACTGAATTTAGTTTTAAAGGGTTAATTTTTTTAATGGCAGTATTGTTTAACTGCATTATCGGTTCCAGTCATGAGAACAGTCTCAGCTGAGCAGTTTTCAAGAGAAGCTGGATATCTACTGCCTACACAGAGATCAACAGCTCCCAACTTGCTGAATGCACATTTGATAGCAGTCTCCCACCACTGGCCTTACCTTGTAGTCTCACTTTAAACTGTTATTAATCTCTTGATCTGTCTACGTGGTTCAGATACAGAGTGAACTCTGAATCTGCACATTGAACAACGCTCCTTATAATCACTTGGATTTATGTCTATGGCACTCATGAGAACTCACCTAGAAATGGTATGCTCCCCACTGTGGGCAGTAACTTCTGGCAGTCTTTTGAGCATTTTGCTGCAGGGGAGTTTTTGTTCCTTTGTGATTCTCTGAATAATTTGTTTGTTCCAAGCTGCAGTGTCTGCTGTTTTGTGTGCGTTTTGATCCCGGATGCTCCTGTGCGGCAGTCTATTTGTAGTTAGTTTGTTCCTGGCGGCTGCATCTGCCAGTGTGAGGGAGGACTGTTGGGAGGAACTACTTTGTGTTTCAGGTGATGATCTTGAGGTTCACTTTAGACTGAACGTTCAAAGACTGTTAAAAGATCTAGGTGGTAACCTCTTCCATTCCACATGTCATACAGTATTAGTTGTTTTTTTTTACACTGCCTTGTGACTGTATTGTCTGTTCTACAAAATTGTCCTATTAATACAACACAGTATTATGCTAAACTCTGAGTATTGCTGGCCTCCTCCCTGGGTGTATGAGCTGGCAAAGGCTCACAACAATCTCACCGGGTATGTTGAGACCACTACAAAACCAGCCTAAAGCGCTGTGAGTACCTGTAAAAACCACTCAACATGGTTTTACGACATATAAAGACGACATAGATGGGAAGCAAAATACGGTGAAGATGGTGGAAAAAAATTGCTTCCTTTTACAGCACCTTTTAAATTTTTTTTTGTATTCTCCCAAACAATCATCCATCACAAAAAAAATGTGTGTGGCGAACAGCCGACCATAAGTGGTCAACAAATCTTGAACAGCATGCCCACCAAGACAAAAACAACAATAAATGGAACTGGGAAAATGGAGCAGGCAAGTACCACCTATCTTTGCTGTCAAATAAAATATTGGAAGCGTGTGGCCTTGAAAGGCAATGCACATGTGTTCATTTCATCATTTTAAATGCAAGCTAGCAACCTGCTAGGAAACTACTTAAGTGCATTGTGCCCCTCGCTGATATTCCCATTCATCTGTGGTGTAGTGCTAATGCTCGGCACCAGAGGTCTTGGCCAGCATACCTTTCCACTTATCCATAAATATCTAATCCATGTATGGACATTGAGCTTATGGCAGAAATAATACCTTTTAAGTAAATCTACCTGTGTAAATCTGAATGGCTTCATTCCCTGAGGGGGTCTCAGGCCAGGGATCTAGGCAAAGCTGCTTTCTGACAATCTGTGTGGTTAAAACCGCTATTCAAATTAAGTAGAATTGAACTGTACAAATAAAAAGGCCTAATGGTGAGTAAAGGAGGTAGCTGGCTTGGTGGTAAGGGGAAATGGGGATATTTAATGTGTGTTTTTTAGATGATCATAACCAAGGTGAGTGGATTTTAGGATGAGGCCTAAATGAATTGGCACAAAATTATATTAGCGCAGACCACAGAGCACAGAAAATGATTCTTTGAGATGTGATAACTCTACTTCATGGACCCACAGACGTATTAGTTTTAGTCTAGTGAATCGTTTAGTTTGGTGAATGTTCAGTTTAGTAAACTGATGTACTTCAATAAATTGAGTTGTGTACACAACACAATTCCAAAAAGTAGATCACCCTCTCTGTGCAACAGGTAAAGTATGTATATGAGAAATGCTACCTAGACATTTTTTTTTTTTCCATCTAACTTTGGACATACTATTTTTTCTCAGTCATTTATCATGCCAGTGGTTGCACTTGAAAATTGTTCCTCTAGTTATCCTGCTGGAAGACAGCACTCCTCACTTCAAAGGGCAGCCTTGTAGTCTGCCGCTACTATAAAATGACATCCCCTCTCTCTTAAGTGTTTTCTGACAAAGGAAAAGTACTTCCAGAATCTTTCTTATCAGCATATCTTTCTGCAAATCTCTGCAAATCCTGGAACGCGCTGGGAGCTGCGTACAAGGACTCACCGCCTTCCTCCAGAGCAGCGAGATAGCATCTTAGTGACACCTAACGCACACTGTGAGCCCACAGCCACCCCCCCCCCACTCTGCTCCCTGACACATCCGTCACACAATTACAGATGAGAGGAGGAAGTGGGGGGGTCAGCCAGGGATGCTCCTGAACGGAAGCAGCTGTCAGAAACATTTCTACCAAAATTTGTGTTTATACTTTCATTTTCTTGAAAGGAAAAACTGAGTCAAAGATGACAATGCAACGGCCCGAGAGCATGATTCAAGTCATATAGTACCTTGAAATGAGAACACTGGCGCGGTTACTCCCAACTCCTGATTCCTGGAAAGAGCCTCGCTTGTGTTTTTGTAAGAAAGTTCATGTGCATTGGCATTCTTTCTCTTTGGTACTTGTTATTATGTCATTTTACTTCGTCTCAAAATCAGCCCTCTATATACGTTCAGGTACTGGTCTTCATTCAACTGACCAATACAGTGTTTCCGTACAATGTTACCCTCTTTCAAAAATTACCTTGGAGGACAGCCATTTGTTAGTTGTCTTGCCTCAAGTTCCCATAGTTCATTGCAAAGAAGCTCTGTGATACCAATGAGTTTTTAATGAAATGCTTGATGGGAAATGTATCGCAAGACCAGTTTTGCTGAGGAAGATTGAAATTGGGTTACAGTGCAGCCACAAAAAAATTAAATGAAGACACACAGATTGAATTGAACGTGGTGGAAATTTCCCTTAAAGCTAATTCTTCATGTATACCTACCTAGCTGCTGACTCACTCCTGGCAGACTTCAGTATCAATGCTATTTGACTCCACTAAAAAAAAAAAAACATATTTTCACTGCCAGAGTGTTCCTTTCTATTTTGTTTTTGTACTCCTTGCTTGTTCTTCTGCCTTCTGCCTCCATTGCACCACCCTCCTGCTACCTCCCTGGTGGTCTGTAGGTAGGGCAACCTTACTGTCACCTCTGACTCACAGAGCAGAGTCACTCAGCACCTTCTGTGACCTTTTGAGACTCAGGTTCTAAGCCAAGACTTACATTGCTCTGGGCCAAATCTGCTCTAAAATGGCATCAAAATACCGTACTTCTTAATCATAATATTTTTATATACTTAAAAAACCTTAATCATCAGCTTAAATTATTCTATCTGCTGTAGTTAATTTGCCAATACATACTTTAGCTTTAAATAAAAGTGAAAATGGATATGTAATAAATTCATTTATAAATCAATAAAGTCATAATTAAATAAATAGATAAATAACAACACTAATAATAACACAATTAGAGCCATCTGGGCCTTGAGATACTTTAGTTGCAGTTTTTTTTCAATAATGAACATGAAAAATCTTGAACAATATGAAATGATAAAGCAATTCAAGTACACATTCTTGATATAAGTATAAGACACAGTGAAAAAGTCTAAAACACTAAAACTATGTCAGTTTCTGCAGACACACTAACTAGTAAGACCCCTTTCACTTTAGTACAACCGAGTTATACTGCTGTTGTCATAGTGGATGGTTCCCATTTTAAACATCCAACACAGTGACTAAAAACCTTAGTGTGTACAGGAGGAGAGTGAAGTGAATCTTCTAAATCAGCTCCGTCGATCTGGAGCTTGGTGCACTGATCATTCAAGTTGTGGCAAAAAGGGGAAAAACACTTTAGGCATTTATAATTTCTTTAGTACTTACATACAAGGGAGGGGGGGAAATACAAGGGAATTTTTTTTCAGAATACAGGAAAATTCAACAGTGTTCTGTACATGAACGCATCATCATTTGAGTGGCGTGGGGACACCAGAACCTTGCTTTTGCAGGTCTCCACAGGGTATTTCAGAGCAAAACATCAGATCATATGTATCAGGTAAAGTCTCTAATAGCAGCTTGTAAAAATACACAGAATGCACGTCATGGACATCCTTAACAAGAGTCTCACAATACAAAAGTAGTTTGCATATACATATATACATGAAAGATTTAAAGTATAAAAAAAGATCAGCAACATAAAATGTTAAAACAAGTCATGAGTAAAATGCTTATGTCATTTGAAAGTTGATGAAATCCTTTTTGGAGAAAACTAAAATAGAAAAAAGTAGTTGTACAAAGCGTTGAAAAGCTGCTAGTAGAAACCTTCCCAGAGGAATCGTTGTTAAGCTGTGGAACCTCTTCTGTCGAACCCGTTAATGTGTATCACTAAAATACAATTGACAAAATATTCATTCTGGGATCAAGGTAGAAATGAGAGTCATACATTCATCCTGAGACTCCAACATTTAAAATGTGTTTGATACACTTTTGTGTGTGAAACAAAAGCCTTCTTGCCTACTGACAATACTCCAATCAGATCCCCCCATCCTTCCTGTGGTTTGTTATAGCTAGGGCTTGCATTTCCATGTGTTTTGATACTCAAGACCACTTACCTTCAGATGCAAAAGTGATTTCATTGAGACATAATCAAATTTTAATAACGAGAACATCATTCAATTAAATAATTGGAGGTGCACACCAAGAATGTTAAATTAAATTCTGAGAAGGAAAGAAAAACCATGAGAAATAAATGTCAGGTGAGACAGGACCAAAATGGCAGCGATTGATGTCACTTGTTTGCAAGCTCACGGACCACTAAGCGAGTTAGCAGCTCAATCAAGCCATGACAGGGCGGAAGGGGGCCCAATTCAATTACGAACACTTCCTTCCTGAAATTAGGCTGAGAAAATGATTGGGCTCAACGTGAGGCAATGGAGATACACAGTAATGACATTCAAACACGGAAGGAAACAAGCCCTTGTTATATCATACCGACATCTGGGTGGAAACTTGTTTCTCTGTGTTTTTTTTTTTTGTTTTTTACTCAGGGAAAAGTTTTTCAACCCATAATGATTTACATCTTCACTTAACAAACACTGTCTAACCTCCGCCTGTCAGTTCTCCCCGATTCCCACCCTAACACGTCTCTACAAATCTCTTTAACTACTTGTATCTCATCGTGTGCTGTACACTGAACTCTTTAACTAGTAAACTCTAATTCTGAAACTCAGCTTAGCTTGCCAGTGCCCTTCTGTACAGAGTGGCACAGAAATTGGATTCTGCTCGGCTCCACTGCTCACTTCAGCATTTGGCACCATTCAGTTCTGAATACAAGTCAACACTGCTCTTGGTCAATTCCTATACCTATGAACCTAACTAACACCATGGGATTTTTAATCTGTGGGATGTGAGCAACTACAGCGGTTCTTCCCCAATTCCAGAACACTGTGCTGTCATCCGTGATGAAACTATATCAATCAAGGAGGGACTTCCTCTGACTTGGGAATTACTAAAACGTTCCAATGGCCTGAAAGCTATTGCCGGGAGGTCACGCCTGAATGATCGAACAAGCTGGACTCAGGTCTATCATTCTGTGTCTTATCCTTAATTCTAAGATGCACTTACTCTCTGTCTGTCTCTCTGATTATATGCAGCCATCCATGTGATGCCGTCATGTCACAGGTTTTGTGAAGCTTGAATCGGATGCCGTCCAAAAGGACCAAAAGCAAACTTGGGCTCGGTTTCTTACAGATCAAGGAACCGCTGAAAAATTATATGACTATTTTTTTTATTTATTGACCAGGCACGCCAAAGTTAAATGGATCTTATTTTTTTTTTCAGAATAATAATCTTTATGTGTGAATTGAATACCATGAATAATGAGGACAAGTGGAATAATGAATGCATGATAACAGGAAGTGAAAACGGATTACACCAATCTGGGACAATGATTGGTTGAAGATGCTTCCTGCAGTTCAGGCTTCATGTCAAAACGTTGCAAGGACCTTTAGCTCCTCGACTGCTGCAGTGAGAAGGGCTTCTAAAGCAGAAAGTTCTAGCAGAAAGCAGACCCTGCAGCCGAAAAGCCTAATATCGCAGCAGTGGCGGGCCAGCTAGCGGCTCCAACGCCCCTCTGTCTTGTGTTTTAATCGTGTAACCCTCATGTTCTGCGTGTTTCTGCTGAGGAGGACATTAGCGGGTCATGTTATGTACATACACAAGTGGCCGCAGGACAGGTCTGACACAGCATGCACAGTACTGCATGATAATATGTCCTTTATTATTGTCTATGTATGATTAGATAATTATTACAATACAAACATTTACAAATTTGGAAAGTTGCTGATTGTGCCTCAAAGCTCTCCTTCCATGCAAAGAATGTTGGGAAAGATGTCCATGTCCATGTGACAGTGCTCAAACCTCTGTCTTTCCCTGTGCAGCTCATTTATAGTCAGTGTCTTAGATGACAGACCCCCTTACATGGTCCCTAAAAATGTGAACGAACAGGGTGTCAGTATGAAACTGTGAATTCAATTCTGTAAGGCAATTTTATACGCAAGTTTCACCCATGAAAATCACATCGACAGTTGTGAATAAAAAACCAGTCTTTGTGACTTCTGGTCGGGTATGGAATGTTGCAAAAGGAAAAAAGAAAAGAAAAATCAAAGCATGAGTTTGAGCCCGAAGAAGAATGAAAGAGAAAGAGAGGGAAAAACAGCCATAAAAAGTGTTTCACCTCGTTGGCAAGAATGAATCCATAAAATGATTTTATGAATGTCCTTGACAATGGGTAGAAGTTAAAGGTACAATCCGGTGTGTTTGCCGCTTGCTAATTGTCCGTTGAAATCTCAAAAATACACAATGATCTTGAAGTATAAGGGATATATACATATAATTGATCTTAGAATGGCTTTCTTAATGTATAACACCTCAAAGTTCATGATAAGTGCATATCAAAATTTTGATCCAGCGTTTACTGTGTATGACACACAGTTTACACTTTTGGATGATGTTACCGTTGCCACGACAGTTCCTGTACACATCCAAGAGCCGGATCAAGAGCCAGCAAAGCAGTGCCCTAAAAATGTTTTCCAGTGAGATGACCTAAACTAACAAGGACCGATGATCTTGTGCAGTTAAATGGCATGTTCACATTACTGATCCTAGATCAGTGGTTCATGTCTTTTTTTTATGATGCACAAATTTCAGGGACCTCCCCCCCCTCCAAGAAATAATGCCCCCTCTCAGCAAAATTTCCGGATTGCACCTTTAAGTTCAGGCTTAAGAAACCACCCTTCCCAACATTCTCCGATTTCCTGACCCTCAAATCAAAGGCCTCATTGTTAGAGAAGGTACTTGGATTATTGATGAACCAACGAACACAGAGCCAAGATTCTACCCTTTCCCCTAGTAACAGTCCACCCGTACCAAGTTCATGCACCAGTTCCCGAAAGGGAAAGGTACAGTGCTTCAAAAAAATAAAATAAATCCATCTCCATAGCAGTGCTCACCACACAGGAGTCAGTGTTTCACTGTGAGAGTTTTCTCCCCCTTCTTTGGAGGAGGGACAGCCACACAAAACCATTTCGCGAGTGATCGAATTACTCTGGTTTGGTCTTTGGCGTTCCATTTATTTGTTTGTTTTTATTTTTGTTTTTTGTGTTTTTCTTTTTATTATGCTGCGACTGTTCCAAGAAGTGAGCGTGTGTACGGGAAACAGCACTGTGCAAAGAAAAAAAAAAAAAAAAAAAAAACAAAAATACCCCAGAAGAAGAAGAATTGGCCTTGGTTTGTTTTGTGAAAAGATACCTCCACTAAAGTGAAAAAAAGATAAGAGAAAGATAGAGAGGAAAAAGTTCATAAGAAAGCTGAGCGGCAGAATGTCCCCTCTACCCCTCCTCACCGCCCCCCCCCCCCTTCATGCCCACCCCCTTGCCCCCGTTCCCATCCCAACTAGGCTATCTCTTTTATCCTGCACATGTAGTCGTGCAGCTCTTCTGGGTCCTGGAACCCCATGTCCTGGCACACCCACTGAATGTCCTCCTCGTTGGCGATGGGAATGGAGTTGTAGGGCATGTCCTCATTGGGGAGGGTGGTGAAGGTGGTGAACTTGACCCTCTTGCGCTTGGAGGTGGGCGAGTTGGGCTCCTCGCCATGCTCCTTGGTGGAGCCCCCCGAGCTCCCGTCCCCCCGCCCGTGGACCTGGCTCTGCACGCTGGTCTGGGAGCTGCCGCTGCTGTGGTGGTCCCCGTGGCAACAAGTCTGCACCCCTTCCAGGGGGTTGCTGGGGCTCTCCACCTGCTGGGGGGAGAGGTCGCTCTGGGCCCGCAGGGGCTGCCCGTTCCCTAGGAACACCCAGTGGTGCGAGTGGTCCATGTTGGCCTGCCCCTCTGGGGGGATCCGCTTGTGCCGGTACTTCAGGACGAAGACGATGCAGTTGATGAGGAAGACCAGGATGGCCAGGCAGAAGACCCCCAGAAGGGCGTACATGCCGATCTCCAGGTCCGTCATGCTGCGGGGCCGGTGGCTGTAATCCTCGTCGTCTCCTTCTGTGGGCGACTCCGAGTTGCTGATGGTGGGGAAGTTGGTGTAGTCGATGGGAACGCTTGCCGGCTGCTCATTGGGTGCCTCGTAGCTTCCACCGCCTCCCGTGTTGGGGTCGGCGAATGGGGGCTTCCTCGTGTTCGGCAGCTCCTCACCCTCCCCCCGACCAGGTAACGCACCTGGGCTCCCTCGGCCCCCTGGGTAGTCCTCGGTCTCTTCCTCGGAGTCCTCCTCGGGCCCGAAGTGGACTTTGACGTAGACCGGCGCCGTTGCGATGACGCTCTTGCGCTTGGTCTTCTGGCAGGCCTCGCAGATGGTCATCTCCAAGCGGACGACCTCGCCGGAACCTTCTCCCTCCGCCACCACCACCGGCCACCGTAGCTGTGGGTCCTGGCCGATGGTCGCCACTTTGTCATCCAGCGTAGAGGCGTTCAGGTTGTAGTCTTTGGGGTCAAACAGGCTCAGTGGGGCAGCTGTGTTGTCGCTGTAGTAGACCCAGATGGAGAGGCTTGCCTCCTGTGAAAACAAACACGTATGAATGGCCTTTTATAGGAAGTAGGTCACTTTCAGAATTCTGTGCAAAATAAAATGGTCTCCTAATATTTTCCACAGTTGTTGAGATTACCACATAGATCACAGAGAAACAACCGGTGGCTCCCAAATGAACAAAAGCCTTCTGATAGTTACCTACTGGTCCCTCCAGAATTGTTTTGATTATAATTTGAAAGAAAAAAGTGATTAAAATTTGATAGCTCCATATGCGATATAATACCACATGTCACATATATTTAAATATTTGTTTAATTAAGAGTCTCAGTAAACAATTATTATTCATAATTCCAGCTAATAGGAATCTTCTTCTCCACCGTATGCTCCCATCTGTCTGATGGTGGAACGCTGTGTGTTTGTACGTTTTTGTGTGTCTGTGCGTGTGTGTGTTGTAACTCACTTATGCACATGCTCAGTAGTGTCCTGATAAAAAAAGGTTTCGCCTCAAAATGCAAGCAGTGTTTACAAAGATATATATATTTCATATAATAAATGTACACTTATTATTTCTTATCCCTTTTAAGGCAACAATTCTCTGATGTCACCCCTCTGTCTGACTGCATTTTTAATGATTATTCACCTTTACCCGTAACTCACGAAAAATGAAAGTAACTACACTCGAATGTTTTCAGATGTAGACAGGGCTTGTTAGTAATGTTAAATGCAGTCATTAAATTTCTACCCATTCGAATGTGGAAAAACCTGAAGCGAAGCAGTTAGCATTTGGATCAGTACACACATGGGTGTGTGTTTTGAGTGTGTGTGTGTGTGTGTGTGTGAGTGAGTGTGTTACATTGGGGGGTAGTTTTGGGACAGGATAGGAACCCTTATGGCGGTGTGACCTTGAACTCAAGGCTATCTCGCCTGCTTGCTTTTCAGCTCATCTCACACTCTTAATTACTCTTCCCTGACATGATGGTGATTCAACTGCAAAAATGTTCCCTACTAATAGATGGCGGCCAGGCCTTTACAGAGAAACTCAATTTAAAGCTCAAAAATAACGCTCTGCAGGATCCACTCTGATAATAAGGACGGAGGAGTGAGGCTATTACAGAGACCCCTCCTTTAAAGTCACATCCACAGTTGCAGGCGATACCCATCGAGGACCACGCACGTAGATCTTGCCCTTTCTCCTTATGTGTGGAAGTGGAAGATTATTTGATTTTTTTGTTTTTTGACAGAGTGCTTCTAAGTTACCAGTTACAAGAATTGTTTTGGTACAGTATTTATCCAACTTCTACCTGGAACACTCCAACTGTGAGCTCAAAGAAAAAAAAAAAAATAAAAAAATAAAAATAAAACAAGTCCTCAGTTACAGAATAACGTCAAGGTTGTGCTGACATTTCAGTCAAGCTCTGGCTACTGTCATCGCTTTACCCCCTTGTTTCAGCTGAAGGGAGCTTTTGATATGCATGATTTGAGTAATCTTGCGATTAAAGAGCTCTGCACTGATAAACTCGGTGTGATCTTGAACACATGCGTGAGCCACAGAATAAAGACGGGATAAAAACAAAGAGAGTAAGCAAGGATTAAAACAGTCAGCCATTATGTTACTGCCACTGGTGCTAACACCACTCAGAATTAGTCTTACGTAAACAGTATTTGTTTGTCATGGAGAAAAACTGTAGGGGGCTTTGAATGGTGAACTTAAATGAAAAAGAACTGGGTCACTCAAGGACCAGCTTTATCAAAAATACTGATGATTCAGAACTCAGACAAAACGTGTAAAAACAAATCAAATGTTCAATTATTCACATATTAGAGGTGCACATCTGCATGTATAAACACTGGCAGATGGACGAAGGAGGAACGAATTTGCTTGTATTTGTCTTGCTTTGTTGCAATGCAGGTTTTCGCTCAGATAGAGAAACGAGGGGACAAACAAAACAGACGCGGATGAGGTTTCACGACTAACGGAAAATAATCGTTTGAAATAGCTGGAGCACTCCTCTGAGAATTGAACGGGTGTTGGGAATTGCTCGTTTTTATGGCCCAGGCTTCAAGAGCACTTAGAACAATACATTATGGTAATTAAATTCAAAGGTGGCCAGAGTGTGGCGGAAAGTGGGACAAATTGGATTTTAACGCGGGTGGGGTGGGGAGGGGCGCGGTGGCTAGTAGAATGATCTCCCATTGGGGTTGCCCCCAGAAAGGAGGCCCCCAACCTCTTTCCCCACCTCCTGGGGACCGGCCCCATACTATGGGCCCCCGTCGAATTTAAACATGCAAAGCTTAAGCCCTCCTCTTAAGGTGAGGTGGCGCTCCCGTTGAATACTTTGAGAGGATTACAAAGAAAAGTTGGGATTTTTTTTCCCCCCCAGGTGACAATCTAATTCATGGAAACAGACGTGGCCGCACGCGTTTCTCTCATTAAAACTGGACTCCATCGCTGTGGCAGGACGTTTCTTGGGAGTCTTTATTAAATTAGAATTTCACACAGACCTTGAGCTAAAAGGCCTGCTTCTGGCCTACAGCACTGGAGCAAATTAACTGCTGAGAACAGAGAGCTAAGGCTACCTTATATGAGATACAATGCCAGCATTATTAAAAGTCCTCATTTGGTGGAATAAAACTGTAAAAAAAAGAAAATAATAAAAGGGTTTTTTTTTTCCACTTTCCCCGAAGACATTTTTTTTGTTCTTAATTTGAGACTCTCAATCAGTTGTAGAAATGTTTGCTTCACACACATACACACACATACACACACTTGCACACACAAGCAGCCTCTATACGCAACATTTAATTAATGTGAAACATAAGCCTTTTCTGTATTATGAAAATAAAGACCCAAATAAACATATTAAGACTGAAATAAGCAGCAGAACAAAAGCTCCTCCTTTTGTGCTGTTACTATTTGTCAACATGGCATCCAGCAATCTGGACTGACAAATGACATTCGCTTCACTCCCAGCAGATCAGATCAGTCGCTTGTCTGATGCAATCACCTACAAAATCAGCTCAGTTACGTTTCTTTCTGGGGTTCTGCTGCACTGTCTCCCAGCATGTATTTTTCAGTTTTCAAGTATATGCAGAGCCATCAATTACCAGACAATTATTAGTACCCAGAGCAGACCCGGAAACTGAACACCAAAGAGCTGAATACAGGGGGTCCTCGGGTTACGACGGTCTCGAGTTACGACGTTTCGTGGTTACGACGCACTCCCATAAATTATTTAAACAACCTAGTTTCGACCTAAGTGGTTTGGTTCGTGAATACGACCACAGAAATAAAGATAAGAAATTGTTTTCCCTTTTTTTTATTACTGTTTCATGTAATTACTGTATTTTATATGTCCTTCATGTGTTGTTTGTACAGTGTGAGTGACTTAAGGTGTTAACTTAGGTATAATTTAGGTATAAATTCCGACTTACGTTGAAAATTGACTTACGACAAGTCGTAGGAACGGAACTCGTTCATAAGTCGAGAACCCCCTGCACTTGGAGACCTGGTGAAGGGCAGCAATGCCATCTTGTCAAGAAATACAGGGTGTGTTTGGAGCAGTAGTGTGCCTGGGGTTCTATGTATCTTTACATAATTGATTTGACACAACCCATCACCTGAGATGGAATATCGGGACTATGTTCACCACTTCCACTTAGAGCCGATATGAGATGAGCATCCTGGAACAAAATGGCCGCCGGGGTTCTACACAATGCCGGTAGTTGAGTTGAGATCCCCCATTCCCCTCCTTTGGGTATATGGATAAAGCCCTCCATACAAGTAATCCCTTATTGTTTTTCTTTTTATTGAACCCAAAAGTGAGAATTGCCTTCTCACTTTCGGGTTAGAGACTGGACCAGTTGACCAACACATTGGTCCAGTCTCCTGGATGCCCTTTGAACCTGTGCAGCTCTAGCAGAACCAGAACAAGAACACAGTGAACTCTCTGTTTGGGGAACATTCTTATCATAATGTTTACTCATAACCAAACGTGAAACTCGCTCCAACACTTGGCCAGGACTTTCCTAGGGGTTTATCTCAGGTACAACAGAATCCGAAATATAGATTTTGCTTTCTTTTTTTTCACATTCTGAGTGGTAGGTCAAATAACATTCTCTTTCAGTCTGGAATATTCCCTGTGAAAAGAACAGAAGAATGGTGCCAGACAGGTTGTGCCTTCTTCAGTGTAAAGCAGTGTCTGTGAAATAAAGATACAGGGCACATTGGCTTTTACAGCACAGAGAGCCAGGTTTATAAATAAGTGTATGAGCTAAAAATGGGAATGGCAATGTAAACCTTGGCTTAAAATTTTGCCCTTTGAAAAAGCTTTGAAAAATTGTTTGCTTAGTCCTGATGCTACAATGCACATCCAATGAAAAAACGAATCCTCGTTGGTGGCAAACCATGTTCATGACTTTCAGAGTTCCAGTGATCAATAGTTTACATGGATGGGCTGTAGGCTGGAGCAGGGCATGACATGAACCATCCAGATCATTTAAAGCTCAATGAACCTGTGCGGCTCCATCTCCAACTGGCAGACATGATGACACAGGTGTGGAAACTTAGATTTCTGATTAATACGTCTTGTGACATTTGTGCCTCAGGATGTTGGGATTTCCAGGGTACAGGGAGAGGTGGTATGGACATTCTCGCCGGGTCAGTGTGGGCCGAGGCCCTGGACCAGGCCCAAAGTGATAGCAATGGGCAGGACCGGTCCATTGTGTTATACCTGTTCATTTGACATTTGACCAAGTTAAGGTTCACCTCAGCTCCCTTTACCATCTGCATATGTATGTTCAGTAAACGCCCAGTTATGTACTGTCTTCGGGCAGCCGTAGACCCCTCACCTGTCCCCAGGTATGACTGTATCTCCAGGGGGCACCCCTGGCAGAGCTGTGGTTTACAGCTTTGTGTTCTGTAGCTCCCCATGCTGCATGAGCATTAAACAGCCTTACAGCCCTAAAGTACAGCCCTAAACAGAGTGTGGACTGAGTTTTGCCATGACACAGGGTGTGTGAAAACTCTTTACTTGGGAGGGAAGGGGGGGGGTTACATGGGCTCCTGACATACAGCATGCAGAGCACACATTTCAGATAAGGGCTGTGCAAGCATTCATAAAGCACTTCATCAAGCATTTATTCAACACTTATGTCATTTGTGACATAAATGTGGAACAGAATGTCACACTATCAAAGATAATAAAAACTGCACAAAGACCCATTACTCCATCATGAATGTGCCATGTATGGTGTTTAAATGCACATCTAACTCCACTCCAAGTAAAGTGGTACTGGATTTGCCTCATCAACTAAAGACCACATCCCAGGAAAAGCATCTGAATCAAGAAAAGGTCATATAAAAATATGCTGCATGACCGCAAATGAAATGAGCGTGTCTCCATGGATTTTAATATGGAGGACCATTGATCCCCCCGTATTATTGGTTTGGGCTCGGTGGACAGGTACCTGTTTGGGAGCGGAGAGTGTCTGTATGCCGGTCGCCTTAGCGACCATGGTGTGACTGTTTCCAGGGCTGGGCTGCAGCGTCAGAGAGAGGCCGGAGACGGTATGGACCCGTAGCTCCAGGATGGAGACTTTGTCGTCAATGACGGAGAAGGTGGTCTCTCCCAGCACAGCCTCCACAGCGAGTGGGGACTCCACCTGCAAGGGAGGAAAGGAAAGTGAGGTGAAAGCTGATCCCGTATGACAGCAGGTTTTCAAATGACGCTCTTGGATGGAACATTAATTCACAGCACTGGTAATAGCAATGTGCTTTATGGGTATATAGGTGTGTAATTAAAAACAAAAGAGGAGTTAAAGTGGAACAAACCACATTTTCTACCAGGCTTGAAATGAAAGAGCAAGATTAAAACATGGCACAGATACTATTTTGGGATAAAATGAAGCTTTCTATCTTGAGGTGCTGGACGTACTTGAATCATATAATGTAGTAATTTGCTTCTATTCAATCTTTTCTGCCGGCGGCAAGACCTTGCCCTATACCAAACTGAGAGCCAAACATTGTTCTCTGTAGTCACTGAAGGCATTCATATACCAAGACCACTTTTTATTGCAGTTTCTTTGTGATGCATGTCAAAAGAGGACAGAAACTGTTCCACAATTCAATTTTATACAAAGATATAACATATCTTATATAAAAAGACATTATTCAATAATTTTATGCATTTTAAGCTGGATGCTTTATAGGCATGTTTAAAGCAGGTGAAGGAGAAAACTAAGCAGGCAAGAAAAAGAAAGAAAACACAGGACCAATGGCAGCACGTTAATAGTTTAAGATGAACCAGTGTCCAGCAAGCTGGGGACGGAAACGGTTAGGTTCCCCCGCACGTCTACGGGACGCTGAGCGCTGATGAAACCCACTGTCGCAGGGGAAAGCTTTGAGTCCTGACAGGTGAGAGAAAACACACAGCAGCCACTTTCCCCTCATTTTCCGCCTTTTGGTCGCCTCCTATTGCAGCCAAAGTTCACACAGGGGCAGAAAACATAAGACTTCACTGAGAGAAGCCTGTGCTTTGCACAGGAAAAAAAATATCTTTTTTTTTTTATGATTTAAGAAAAAAATGAGTAAAATTATCTACTCATGGGATAAGAAAACTTGAATAAGACATCTTAAAATAATGAAATACAATACTGAATGCTAACCTAATTTAAGTTTAGAATTCCAATGAAGATTTTATTTTTGAAGTGTGTGACAAGATGCTCAATTTGTCCAACTTCAAGCAAGCTACTGTGGGCATATTTAAGCAGTTGGATGAAAACCAATGTCCACTGGGGGTGGAACGGAAGTGTGGGGAGCGAGATACCACAACATAAACGAACAGAAAAGTGGAAGGCAAAAAAAAAAAACATGTTTATCAAGACTGCTCCTTAGAAAACAAAATGACAACAGAAATCCTGGGACACTGGGAAAAAAAACACACCGTATGATTAGCTATCGTTCATTTAGAGTGACGTGGAGAGGAAAAAACTTCAATACTTCATATAATTAATACATTACTCTCTGAATTATTGATTCTGATTGATGTTTGCATGTCAGCCTCACAGAGATAGTTTCTCATGTACAAGATTAATGAGATGACATGAGTCCACTTTTGGAAGCTACAGTTTTGAGCCTTGCCAAGAGATAATGTTTTCTAATGAAATACATATCTTTTTATCATCTAAGCCCGGCTCCTAGGCAGATGCTGCAATGTGAGTTAGCACTAATTCAGCTGCCTAAATCAGCACGAGTCAGCTTTTGACTTCAGCCTTCTGATAATTCAGTCACAGAAGCCTCAGAAAAAGATCTTTAAAGGGAAAGAAGTTCTCGGGGAAATATCAAAAACTTCACATCACACGTTCAGCAATTGGTAAATGTAAGTTTTTGCTCTTTCTCCCACACACTCAAACACAAGTATGAGAGGCTGGCAGAGCACCAGGTTCACCGAGGTGATCCAAAACGATTACAGGCCTTATGCCAAAATGGCGGAACCTTCCAGCTCCAGAGCGAAAGCAGCTCTTTACTCCTGGGTGACAGCCTTACACGTCTTCTGTACGTCACGGATCACAATCCACCCCATGCCCTATGGAAGCGTAGCCACCTTTGCCTTTTGTAGTGTTTCTCTCCCTTTTTTTCCAAACCAAAGACACAGTTTTATACTCCCGGGGCACATCTTATTTGGTTCCGATTTACTAATGTACTGGAAAGGAGAGTTCCAGTTCACTACACATCAATCCATATACATATTTTCCTTGTCTGAATAAATTTAACCCTTGAGTTAAACATAAGCGGAGCACAGAAGAGGATAATAACAAGGGAATGCAGTTTTCCACAGGCCAGATCTTTCATGCCTGAGAAAAAAATGAGGATGTTGCAATAATTTAAACACACGGTGGGATTTAAATTGTCGGAGGAATTTGTTTTTTAGTTGTGTCCTGGCTATATCTGAGAATTCTGGCTCTCTTGTCATCCGCAAAACAAATGTACAAAAACAACTGCTTTAAACTGCGGTGGCTAATGACACTGCAAAACTGCCACGAGTGTACGGTTCCGCATTTAGAAAGTGGAAAACATCTAATGGAGACAGTTTAATGAAAAGAGAGGAACAGGCCTGTTCATTGAGCTACCCCCCTTCAGAAACTTTCCAAAAGACAGCTTCTCTCTGCCTAATTGATTCACTGGGGGGAGTGGAACTTATCATGGCGTCAACATTCAGGGGATTGGAGGAAGGTTCTAGATTTCAGTAAAAAAAAAAAAAAAAAAAACATATTCCAGGCCGAGGGGGAAAGAAGCACAAAGCGTGCAGAGTCGTATCAGGGAAAAATATGTAATATTTTTGCACTTCACTGAAGCCAAAGCCATTAACATTGCTATTTTAAGGAGGGAGCATAACTGTGGAGTGTGCTTCATACGCACCTGAACAACGTGCTTTCTGCTTCAGTATCTCTACTAAGAACCCAAACTGAGTAGTTTGGAGAAAAATAGAGTAAAAGGAAGTTATTTAATATAAAAAAAAACTGCCAAAAATCTTACTTTTTTTTTTTTTTTGATTTGGTTTCAATCAAAGCTGGTAATTATAACCAGATTTATTGTGACATCCCTCTGTTTTATGGCAGGGAAGTCAGGTGGAAGGGGAGAGAGTGGAGAAAGAGAGGTTTTAAGTGTCCTTTCAAGAATTTAATTATTTACAACCTTGGTTTGTCCTGGCTTAAATCTGCTTTTAACTTTTCATTTGTGTGTGTGTGTGTGCGCGCGCGAATATAGCAAAAAATTCTGGCCGATAATTTGCATTCTTGTATTTGGGAGGTTAACCAGCTGCCGTTTGTAAAATATTGCAGAACAATGTGGACCAATTACTGGGTCTGGCAGTGTGAGCACTTTCCTCTTCTTTCCTTGAGTGCAATAAAAACATTTTTAAAAAAATCACGTCTCCACCTGTGAATAAAAAGATGTTCCGGCCTAGGTTAGACAGCTGCCGGAGCTTTAATGGGCTTTACATTTTTGAAAAATTGTATCAGTAAGCAGCAAGAAATGCTCTCATCATTCTAGCAAGAACAACTCATTTTCTATAAAATCAAATATCTGAAAATGTACATAGCTGGCTTCAGTATACCAGCTATCTATACATCAGAAGAAATCCAGGCTCTTCAATGGTGCAACAACAGTGTCTAAATGCTAATCTCATCGTCAAGCCTGTTGAGTCTTGCTTTGTTGACTGTTGCACATTGTTGTGGAATAGGTCAGAAGTAATACTTGAACATTGGTGTGATCCCAAAGAGAGAGAGGCTAAGATAGCCCAACCATCTGGGCCCACTGACCTTCAGTGTGGTAGTTCCGACCTCCAAGCCCACCAGGATGGTGCGGTCGACCAGCTCTGCCACCCGGGGGTCGGTCACCTTCAGGGAGTCCTGGACCAGGTCTGTGACGTCCACCTGCCAGTCCGGCCCCAACATGGTTATCACCTGGTCGGTGCCTTCAGTGGAGGTGGTGTGGAACTGGGTGAACACCTTGACCAGGGCGTGCTGGTATTGCAGGGTGCAGCCCCTGGTTACCTTGCGGTCATCTTCGTCCTCGTCGTCACTGTCCCGGGTGGTTCTGGGAAAACAGGGGATGGAAGTTTTACATTCTGAGGTTTCACATCTTGACATTTTTCAGATATATTTAGTGCACAAAGTCTTCAGTCATTCTAAGGCCTAAAGATAGAGTTGCGCTCTATCATTTTAAATGCTAACTTGACTCATCCTGACTTATTTTTAGCTATATGTCACATCCCATAATTTGAAAATGACTGTTACACAACGATCCAAATCCAAAAATTTCCGTGACAGTCAGATTATGAGTATTTTAGCCATAAAACCAATTTTCCGACATTTACTTTTTTTTCGGATCCTTTTTCTCATAATTGCAAACGATCTGGAATCCCCTTTTCTTTAATAAGCAGGTTACAAAGGCTTTTAAACGAGCACTGCTGTGCCGTGAATGCATTAGCGGGCATGGTATTGGCTGACAGGGGTTGCAGTCCATTGCAGCATCTTTTCTCCCCTTGTCTGGATTCCTATGAGCCTGCTCAATCACTACAACGGCCCCTCATCAACTCAAGAGGCCGAGGACTAGCCTTCCAAAACGTGCGCAGCCATCCGATCGTTCTGTGTATACTCTGTGGTCTACCAACTAAGCCCTGACAGCTACTTCGATGGAAGACAGCACAACAGATAAGAATTATGCAAGCAGGTTGCAGTCACCTGTTTGGCTAGATTTGTTTTTACAGGTGAGTGAGGGTTACCCCGCTGACAGAAACATTTCTCCCTAGGGAAGCTAATTCGCATTAGCCAGTGAATGTCCCTGCAATGGTCTGAATTAATACTGCATTGACGGAAACTGCGTCCTACTCTAAACCTGCCATTTGTATTCCTCTAGCTTATTCTAAGGTGAAAATCAAAGATATCTTACATGAAGTGTGCAACCGCTTTATGTTACAGCTGCTCAGACTGTACAGTTCTCTTGGAAAGACAGGCCTCTTGACCTCAATAAAGGTTGAATAAAAATATACAGGAGTGAGTAATTCAAATCCTGATGGGATGGTGTGTGCATGCAGGTTTCTGTTTTCAACAAATTACCCCAGCTAAATGAGCTCATTACTTAATTAAGTAGTTTCATAAGCTTTAGCTAATTAAACAGCTAATTACACCAACACTGGTCACCTGTCCATCATAATGTAGGGGTGAAACAATAGTCTGAAGTTGTTGTTTATGAACTTATCAAGAAATGCAGCTGAAATGATCCAAGCACACAAACGTCGAACAGCTGGGGTTAATTACATAATAGACGTAATTAGACAAGACGGCATCCTAAAAAAGCAGAAATTCAGCAGTAGATGCGGTCCTTGTCGCCCACCCTAGAGCTATCGGCCAGGTTTTTATGAATAGATGCATGGGAGAACGTCCCGGCCCAGACAATCTCTAACAACGCTTGATGTATGAGTTACAAAAGCTCATTCAGCACCCTGACAACCTGCCGATTCACTCAAAGGCTAAAACCTCATCCTCCCTTCCTTCCTTCCTTTCGTTCTTCCCCGGTATAATTAATCTATTCTCTGCCTTATCCTTAGATAACTCGGGATGCATAAACCAAAGCAGTCTGTCAGGGGCTGACAAACCATATCCCACCCATTGATTTCTGGAGCCGGCCTGAATGTAAAGCAGCAATCCGGGGTTCCGAAAAGATCCAACGGTACCCAAACAAGTATTGCATTTGGTTTGCGGGCCCTGTCAGGCACTTAAGGAGGACCCCCGGTAATGTTTATCAGCTTCAGTCTGAAAAGAAAGCAAAGGGTCACCGGCCGACGGTGCCTCTGTTTTGCTAAAAATATGTCTATCGTTTTGTCGAAACAAACACTTGGCGAAACAATGCATTGGCTGCACTCACACGTCAACAAGAGAACAGCTTCTGCAAAAAACAGGCAAAAAATAAATAAATACAAAATCAACTTCACATCATGTGACCTATCTGTAACCACAATGCATTTGTATTAATTTACTGCTGTCAAAGTGAGATTAACCATTATTAAAGTAGCCTACAATGGTTAATCTTACCCCTCCATGTGATCCTTCCATCTTATCCATTTCTCCAGACTGTATCAGGAGTATAGAAATGGACCATTAATTTGTCAGTCACATTAAGTGACTAAGAGAGAGAGATCAAAGCAACACGTCAATGCTATTTTCAAATTCTACTTAATGTTACTTTCTGCAGATTTTGCATAGCTACTTTCATGCTAGCATATGAATCTTGGCTTTGTCTCTTCTCAAGTGGTTATGTGTTAAGTCCTTTACTCATGACACAGTTTGACAAAACGGATCTAGCTGGAGATGTGTTTGTATTTGACATGTCACCAGTCCTATTCAGGGCGCACAATTCCTCATGTTCAAACGTGTCAAGGGAAGAAGGCACTCGGGCTCCAGTGCGATCCGTCACAATGGCGCTAGCTGGGTCGACCTCGCCATTCTTCCCTCTGCTCATGTGCAGTGGAGCTTCCTGAAACCGCTCTAGGCTAACAATGTGCTTACGCAAGTGGACTCTGCTCTCCCAGCAATTGGAATGGAAGGAGATTCAATTATAGCCCCGCTTGCAAAATTAATGACGTAGCGTAGCAGTGCATGCTTTCGCACAACATTGGGGCTGTGTGTGGAGGGGGGCGGGGGATAAACAAAGTGCATGTAAGTGTTTAATGCTCTAAGAGACTTTATAATGACATTCATAGAATGGCCATTATACCGATTTGATTTTTGTGACAGCTTACAGAAAAATCCAATTTCCTCCATTTATTTATTTATCTGTCTAATTTGTAGAACTCCACGGAATGTTGCATGCTTAGAATTTTGAAGAATGAAGGAAGGAAAATCCTGAAGAGTTTGGGTTGGGGGGGGGGTCAATGTTTGCTGGAGGCTGTGGAATGGTTAAGGTGGATTTCCCTCACCTTAAATGGGATTAATGTTTGAGTGTAATGCATCACTGTCAAAATAAGATTGCGCTTTCATTTCAGGATCATGTGATGGAAGACGTTTAATTAATAATGGTGTATTTTTTCTTTCATTAGAGAGGCTGCCATGTGTACACTGGAAAATAACATAAACTGAATGCAACAACTGCAAACTGCAAAATACAACACATAAATCTGCATTTATTTGACATTTTGGCGCTAGACCTAAATCAGAGTGTTCTACACATTCTGATGAAGGTCTAGCACCAAAACATCAAATAAATGCAGATTTACGTGTTGTGTTTTGCAGTTTGCAGTTGTTGCATTCAGTTTATGTTCTTTTTTACTATTTATTTTGTCTCTTTTCACACCTTCAGTGAAATATTTCAGTAGATACCTCCGTTTTATAGTGCTTACATGAGAGGACATCTATGCGTGCAATAAAATTGTCTTTAAATGAATACACAGATGAACACAGCCATTGCTTCAAGAAAACTATTTAAAAGGACAAAAGCTTCATGCATTCAGTGCAAAGAGATATGCTTATACAATTCTTTAGGCAAGCAAATAAGCAGCGGTCGGGTTTGTAATTAAATCAGTGCATCAGTGGATTTAATTTCAGCGCAGCAGCATATAAACACGCGGCCTTATTTCGAGGAACGTGTTGTGCAGAGCCTCGAGTTTCCTTATCTTTCACTCTCTGTCCCTGTAAACCTGGGCTTATACTCAACATAGTGTGACCGGCCACTGTACCTGCTCTTTTCCATGAATTTATTTGCCTGACCCATGGGGGAGGGTGAGGGGGGTGGGGTGACAAAGATACTGTTGTTATGATTGACATCACTTCCTGTATGTATTACACATAGGTTTTAGACAGATGCTAACATTTCATGGTATACAGCCATTCCCCGACATAAGTCTGAGTTCCGTTCTGACTGACTGGTAGTTGGAAGTTGGACGTGTATTAGCATGGTATATAGAAGTTGTATACCTGTTCAGCATTCATTTATCCTACCCGGTTTCTATCATGATTATCTCATTTTTTATTAAACAGCTTTATTATCGACATTTCATATGATTCCTTATGTTTTTCTTACCTTTTATTTCAGATGCCTTAGTTCATATTTCATTATTTTTATTTTTTAAGGTCATATGTATGGATGGCCATAAGTCACATAGTACGTAAGTCGGGTAGAGGCTGTTAGATGGTACTTTTGCAGGGCACTAAGAGGCAGCTGTTCTGTTATATGTGAATCCGGGGGGGTTTATGTTTCTCCTCACCTGCGGTCTGGAAGGATGGGGACCCTCCACCCTTTGATGAAGCTCAGCCGGCTGTCGGACAGCTCCACCTGCAGGGGGAGCTTGGGCACCCACACGGTCAGCTCCAGGGGTGCGCTCAGGTGCTCGTAGCTGAAGATGACCCGCGCGCTCATGGAGCCCGTGTCTCCTTCCCGTTCACGAACACGTAGTCACAGTTTATGGACACCTGCGGGACCGAGACACGGTTTCCACATGATCACCATCATTACCGTTATGGGAAAATCAACCAGTGGAGCCAATCAGACAAGCTTACAGTGTCACAGTCCCTCTTAAACCCACATGTGATGATTGTCCATCCTGTGTGCTTTGTCATTTCTTGCATTAGCACACCGATTCGGTCATCTTAGAAGAAATCCGAACATTTCTGTCACAAAAGAGCCTTCAAAATATATATGATCAGCTTCACCCAGGGCTGTAAATATCCTGTCACTTTATTTGACAACATGAGGTTATGCAATAGGGCCTCAATCTGACCGGGATATTTCGACTTGAGTGCTCGGCGCATCAAGATGTGCAGAAATATGGCTATAAAAGGGCTATGTGTTTCTGAGAGAGAGAAAATAATATGTATCCTCCAGGGCCACAGTCAAGGGGGAGTCTCTACACCCAGCATGTGGTTAGACCAAGGCTGATGGATCCTGATTTTTTTTCCTGAAGGACAAAAAAATGTAAATATTCAGGCACCAGGTGGCGCTACTGAATATAAACATAACAATAATGAACTTTCTACAGTCAGTAGCTTTAAAAGTGCAGTCCAGAGTATCTGGCCCTAATTGCTCATTTAAGCCTCATAAATATAGGTTCGTCCTGAAGTATAAGGGCTATTCAGGCACAATTTTTTATGCTTTCTTACTGTATATAACTTCAAAATTCATATGGGCAGATGCAAAATTTAATCTACTTTGCAGCAAGTGTGACTAACAGGTTACAAACATATAGATGACAATGATGACTTGATGACTGTGTGTGATATGTAGGTTGTGCATATTTTATTACTAAACCTTCCTGGTTTGATTTAACAACATGAAGACCAGTGATCTGGGGCAGTTAAATGAGAATGTGTCGTACAAAGGTCAGGAGGCTGGCCTTGTAAACCAGGGGTTTCAGGTTCAACTCCCAGGCTTTGAGGTACCACTGCCTTGAACAAGCTAGTTCATCTGAATTGCTTCCGTAAACACCCAGCCGTTTTATATATAGGCAATGTGTAAAAGTATAGGTTGTGCAGAGTTCTCTGGATAAGAGTGTATGCCAAATGTTCCAATGTAACATAATGATGCAAAAAAATCATATAACTGGACCTAGATGAGTGGTTTTGCTTCTCCTTTTTCGTCAGATCACATGACTCAGAGAAAAATGCCCCATGGAGGCAAAAGTTTTTCTGGATCGTCCCTCTAAGTACGTGCGATTTTGCCGAGCCAAGCTCGCAGAAACGCTCTCGATTGTGCTTCAGCTGCTGGGGAGCCCAGCGCATTTGGCAGCCACCTGCAGGTGCTATTGCTAATTCAGTATCTGCAGCTGAGAGAGGGCTGGGACTCTCCACGGTGCTTCAGCTCCAGTGAGATGGATGCTGTCCATGGTGCTGCAAGACTTGCGAAAAGCAAAGGGAGAGGGCCAAAGCACGACTCTGGATGTATTCCCCACCCTGCAAAGCGTCACAGCTCCATAGACTCAGGGTTCTCATGAATAAATATTTTCTAGTAATACCTTACCATTTGTTCTCTCTGCAGCCATATCCAATGTAGCATGAAATATTTGTACAAACAAATGTAACACTCTTCAGTTCTGGCTTAGAATGCATGGTATCCTATTTGTTATTTACATTTACATTTATTAGATGATCCAATACAGACTTACACAGACTTATTTTATTTTTACACAAAATCCACTCAACAGCTTACTTAACTGATGCATGTTGGGTAAAGTATCTTTGCTGAAGGTTACCACAGCAGTGCCCTACCTGGGAATGGAACTTGCAACCTCTGATCTCACCAGCCCACTGTCCTAACCATTATCCTACACTACTGTCCACAGCCAGCAATTTAGGAACATGCCATGTATCTCAGCTTGGTTACCTCCGCAGAATCCTAATTGAAACACCTGCGCAATCATATCAGCATGATTTTGTTAATTATTAGACTTGAAATTTGAAATTCTTGAAACACCTCTTTTTTCCCCTGATGGCACACACAGTGTGCATAATTATGGATATCAACATTACAGTGGTGCAAAGAGACCATTTTAAAACAAAATAAAGCAATGGGCAACTGCGAATGCTTCTTGTTCTCGAGCTCGGTGTATTGACATTCATTTTAAATTCTTTTTTAAGAGCCATTAAGATCACAGTGTTTCTCTCTGACTCAGTAGTCTTTACTGTGGCCGGCCCAGAATTATTTTCACAAAGTGGTTTCTTCACATCATGTCTTTGAAACCTGGAAATGTGGGGTCACAATAAATTCAGTGTGTGCAAATCTGTTGCGGTGTGGAAATTGCACATAAAATCTGATAATATGACAGATATAATAAAAAGAGTCGTTCACCTTCATTTTCATTGGTTTTCTTGTCCGCAGCCAAATCAATAGACATGGCTAATTTCACATTGTGGTGCTAGAATGGGGACATGGTGGCACTGAGGCACTTGTTTTAGGAGAGTCTTGCTTTACCAAAGCAGCTCTGGGACAGTGGGTTGTAAAGCAAGGAAGGAAAATTAAAGGTCAGATTTTGATTCAGACTGCAATGCAGACTTTTGGTCCATGTAGCTATCTTCTCTTAATCTGCACATATAAAACTATTTAAAGCACCGCTGTTTGTGCTGTATCTTAAGGTGGTTGGTTTTCATTCCAAAAGCACCACATGTATGGTTTATCGATGCCACAAAATGGCCATCAAAATGCAGCTGCACAAAATGGAAAACGTTCCAGTTCACAAACTCCTTGACAAAAAAAAAAAAAAAAAAAACTGAAGGTTGTAAAATCTATTCAAATGTCAAAATTTACTGTGAGATGCAGCAATAAAACTGAAAAAAAAAAAAAAAAAATAGCAAGAAAAACACTGTTTAAATACAAAGTGACATCGCAGAACCAAATGGAAATCTGATATCTCTGACAGCACGTCAAACAAACCATGAAGTAATCAAACTCAAGCAACCTCAGTGTTGACAGTTGACAGGGATCCATTTCCGGTGCTAACAAATGCTGGATGTGGGCTGGCACACATTGCTTTCTTTGGTTCCACAGATTCAAACTGTGCAAACTAATCCACAACAGCATGGTGTTATAGTCTCAATCTGAATGTGTTACAGTAAACATTACAAGGTTTGGACCATTATGAACACATATGCCTGGATGAGGAGTGATTCATTGCAGAATATGCTTAATCTAGCGGGGAAACAAAAATGTTTGCAAAGTCACCTGGTGAGAAGATTCCCATAAATCCCCAGTCATTTAATGGTGAATTATGCACTGCGTTAAGATAGCGGGATTCTTCAGTGATAATATTGGTGATTTATCTGAGGGTCCTAGGCAGCTGACACGGTAATCAGAGAAGCTAATCTCCTGCAAATGGAGGTCGGGATCTGGAGCCAGACCAGCACTGGGAATTCATCACAGGGTGGGATATCAGTGTAATAAAATACACAGGCCCTTCCAGACGCTCTGTGCCGTTATCGATACATGCGGTAGGGGAATTGATCGAGATGGAAAGCGACAGCGTTGCTCTCTTTTAATGCATCTCGAAATGTTGAAATGATCCTCACCCCCCCAAAAAAAAAAAAAAAAAAAAAAAAAAAAAAAAATAACATTGACCTCACCCTTCAGTGCAATGCATTCAGAACGAGGCGATAGCTTCCAAATGATGTCCAAGGTAATCGCAGGAGTCTATACCAGATAAACATCCATCTACTTGAATATGAATGATCATCGTTGCCTTATTATCCCTTATTAATGCATGCCCTCACGTGGGTGGGGGTGGGCTTACACCACTTACGGTTTATACATTATGCATTTATGCAGCTGAATATTTTACCAAAGCGATTCGTTTTACGTTCCTTGCTTGAGGGTGTGGCAGCAGCACTGAGCTTGGGAAATAAGCCAATTACAGGCCTAATTCCGCAGCCCCTGTGCACCACACAGCATTTCAACCTAAAACATAACGGTGGGAAGGAGCTGATACTTATAGAATAGTCAAAAACATATGTAAAATATGAATTTAAATATTCTTATATTTATGTGTATATTTTACATATACACTTATAATACTGATATAATAATATATTGTAGGTAAATGGTGAACCTAGCCGTGCTGAATAGCCTGTCCTTGACACCATATGTTCTTATCTTCCTAATATAGAGGTATATATTTCTATTGGACTTCAGTGCAGTGATCAACAGTTTATTCATACAGCGTATTCACTGAGAGGGGAAAAATACATATCTATGGGCCGGAGTTTGGGCAGACACAGCGTGGTGCCATCACACTGGCCCATATTCTGTTAGGCCTTTTGTAACTGCGCTAAAGCAATCCGTTTCTCTCTCTCTCTCTCTCCCTCTCTCTCTCCATCCCCCGGGTGGTAATAAACTTGGATAGCTAATTGTGAGTCAAAAGCCTTTAACGACTATGGGTGTCAGTGGCCCTGAGGAGAGCAAACGAGAGTGCCCTGGTGATCCGCGTGGGTGGGGGGTGTGTGTGTGTTGGGGGGATGCGGATGAGCCTAGGCGCTCAGCGGCTCTAACGCTCAGTGGCATCTCTGTCGGTGCCCGAGGATCGCCTGGGTGGGGTCAGGGCAAAGGGGCAGGGGGGGCTCGCTGATTCCCAAAACCCACCGGCAGAGCAGAGATCGCAGATCACATGGCCCCGCCCAGATCACATGGGCCCCGCCCAGATCACATGGGCCCCGCCCAGATCACATGGGCCCCGCCCAGATCACATGGGCCCCACCCAGATCACATGGGCCCCGCCCAGATCACATGGGCCCCACCCCGCCCGTCCCGACCAGCGTGGCTCCAGAGGGCTTCAAAAAAAAAAAAAAAACACACACACAAAATGTGTTTACGTTTATGTTTTTTTTTTTTTTCTGTGCAGCTTCCACCGATTAGCGCTGTGCTGGGATGTTTTCGGTTGCGGCGGATATGAGCGCAATCAAACGGAAGGCCAGCTGGTTTATTTTGACTTTTGATAACGTCGTGCTTTAGTGACTTCCTCCCCCCTCGCTTAAGGACTGCTCGCCTTGCGAACAGCTGTAACATTTGTTAAATTATGTACTCGAGCGGAAATGTTAACGATTTTTCCACACGTGCGCGACATAAAAAAAATCCTTGTATTTTCTTATGTGATGTGGTTTAAATGTACTAAAAGATAAGAATGATGACTATACATGGATCTCTTCCTTTTTCTTTTTTGATAAGAAAAATAAAAAAAACAACAAATCATTCTAGGAACAAGACTCTCGTGAAAAATGGCATGAAATAATAAATCATGGAACCTCAGAGGTTCTGGGACTCCTCTGTTGGCTTTTGAGTTTTAGTTTAGTGAGGAGCTCATGTGGTCTCTTCAGGCGCACAGGCTAAAAGAGAAGTTATCCTAATTGGTTTCAGGTACACCTGCTCTCAGGACCCCAGGTGACCGTGACATTTCAGCCAGATGAATTTGCTGCAAGGGCTCTGTTTTACTGGGCCAAAACCGTGGCGACACATTCAAAATACAGCGCGTTACCTCGAGTAACTGCTGCCGTGTTTATTTCAAAACCACCCATCATCAAACGCACGCAGATCAGAAGCGACACTTACATGACTGCTATGGCCACATACCAAACCGCTACGAAAGGAACCTCTCCCTGACACAGATACCACACAAATTCAGGGCAATTCGAATAAACGATGCACTGCATACACAGTGTAATACGGCCTTTTTTATGTTGTTGCGCCATAAGTTTGGAGTGCTGAAATAGAGCCCTGAGGGGGAAACGTGGTGAGGAAGGGGGAGTGGGAGTGGTAAGGGGCGCTGACCTCAGAAGTGGAAGGCACAGCTCAGGCTAGCATCCTCGCTAGGCCTGCATGACTCACATGGCCTCCAGAAGAGAGATCAGCTGTAGAGGCGCGTTCCCGGCGTGCTGGCCTGGCCCCGCAGGGTCTCTCTCTCCCTCTCTCTCTGGATCTCTCCCCCCGCCTCTCTTCTTCTCTCTCTCTCTCTATCCCTCTCTCGCTGGATCTCTCTCTCTTCACCCTCTATCTCCCCTTTGTCTCTCTGCTTCCCTCTCCTTCCCTCCTCACTCTGTTTCTCCATTGCTTTTTTATATATCTCTCTTTCTCTCTCCCTCCATTTCTTTTTTTGCCTTTATGTCTCTCTCTTTCTGTCTCTTCCTCTTTCTATCTGGATTGCTCACTCCCTCTCTCTTCTCTCTCTAACTCTCAGTTTCTTTTTTCAATGTCTCTTGGACTCTCCCCTTCTCTCTGTCTCTTTCTCTATATCTCATATCTCTGTCTCTCTCCATCTCTCTCTCCTTCTCTTCCAATCTATCCCTCACTCCCTTTGTCCCCAGTCTCCTCTGCCCCAAGTGACTAAATGTAGTGGCAGGAGTATAATGTGGTATGACACCAAAAATAGGCCAAACCGCAATTAGCTGTCAATCATCGGTCTGTTTGAACCAATAAAAACATTTCGCTCTTCATAGCAAAATGCAGTGGTTGTTTAAAACCACTGAGCGCCTAGTAGCATATGGCAGCCAAACTGATGTCTCCCATCACTACTGAACGGGACCCCAGATGTGCAACGATAATAACTGCAGCTCTGCGCCGACACTGACAAACACACCCGCCCTCTGGAGTCAGACTGAACCGGGTCAACAGGCGGTTCAAGAACACGTGAAAATCCTATTAGCTGCAAAATAAATAAATAAATATGGAAAATACACAAGGCGGGGGAAAAAAAAAACATGACGAACAGCCAGACCTTTTCCTGGCTGCCAATAAACAAAATAGGTAAAGTGCACAGGGACCCAATCCTGTTAGTGACGGCTCTGATCCTCTAAAAGAACTGAATATGAAAAATAACATGACCGTGGGTTTAACCTTTTCACCTCGGTGCTTTCATACACGACATGCTACCATATATGACTGAGCATAGCTTCACCGTTCTCTGTTTCTCCCTGAGGCCTGCGGTCTCCTCTTGTAGTTGCAATATGCAGGCTTTCAAAAAACAGAATCAGAATCCTGACTGCTATGTTAATACTGTAAGTATGCATGAATGCTGCATGAAAAATGGGGTCAGCTAAGTGATATTGAAGCCGGCATCTTCGTCTGTCTTGTGGACATCCTTTTGGTATGCTGGAGAGCGTAGTACTGAAGTGTCAGGTCTCATGTACATCTTTGCTGGAAGGGCTCATCATGTATTAGCGTCTAAAGTTCAATAGCGGATGCAGCCGAGCAAAACCCACTCAATAGCAGTGAGCCCGGCCTCTGTTCTAACGGCAAGAGCTGCCTATAATCCTAAACCCTATTTCTGCAGGATTAGTGGCAAATGCTGTACTTTAACTCTCTCAGTTTCATACGGGCGTGCATGTTTGCCTGCATGTGCATGCACATGCAGACACACACATGTGAGTGTGCACGCACACACATGCGCGACGGATCTTCCTCCACGGTGATCACGAGGATGGGTATCGTTCTATTCGGCTTTGAATTTTTTAGCCAAATCTGCCTTGCTAAACGCTGTTTTCCAGAGCTTATGTGGAAAATAGAAATTTCCACATTGACACGTTTTCTAGGAGAGGAAAAAAAAAATCACTCTATCCGCCTTACTTTAAGGCAGGAAAGGAGGACTATTCTGTCAGCCATTGTCACGCCATTATCAAACGCTCCTTAAAAGAGCAGCAGAAAAGTGACGGCAGACGGGCTTCTGAAAAAGCGCTGCATTTCCACGCACTGGAACGGATGGAGATTTATCCCGGTGCTTCTCGGGTCTGTTAGAAGGCCCAGGTGCCTCATTTTACCCATTTCACCCCCTGGTGAAAAACCCACGACGCACCTCAGTGGAGCTGTCACCAAGTGGCATCTCAAGTAGGGTTTCCTTAGTTACTTTCCTGGGGGGGTGCATGATTTGGAGCGCTTTGGTTGGACTTGAACGCTTCTAAGGGCCATCAATTACGTGTGTCTAACTAAACAGCTTGGCAGAGCTTCATTTACATTTGCTTAAAACTGTTTCCAGTGGACCCAAGCTGATATTTACAGCATAATTACACAAATAAAAACAGTGGGTGAAACTCCTCAGAGATTTACCTACGTGAATTTCAAGGAGCTGGCCAAGAGACTTTGAACCTTGAAATTTACTGATTAGCATCTCAGTTTGAATCATTTCACTTTGACATCGCATGAATAAATAAATAATATAATACAAATATCAGATGAGGGACTTCCATCGCCACAAAACAGCGCATACAGTCGTTTTAGGTAGTTGATTTTAGCATGTAAGAGGGGTATGGCCATATATTGATTCTGAGGGCTTCAAGTGTAAGCTGTACAGAGCACAGGGAGCCTATTGTAATGTGTAAAGTATAATGGTGGTCTTTCCACAGTAATGGGGTCATATGTGATCAGACTAACTGTGCGGTCCAGTACTGTACCTTCACAATGTCCTCATTGGAAGACTTGCACTCGACAAAAGAGGAGACGTCCGTGACCACTCCGCTCATCTCTATGGAGACGACCTTCACCGGGATGGCGACTGTTCGGCCGGTCAGAACTGCAGTGTTGATGATCTCAGTGTCCTGGACGAGATGTAAAAAGAAAGAGCATATAGATATAATGTACAGAGAGTCTCTTCAAAGTGGGACATATTCTGTTCCTCTCTTAATCACTTTACTTTATTTATGCATATACCAACAATATTATTTTTTAATCAGGCAATATTGCGTTTCTTATGCTCATTGGTATAATTCATAATAAATCAAAAAAGCTGAAATTATATTCTGCATGATTCATTTCTTTGTTTTAAAATATTTACTCGTTTTTCTTACAAACAGTAATACATTAGATGTTAAAAAAACAACATTATTTAAAAACTGGGCTTCACTGGGGGCTCAAAAAATTGACTGAAGCATCAATAAAAAATATGCAAGTTTCTGTGATTTATTTATTACAATGAACATCCTGGCCCAAAGCTAAGTACTGCAAATCAAATCTTGAGCTAAGGGTGCCCTGAATGGACAAAAAGTCCCGAGCAAACATAATCAAGAATGCCGTATCATTTGAAACACACATCGGATGTAATTGACTAATCTCCTCTCACGTCGGGAATGTTGGTAAATGACTTTTGGACAGCAATGATTGACTTCCATGGCAGTAATGAACCTCTAACGACTGTTTAGATGGAGACCCGGCTTTAGTCGTGCCACTAATGAGAGGTGTCGATAGCTCAGATCTGTGACTCTGTTCTCTCTCGGCCCGGGGGTAGTTCAGTGATATTAAAAACTATGATCCACTTAGTAGCTGATAGAGGGCTTAACAGCGATCCTGACAACGATAACAATGAAATGCTGAGGACACCTAAAAATCAGATAAATTGCCTGTAAATAACAGTCTGAACAGGAGCCAACCCACGCAGGACTGTAATGAGAAAAACAGGGGCTAAGACCAAGGGCTAGATTTACACCCTTAATTATGAGTCCACAAAGATGGATGCATCCAATTAGGAGGCACACAGGATCCTCATTTAGAGGGCTGTGTTATATCAATTCAACATTTTAGTTGCATCCAAGGCTCAAGGATATAGGGTAATTGAGTGGATATTATATTCTTCTCAAGGCGTTCGGTAGAAATAAAAAATTAGGCAGGATATGGAAAAAAAATTTTTTATTCATATACATTTTGCCCCCTCACCATTCGACCAACCCTTCTCCATGAATTCATACAGTCCAACAAAAACATTTATATTTACTGTGAGGCCACCAATTCCCAATTCATGTTTAATTAGCTTGTTTCCATGGAGTGATAAAACAAGTGTACCCATTTTTTTTTTTTTTTTTTTTTTTTGCAAGGAGCAAGTACTTGCCTTAATGAGGGACTGTAGTGTTGGAAACAAAATTGACTTCCTATTCCCTTTTTTCATGATTTCATCACAAGGTACTCCATGTACTCAATTTACAATCGCGTGGTGAAAAGTAGACATGCTGCCAGCTGTAAAGTTTTTCGGAGGTCATGCTGGAGAGACACCTCCAGATGTGCAGATCTGCTATGCAATGTAATTTCACAGTGTCATTTTAAAGTCGTTTCATCCACTACATCGTACTACATTAGTATAATCAACTGCACTATTCAAGTCATTTAGACTGTGAATCAATATTGCTGTCTGCAACACATGGCCTTATCCGGTATAATTAATTGGCAACAATCAATCACTATTTTGGCAATGATGAAAATGTAATTTGGTTTTGTGTGTACTTGGCCTGCTGGTTTGCATAGTAAATACATCAATGGGCCAAGAACACCAGTGCGGCGCATAAAGCAGGACTGAATTCAAAAAGCTGCTCGGGATTTATAAAGTAATACAGAATTTACTGAACAATAAGTGTCTGGAACCATAGTGTCATTCAGCACGTCTGCCACCGACAGGGCTATTAAGAATATGAAGATGAATTGCTGCATCTTAAAGTTTTTACACCCCTAGGAAACCAAGGTCAGCTTGTTTATTTTTGGACACAGTGTGGAATCAAGCACAACAAGGTGCCCCTGAATTGAGGGCTGAGGCTGTTAAAATCAAAACGAGGGCTCCTCCCCTGAAGTGCATGATGGGAAAAGGAAATCCTGATCTGCACCGGCTTAGTCGTTTTCAGATCATGGCTCTTTCCTGTCACTGCGCTGCTAGCCTGTAACGAACCGTATATACTTTTCTCTCATCTCTAATAATATGGAATGACTAATTCACAAATGCCACTTACATTATGTTTGATGGCAAAGAGCCAAGACCTGCTGCAGGCCATGTTATGATCATATAAGAATCATAATTTTTTTTTTTTTAAATGAGCGCCCACCAAATGACTGCATGCTGTTCATTTTTCCATAGCCTTTGATATGAAGCGGCTAAGAGGCAAAACACAGCTGACCCATCTCTGTGTGATCCACCCCCAATCAGACCCGTGGCTCTTAGAATGACAAGTAAATTGCGTTTGCCAAAGCCCTGCCGGCCTACTGGGACGTAATGCACTGTGAACGCACACTGCGAAGCCGTTATCCAGGCGACGCAATGTTTTATTTATTATCTGCCGGGGAGAGCAACGTCGCACACGGTCTAACCCCCTCGACAAACCCCCTCCAACCCCCAACCCTCCCTCCCAGCCCCCCCCCCACCCCCGCCCCCCCAACCTCCCCTGACTCCCTGCTCATTAATAAGCTGCCTCCGAGACGACTTCTGACGCTGGGTGCTAATTGTGCCCAGACTGCGCCTGCCAGGGGACCAGGCCAATCCTGACAGACAGGAGCGATGGGCCTGGCTGATTTAACCGTGTTCCCCCTGGAAGTGGCTCCACACACAGTAAATTCCCTTCCAGTTGTAGCGGCTCAGTCACTCTTCAAGGGAAAAAGCTGGCAGCAAATCTGCTTACCAAGCCTTTTTAGGCCCTAGGTTTCCTTTTCTTTCTCTCTCTCTCTCTCTCTCCCTCTCTCTCGCTCGTTCTCTCTTCCTCCCTCTGAGCTCAGGCTAAATCAGAGTAGAACACATTCTGCACACTTAACGTGCCAGAGGTTTTTTTTTTTAATTTATATTTAATTTTTTTTTAGCCTGTCTTTTTCTCCAAATGCTGAACAGTACGTGCTTTGCTCCCCACTTGCTCAACATTTACAAATTCAGAGATGAATAAAATGGTTGTTTGAGCCTTTTCTAAATTCTAACAAGCTGCCAGCCGAATGCACGTCAGCTAAGGTCAAACGCTAAGCGTGTCACATTTCGGTATATTATTGCCACTTCTGATATATTAAACTCTCCATGGATGCGGCGTCGATTTGCTCGGCATAAATACTTGTGTGTGAAGGTTCTTGCTTTTACACGACCGTAACAATGAGTTCACTCCATGCAAAGCCTGAGACCTGCTGGAGTTCCAACTGCAGTTTGTCAGCGATGTTCCCCCCTCCTCCTTTCACTGCCCTGGTAGGTTACTTCTTCAGTGCTCTTTCAGGATCCTGAAAACCATTTCTTGTTATTTTAACTTCGGTCTGACTGGCTTTCCCTGGCAAGCCCTTGAAACACTCCGTTAAGTTTCATGAATAGGGAAGGGCCCGGCCGTCTTCCCTTATTAACCTCCAGAGGGAGAGTGGAGGATGTTCTCTCTACCTGGCTGCTTTTGTGTTGAACCGTGCAGGCTCTTAATATGAGGGCCTAATTTGCACGCAAGGCTAGGTGCTGGTCTAGCTCTGATGGGGGGGAAAAAGAGCGAAAGAGAGCCAGCTAGACTTATAAAAGGCCATACCCTGTGAAGTTTCAGACTCTTCATTCTGGATAGGTACCTTGCAACTGACCTTCCACTTAAAACTGTCTGACTGCTGAGATTTAACCCCATAGGGAAGCTTGGGCACTGTGTTAAGGCATGCTGACCTCCTAACGCTAACGCACAACACTCCTGGTGCTTGATTAATGTGGCTAATTTTCACAAGCTGTGTTTACTGCCTTTTAATGGCCTTTTTTAGGAGATAAGAAAAGTGGCCTAATTAAAGCCACAATGGACAGTTTCTACAGGGGTGAGCCAGAACGAGAGGCCTCAAACTACGTCTCTTCTGAGGTCCGATAAATTGGTCCGGGGAACTCAAGTGTTAAATGTGCAAACGCCCTGTTCACTGGAGTTTGTTAAACATGGGCAAGAAGAAGAATTTTCACACATCGAACTGCTTCCTCGGAGAAAAGTGAGACATTCAACAGTACCGTGGGTTATAAATCAGACTGAGAACACTGAAATTGTGGAGCAAAAAGAAATACTGTTCCCAATATCCCTTACGAGGCCAAATTCCTCAGTATTTACATGGCGATTACAGTGGTTGGTAAAGTGTAACTACTATGCACACACTCAGTGTCACATTGTACTTACAACTGTAAAACCTGTTTGTGGCTATATTTCACATGTGGTTTTATTTCACATGTGGTTTTACTAAATACTTTAGGTCACCATAGTTACAGCTGTACAAACCACCTGGCTAAATTACTGTCCTTTTTGACCACAATTATGTAAATAACTCTGAGGTGGATACAGACGGATGTTATCTTATAAATAAATCTGGCATTACATCTGTTCACACAATTACTGATAATTACTTTTGATTATTTTTGAGTCCCTTTTTAAAATAAACAGATATTTAAAAAAAAATAATAATCATGTCGCCATGTTTTATTTTCAGGTCATGTGACATGTGTAGTTGGGCTGCTGAAGGGCACAGTTGGGAGAGGACAGTTGGGTAATGCGATAGGTTTAACAAGACCGATGTGATAGTGATCTGGGCCCTGTTGTATAGCCCCGGGATTCACTCCTTCGTTTTACAAAAAGGAGCTCAGTTTCATGGATTGCTTTTCTGGTAATAACAGGCCGTTAAAAGGGTACGTTATTGCATTAAAACGAGGGTGTCTCAATTCATTCCAGGGCACGCGTCTGTAGCTTCCATTTCACTGCTGAAGATATGTCCATAAAATGAGGTTAGAGACAGGAGCTGGGCTGTTAGCTGAAGGGGGGAAACTTCAGTGCTGAAGCACGGGTCAATACCGTCGTTATATGATAGCTCAACTCCAAGCTCTGGGACTGTAGGGCAGACAGGCTGGACAAAACCTGCCGTGACACAGCTACCCAAGGGTGCAGGTCCAATTTCAGCCGTTACAAATGCTGACGTCATCGCTACTATCGCCTTCGCCAAAGAGTCTGTGTTGTCATGCTCTGAACAGAAAGCTGTAACACTTTTCATGTGTTCACCTTCAGTGACACCAGCAATTGAATGAATTAATAAACGAATGAATCAGCCAATCAATACCACTTAATTTCTTTTGGATTAAATGTGGGATCTCCTACAATGTCTTGGGCTATATATTTTAACTGGATATTATTTCCCAACATGTTTTCATTACAAGGTACTGTAACAGCCATTGTGGCTAGAAATGATTTTTGGACCTCAGGGGATCTAACTGATCCAAACTCTTTGTCCAATGACCAAAACAGGATGTATAATCCCAAAGTAATTTCTACAATGTTCATTTCAAAACCATGCAGTGTCAGCTTCACACAAGAAGAATGTGATGGCTGCAATGGTTACAATCTAATCTGCTGTAAAAATAACTTTGCCCTGACACAGATACCATACAAAAATCTGTGTGCTCAAATAAATGATGCACTAATTATCCAATATAACACAATCTTTTTAATCAGTATGCTTGGACTATAAATACAGAGCCCCAAGGCTTTGTGCATTTTTGTGACATGTTTTGTATCCACTTTTAACTGAGCTGTACTAATTACGAGAACACTTCATTACAGGGCTACACAGCTCTGACCCTAAAGGGTCTCAGTCCATCAGGCTTTACATGAATTGGTTAATTCAAGACAATGACTACTTCAATCAGTTAGTGTCAGAACCTGCTTGGAGCGACAGACATCAGAACTATGGCCATCCACGACCAGCAGCAGGTCTAAAAATGGTCGATAACGTTCTAAGCGATGTTAACTTGTGTCTTGGAATCTGAGTGTCAAACAAATGAATGCTGAGCAAGTGGGTTGGCATACAGACATGGCCACGAAATGGCTGAGATTCAGTCAAATGCACTTAGTCATTTTAAGGGGATTAGCAAAGGGGCAAGCAAAATGCATAGCAATCTTTTTAAGGTAATTATGCTATTATATTTTAGAAAGAAAAGCACATTTTCCAAGGGGCAATTTTGCTTCTCTCCAATAAAGTAGAATATTTAAATGTCTTATAGGGAGCACCATAGATATCTTACATTATTTATAATTATTATCAAATTATGTATTTATAAACCAGTCATCCTCACCCAGAGAGGGGAAGGGGAGCTACATAGATTATGTTCCAGTATGATTTATTTATACTGCACATTACTTACTGGTGTGATCCAGGTTAAGTACCTTGGCTCATGTATAGCCATGATAGAATATCAGACAAATAAACCAGCATCATTCTTCCGACAATCCAAGTACCATATGCCTTCTGTCTGGTGTCTCCCGACTCCAGTCCTGGATGGCCGCTGCGTCTTAGCAGTGCTTCATTCGAGCCATTTGTTCGCTAAAGATTCCACATGTCTCGTTTACAAAGACCGAAATTGGCAGTTAATTGAAAGGAAATCTCAAAAGCATCCTGACAATGAGCACCCCCCATGACTGGAGATTGAGATCCACATTTTCTTTTGGCAGCAGCACAGTCGCAGTGTGTGCAAACTCTGTTCCATTTCTAAAGACCGGGACGTACCATAGACAGAGGAATAATGGCCTGGATGTCCTGCTGGACCACCGTGAGCTCAGTCACCACTTTTTCGGAGTCCGGAGGGGGGTTCTGACCCCGGTAGTCGATGTTCCAGTTGATTCTCCGCGTGACCGACTGGCTGGTGAAGTTCTCCATCTCGAAGATCAGCTGCATGATCTCGATGTTGGCGGTGACGTCCCTGGAAAAAATCCGGCAACACAAAAACCAAATGAACTGAAAACTGTGGCAGGTTTTTTTTTTTTTTTTTGGGGGTGGGGGGGGGGGGTCAGAAGACAAATTACATTAATATTTAAACCAAAGCTGGGAAAAAAATTCTTGCAGCTACATTACAGTACAGACACTTAATTAGGGTCAGGTTTGTGCTAGACCTTAAAATCCATCAGCCCCAACAGCTGTCATGTATTAGACAATATGTATTGGCGCAATCAGCAAATAAAACAATTAGAGCGCTAATTATGCCCATCTGCTGTTACCGGACTGATTACAAAACATTCATCATGGGTATCGGCAGCTTCTGTTCTCAATTTTAAGGTCGACCCTTCAGGAGACGCCAATGAAGAAATACGCACAACAGTCGAGAATGGACAGATCAGACCATGGTGTACACTGGAACCATGTGCGCAAATGATTCTGCACCAAATATTCAAATTCAGAAACAATACAAACACAGCTGGAAGAGTAATGTTTAATAAACACTACTGAGTTTAAGTATACCTCTGAATGTTACTGACTGGTACAATCCAACCAAAGGGTCTTATGTGTGGGGAACTCCATTTAAAACTGTACGTGGGGGAAACCCATTTAAAAGAAGTACTTCTGCCATGTTTTATGATGAAATATAGACATAGTCCCATGGACATAAACACACACCCACCCACCCAAATGCACGCCCAACCAACCACCCACACAAACGCACACCCGCGCATGCAAACACACACACACACGCACGCACGCACGCACACACACACACACACACACACACCTGATGGGAGGCCAGAGATGTACTGGCAAATTATGATGTCAGCGCACTTTCTAAAATATAAACCAAATAAAACCTCAATCCTTCCGGTCTGGCAATGCAACATTTAACCTGTTACAACACATGAGTTTCACATAACATAATAAAACAGTGTGAGATTCAAGACTTCTGTGAAAAAATAGCTAGTGCAATATTTTCCAATTTATTACAGCATGAATGATGTCCACCAGCAGCTTAAAAGCTATATGCACTTCACACTAGCTCTTTTTCCTTTTCCTGCCAACAGCATACCAAAGAAACTATACCTAGATAAATTATAAAAACCACCCATCTTCTGTACTGATTAATGAAATAATTTATATCGTCACTGGTATATCCTGACCTTACAGGGCTCTAAACGGTGAGTGTGTTTGAGCTGAAACGGGAACGGGGGACTCTGGGAGTGACTGCTGGGGGTTTCTGATATATCTCAGCGCAAATTGCTTTGTACCCACATTTCCTCTCTTTAAAAAAAAAAAAATGCAGCATCGCCGATGGGAAACAGTATATGTCGGGAGTGAATGTGTAATTCGCCCTGGATAAGGGCCTCACTTCAGCAAATAAATGACAAACGCTACGCCTCCACCTGCAGAGCAGCTTAGGCTCCGCACCTGTCTGCTCCCTCCGAGGCCCTGCTGTGTCTCAAGGACGTTTTCGATACAGGTCGCTAACTGTGTTAGTGAGATGCAGGGGTAAATTGAATTCCAGCGGGCTATTTCGAGATTGACGGATTGGAAACGGAGCAAAAACACAGGAACTGAGGAGTTGCTGCCGGAGTGTGCGCCAGTCTGAAATGATTCAGTCACTAAACTCCTACCGACTATTACAATGACCTCAGGTTACACCAAGAAAGAGACAGACAGGGATTGCATGTCGAGGAATTTAGCTTTTTGTTAGTGGGAGGAACGGGGGGGCTGCCTCCAAGAGTATCCATTCTCTCTCCCACTGCGAAACGACTTTGAAAAACCTACCAAATGTAAACTGGCAGCTAATGATCAAACAAATGAAGGTATGAAAGAAATTTAATAAAGCTATATGATGTAACTGCATACGACGGCTGATGCAACCGTATACCGAGCACAAGCCCATTATAAAGCATGAGAAATGAAACAAATGGAACTGAGTTGCACAAAGCACAAAATCTTGTAGCAGCACCTCTCAGTTTCCACAACACTATCAGACTCGATGTTGACCGTAATCTGAAGAACACCTATGGCGTAATCGGTATTTCTTGTAAAGATAGAGCGGTGGAACAATAATGAAGCACAGAATGGGAGTTCTCTACTACCAGACTAGATCATAAAAGGACTTTCAGGTGAAAACGATGAGCTGAAATCTGACAGGCTAAATACACGCCCCCCATCTGCAGCAGAAAAAGATGTAGTTCTGCGATTATTCCAGGAATATTATTCTCTCTGCTTTGACACCGCCTTACACAGGTTGCTTCTCAGATAAGAGACGCGGCGCTCTGTGAATAGCGGAGGTCGGCCAGTCAATCAGCCTATTCACTCAGTGGGAATTCAGACCCGTACGTGAGATGGCGGGGGTGGGAGACAAGAGGGGAGGGGAGGGGAGGGATGGGAGGATGGATGCGAGGAGAGGTGAAAAGAAACCATTCTCTTTCTAAGTCAGTGGGACGTCGACTGCAAGCGCCAAGCGACTGTGCCAATCCTGCCACAATCTGACATCTAAGTGGCTGGGAGATAGAGCTGGGCCGCCCTCGGCCCGCCAGCGCCTGCCTCTGGGTTTAATCCACAGCCATTCCCTCCTTTGATTACGGCCTCCATGCTGGATCCTCATCTGATGTAACCTGGGGTCCGCTTTAAGCGGTCCGGTTCCCCTGCCATCCCCCCGAAAACACCATCCAGAGCTTTTCATCCTCTGCGATTGGAGAGTTGGGTATTTACAAGAGATCTGGCATTGGTAATCATAAGGTGGGGGGAAAAAAAAACTACAAAAAAAAAAACTGCTACAGCTTACCCATTTTATGTACATATCCTGAGGTCCAAACACCTACAACATTTTGTTGTACATAAATATTTAACACATGGCAGGTGAAACCCCAGGGGGCTAGGCAGCAGCACTAGGAATCGTCATGGGAATAATCGCTGCGCATGTATGAAAGAGGAGGAAGAAATCCCATGCCAGAGACAGGCTGGTTACAGCTGATTCACATAGCTCAAACCCTGGAATTCTTAAAAATTTCCCCAACTTGTCACCCGACTCCATGACCATCTCTCAGCAACTCAGGAAGGAGAGGCTGGCTACGCGATTCGCACATCGACTTGTGATGCAGGCCTACCTGCCAGGGCTTGCATTTCACTGGGGTGGCATTAGTTTGGAGGACATTTGGACTTCCTGATTGGCCAAGGACCCACATGTCCACAGAAGCCAGTTTTCTCCCCAGTGTAAGTACCCAAAGCACAACCTCCATTTTGCTTCCGGGTCTGGAGAATGATAACTGATGGAATACATTCTGTTACATTTGCAGGTAAGGATCATCCTGTTCTTTCAGGAGCAAGGAGGAATTTCCCAAACAGCCCAGCCAAATTCCAAATCTTCCATATACCTGCACACAGTATATAAGCATGCCATTTTGTTTTACTGCCCAACAAATAACAATCTGTCATGTAAAAATCCCAATATTCTGGCAGAAGCAAGTGCGGGGAGTTTCCCCATAGACTTGGTGAAATTCCAAAGCCAGCTCGCTGTAGTCTTACCATGTAATCATCCCCTAGTTAAAATGCCTAAAATAACCCCTTCCCCTCCATCTCAGATCACAACGTGGGTGTTCCACAACAAGATGGCCACCCTGAAGCACACAGGTGGCTGCGATTCTGAGGTGACTCACCACCCTTCATTCTAAAAAAACTTTTAGATATTAAGGCAGTACACAGATCCAATCCAGTATCATCCCTTGTCTTACAGTATTTCTTAAAATGTTTCATTGTTATACAAAATTGTGAGTAGTATCGACCACTACATCTAACAGAACATTTGTGAAAAAAAAGGAGACTAACCTACATGTGGTAATGACTGTTAATCACTTGAAGCACACGGTAGGTATTTTGAGGCATTAACATAACAATACACTTTATTACTGGTGCATATGCACTGAAAGCAAGCTAAAACAACAATTAAAGCTGCAAAAAAGAAATAGTAAATAAGGACAATTTTACAACCATGCAATTTTACAATTTTTACAACCATGTTAACAGACATGAAAAGTAACCTTAGTTTATACTGTATAATTAAAGAGTGTTCCGTGATGCAGGAAGCTTCTGCAGCAGGCATTGCAGTCTGAAAGACCCCAGGATCCTCCTGGAACTCCCAAGATCCTAATAGTTCTTATGATCTTTACTAAGGGGTGCTTTTTGACCGCATTATATGAAAAATATTACAAAAAAAATAAATAATTGCCATGAATTATGCAGGACAGGCACCTGAGGTGAAGTGACAAAAGTAATGAATGTATAATGAGGTGGGGAAAAACGTAAATCCTTTCATATACAAACGGCAAGCATCTGTTTGCATTATCATTTGTATAAAATGGAGGAAATCTTGTTGCAAACCATGCCTGCTGGGCTAGCACCTGCTAAATCGTTCTCCTTAATCAATATAGAAAATGCAGGCTCGTGAGGAACATGCCTGAAGAGACCGAAATCAAGAGTTCCTGATTGTCTCACCCTTTGTCTAAATGGAAATTATTCCAAATGAAAAGTCGCGATACATGCATTAAATGGGAATCAATTTCAATCAAACTTGTTAGCTTTTCTTCTTGTTCTTCCACAGGAAACTTTGTTTCTTTTGGGGGAGAGGAGGCGGTGGAGGGGGAAACTAACGCCGCCATAATTAGAGACTAACTGCCGACAAAATCGATAAGCTAGCACAATACACTTAGGAGCTGGAACCCAGGGTCCAACTGTTTATTTAACATCATTTTATTTTGAGCAGGTCTGCGAACGACCTGTAATTGCGGTAGATTGTGGTGTTAAGTGCTTGTGAAAATGGCTGATGAAGTTTCGGCAGCGGCCATGAAAGCGCTAAGGCAAAGAGTGCAGAGATTCGGTGACACAGTGCTGGAGAGTTCCTGGCCGGTGATCCCATCTGCCGCAAGGCTCTGCCTCATTGCAGGGCTTTTGGAAGGACACATTGCTTTAAAAAATGAATGTATGTTGTCAAAACACATGGCTGAAAATCATTAAACATCAGCCAAAATGCAAACTCATGCCCACCAGCCTCTCTGTCCCTGAATTTAATGGAATTAAGTAAGCGCTGCTTTTACTGCTGACCCGAACAACCGTTACAGCTCAGCAGCCATACAAATACATATGCATAAATGTTTCGTTGCAAAGTTCAATTCACTGTTAAGGACGAATCCTAATTCAATAAGATTTCATTTGGGCCTTAATGACACAGGGGCTGGTGCCATTTTATTTGGCCAAATAATTCACCCTGCAAGGCTGAAATAAGCTTTTACATTAAAAACAACTCTGAAATTTACCATAACGGTCAGGTTTTCCACCCATTTTAAAACTGTGGTAATAATTAACCAACCAATGACCGACACTGGGATACTGCTGATTATCCTTCATATTTGTCTGCTCATTCCTTAGATAATATTTAGAAACAGAGAGAAATGTGGATGACAGCCTATTTGGAGAAATGAGGAGAAGAACTGAAGAGAAAAGGAGGAGTTAAGGAAGGAGAAAAGAGAGAGAGGAGGGTGGGTAAGAGGGAAGGGAGTGAGGGGAAGGGGGAGAAAGAAAGAAAGAAAAAGGAAATAGAGTGGGTGAGAGAAAGGGAATGAGAAAGAGAGTGGGAGAGGGACAGGGGAGAAGGTAAGAGAAAGGGAGAGAGAGAGGATAAGTGAAAAAGAGAGAGAAAGAGGATGGAGGAGAGAGAGAGAGTTAGAGAGAGGAGGCAGGAGAAGAGTGCAAATGCAGTTGGACATTAGCATTTAAAAGAGATGGCGAGGGAGACGGAATGGAGTGAATTACAGGAGCACTTCATAGCAGAGAGAAGGCATTTAAAATGAGGCGGGTGAATGAATGGGGACAGGCAGCGCCTCCAAATGAACCTGCAGGCCGATGAGAGGGCAGCTCCTTATTTACACCACATCCCCCCATTGGCCAGCAGGCCTTCACACCCTGCTGCCTCCTTACCTTTCCTCTCCTATCGTTACGGTGATGACTGGCTGAAACACAGACCTTGGGCAGAGGCCTGTGTGCTGTGTGTATACAGAAGAAGTTAACGCTAGTTCTCCAATGTTCGCCTTTTCAGAAAGATCAATGCTAAAACTCATTCATTTTTTAGCAATATTATCAATACAAACTACATGCCGGGTTTGGGGGTGGGGGCGGCGTAGATGAATAAATGCATTACACAGCCTGAGGGGTTAAAGCATTTAGTTGATCGGCAGCCGTTTTCAGGAAGCGTTGGAGTAAAATGATGCCATTAAATGGATTGGGAAAACAGCGGCTCTTAGGCAGAAGAATGGCTGTAATGCTGAGGGTGGTTTGTTTGAGCTGGGTGAAAGCCCATAGAATCTATACAGGGAACAGTGATCTAAAAAAAAAATAGATTAAAAAACATTCAACTGGGAAGATTTCCGGATGTTGAAAATGAGTTTATTGAACGGTAAGTGACAAGCATGCATGGTGCTGGACGAGGACTGGTGGGGGCCCCACCCTCGGGTCAGTTCTGAACAAGATTTTGTGGATCTTTATAGGAGCATGCAAACATCAACAAGGACTGTGCTGCACAAGGACAAGTGGATGGCGAGTTCATAAACTGCATTATTGACAAAGTTCTTTGTTCATGGGGAAAAAAAGGCCTGTTTTTTCAGCATTGATACTGTCCCTAATGACCTTCTTTCTTTCTATCCAGCTTCTCTTTTTATTTAAAACCAAAGAAATTTACCGTACTCAAATATGGATGGGTAGAATGTAACTTTACAGCGTTTCAATCGATCATCAAATTGAAATATCCCCTCAATTCGGGACATAATTTTATATTATATTTTATAATGCAGGATGAGGGGGGGAAAAACTGTTTTTGTGGCGCAGTGCGTCAAGATACGGAATTGAAATTTAGAAAGCAATTTGCAGTAACACAAGACCACTTCCTTTGGGAGGCGAGACGCTAATACAGTTCCAGGCAGATTTGTATTTTAAAAAGCTGTCTCACTTGGCACATCATTTCAAACATATCCTAAGTTTGAAAGAAAAGTGGAGGGGGTGGGGGCGCAAGCCACATCACAGTTAAATGTGCATCCACAAAGGTTTCCCATTAATGCTACTGCACTTAGTGCAATGAAGTAGGCTCAAAATAGCTTCAGGATTCAGTTATCTTTATTGCTTTTCAACAGCTTGAAGGCTTAAGATACTAAATCAAATGAAAACAGGAAATAGCAGGCTATTAATCGTAAGAGTAAAGAAACTTTACCTGGCTCAAAAAATGTAAGGATACCTCATTAGTCGAAAAAGAAAAAAAATAACAGTTGTGGTGGAATGGGCGAGAATAAGGAAAAAGGCTAAGAGCTTAAGAGGTGCTGTGGTTTGAAGTATGGGAAATAAAACACCCAATGAGAGCATTTAGTTGGATGTACCAAACATTTATTGATCTGGCTTGTAAGACTAATTGACTTACTTAGCGGGTGGTCCAAGTGCAATCATTTCCCAGTCTTTTCATTTTCAAATATTCTAACGATTTTTTTTGTTTTTCGGGAACATGCAAGATGTTCTCATTCTCCAATATGGTATTTACGGTTCAAAGCCACTGTAGGTATTCGCAGACTGCTTGGGTGAAAGAACATTGCTTTGGATGTTCTTTAACATTTTTAGGCCATATTATGTCATGGAGTGGTATTCACTGGTGCCCTTTGCGAGCCACTGGACATTCCACACTTAATTGGTTTATTAAAATAGCTGATTATGCTGTTAGCTCACATCACCAGGTTTTCTCGCGTCTGAATTTGTCTCCAATTTTGAACTGAAAATGAAAACTAGCCACCAATTTAGGGAAAAGAGTGATAATAGTGATACAATGAAATACCAGTATACAATACACTGCACCATACTAATTTTAACTGTACCTAATTAAAGGGAAACATCTCACGGTGTGTGTCCTGGTGTGAGCCCAGCTCTGGCACAGTGAAATCCAAGCAGTTACTGCTGCCTTAATCAGTACAATACCTCACTCAGCCATGCGTACGGACCTCAGTGTAAAGTCACAGCGCAAAGGCAACAGTTGTTATTTAGATAATACAAATAACTAATTTCCTTTTAAATGCTTTATGTGTGAACCAAGAAAACTAATTCAGCAAATAATGGAACTAATTATCTAATCAAGCGTGGTGGCTAGAGTAAAAGCCACTGTACACAACCACCCCCTTCCTCAACACACCCCCCTTACCCCAACCCCCAATGAGTTTAAGACCACTGCTTTATATTAATTATGTGGCAACCAAAAGGCCTAATTTAGCAAATAATGGAAGTAATTATCTAAGAGACGGGAGGCGGGAGTGAAGTCAGCATGCACACAGCCCAACACCGCACAGCTGTTGAAAAAAAAATAAAAAAAATACGAAAGTGTGTGACACATCATGTCATGATGAGCGCCTGACACACCCTGCCGGCAGGTGCCTCCGACAGCGCGACAGGATGTCTAAGATTATTTGGCACGTCCCTCGACTAAATATAGTAAGAGCAAGACAGGCAGAAGACCGGGAGAGTAAGGAGACCAGGGGAGAACGGAGGAGGTCTAATGTTTTATTCACCTACTGTCACTGTTCGTTTCTCAATGTTCGCTCCAGGTTAGCAGCCCTTTCATCTCTGCGCCCTCGACAAAGCAGTGAAACCAATGGCTTGGTTCGCTAGTGGCGAAAATATGATACTGCAGTCGGAGATAAAACGGTAAACTCCCTCTAACCCCGCTGAGGTCTCACGAATGCGTGCGTGCGTGTACGCTTTGGGAGGGAGAGCGGCCCTACAGACATGCACTTTCTGTATAAAATTATTTTTTGCTGTATTTGTACAATCGCCATATAAACAAGAGATAAAATGGCAGTTCAGTGGCAAAGAATGTGGCCATTTTACATTCTAGAATCAGTCCTGATCTGTCACTTGTTTAAAGGAAAAAATGCTGTTTAAATAAACTTAAAAGGCCCACTGTAGCCAAACTCACTTGCTGATTTTACGCAAAGAAATACACATAGCTTAAGCAGAGATTGCCTACAGAGGTAAAAGTCATTATTGTCTCAGTAGCTTTTCAAACAGGATAGCTATGTCACGTCTGTAGTATATGCTAGAACTTCTGCCACGACATATAAGAAAGCTTGTTGTCAGTAAGCCTGAAAATTGTTTTTTTTTTAGTCTGATTGCAAATGCTCTTACTGACATGTCAATTGTTGAACTTGGATCGTTGTTCAACACCATTTTCAAACTACAAGATGTGATACATAGCTGCAAAACATCAGGATGAGTCAAACAGGCCTTTACTGACACCAGAGGATGCTTCAAGACTCTCCAAAAAGTGAACAAACATGATCTAGGCCTTCACTGCCATCAGCAGCAATGTGGCTACAGGCAGTATTCTTTGCCATTCCCATCACTGCTCGTTATATTCTCAAGCTTACATGTGATTGGCAGCCAATAACAGCATTTGCATAAAGCTGAAGGGTGTGATGGATGCGTCAGTTTGAACACAGAAGAAAACATATTTTCAGATGGGCCTCTTGTTCTGTAAATTTGCATATATTTTCACAGCTGAAATGACTGTTATGGAGGTGCATGTGAATAATGTTTGATGACACTGCAATTTTTCTACTTTCCTCTATTGTGATGTCATTCTGACATACCTTTTAAAGGGAGTATATGGGCATTCTGTACTAAACGTACAGTTGCCACGCAACTAAACATGCATTTCTGATTGGAGAGTGCAATGATCTTTATGCATGTGTGTATTTCAGTTTTTTATTTTTGACAAATTTGCAATTTTAACTTTTGTTTTCACTTTGCCATTATGGGGGGTTTGAACAGCAGCTGCCGTACTAACAGGCAGGCTCACCTGCACTCATGCAGGTCATTGAGAAAAGCACCGACCAACAAGCTGCGCACAGGCTGCTTTGGGTTTCCTACTTAGCTCTGTTGAACTTACCCTTTTTAAGTCAGTTCTGACTGTTTTCAGCTTATTTTCGTGTTATTTGTTCCTACTGCCCCCTAAAAAGACGTACATAAAGGGCCTTTGACCAATCATGGTTTTGTTCATTCAGTTCTCCATGTCTTCTCCTTCCACTCATCACCTGACACAGTGGCCACGCTCCTGTCCCTGTGCCTCTATATATATATATATATATATACCCACCCATTGGACGTCATTTAGTTGCAGTTCATGAGAAAATGGTCCTGCTGCCACCATTTTATAATCATTGGCATGTCCAAATGATTGCTGTTGGAAGGATTTTGCCATGGAATCACTGTCAGAACCTGTGGAGTCACACCTGGAGTATGGGTGGCTATTGAATTCACTTAACAGCATTTCTACAAGGCAGTACAGATTTTCTTAAACAACAGATTGCATACTCTTTTTTTGTGGTTCCATACTTCACTATCCTTTCACTGTCTCCCATACCGAGCTCAGAACTGTCATTCTCTATTCCAATGACATTTTTTGTCTCCATGGTGATGGACTCAAATGCTCTGGTTCATATTTTCATTGTGTTTCTGAAACTCAGGAATTCCTAATTTTGCATTTTCGTACAAATGCTGGTGACCAAAGATATGCACTTGAAACTACAGAGCTGTTAGCGCTCAGTTTATAGATTAAGCCATCTGAACAAAAATGCAGTGTATTCAATTCAGATATAACCCACTCCAAATGGTCATGACTTCATAAATGGAGCTACCAGATGATGCCAGTAACAGATTGATTTGACAAATTCTTTGTTTTGCTTTTGAGAGAAAAGCCTTATACTTGGTTGAAAGACACCATATATTGACAGATAAATGAAGCTTCATTCATTTTATATGACACAACATCTTGTTGCCCTATCACTTAAATCAACCATATAACATCCAGGCACATTGGGAAAAATAAAACCAACCCCATCCAGGCAAGGCGCAAGGTTCAAGGGAACAACAGCAGAGCCTCATTCAGGGTGTGAATCTCGGGTGTTACAGAAACCAGACTCAACGACCATGACTCCAGTGCACTGCCACAGAAACACATCCTCTAGTACTTCAGCAGAGGGCAGCAGTATAGCAGAATGCTTGCAGTATGGTGTAATGGTCAAGGAGTTGTTTTTGTTACTCAAAGTATACAGCTTAGTCTCCCGCAACTCCCTTGGAAAGTTTCAGAGTATGTCCAGCTAAATAGATGGACCGCATGTAAACAATTAGACATTGTAAGCTGCTTTTGATGAGCTGTAAAATGTGTCGAATGTAATTCTAAACGGAGGTAAAATATCACGACGGTGGACCTACCCTAGCTGTGCGTCAGTGCTCTTGCTGACATCTATGGTGGCGATGGAGTGCTTGGCCCCCAACTGAAACACCGAATCCAGCTTCCACTGCGGGTTTTGGATATGGTTTTCATAAGGTTCACTCCTTTCTTTGCCTTCACCCTGGAAAAGAGATGGAGAGACATACATACATTAATTTTTAAACAGGTAGTTCCATGAGAGCTCTGTTCTCTTTTGCAGCAACGACTTACAGAAGCAGAGTCAGAAAGTAATGCAAGACACATATTGTATAACCAACCAAATAGGGGGTGGGTGGGGGAGTTCGATCACCCAATTTTTTTGTGGGAATTCGATCAGGCTTAGCACCCCTAAAACATACTGAAACTTTAATGTACACAGTGTTGATGAACTCAGTTTGATGTCTCATCTGTAGGAAGGAACCTTCGAGAACAGTGCCCAAGATTGTAGCCATGGGACACCCTGCTGCTCCATGACCATCTACCATCTCTCCAGACTCCACCGTAAGGCCGAGTATTCACAGGTTTTTAACACCACAGCCAAGGCACCTTGCTCAAATACCCGTTTCCATTGGATTTTAACCCTGCAAAAACTTTTGACAGGAAAGTATAGTTCCACAATCACCACAAAACCTGGTGCTGCCCACTCAAATATTCCAGCGAGCTGCCAGACACCCTCCAAAGTTCAAAAACAAACGTTTCACAAAACACCCTTTGGGAATTTACCAAGGCTTACAGCGTTGCATGAGTCCCCAGGGAAGTAACTCGGCGAATTACACAAAAAATGAGAGTGATCTGAGGACAGTTTGGGCAATACCACGGTAACAGGATTCTGGCCGTGCATCTCGGCAGCGATGGAGAACGTCTCATGAATACTCAATTGCCGTTTAACCACCCGAAAGATGAAAACAGCCACTCTACATTCCGTAATATCATAACCTGTTGAAAGGGCTTAAAAATGATAGTAATGGTTTCTAATACTGTGATCCATTTTATTAACGGTGATTAGTTTTCCCCCTTCTACGATTTGGCGGGTAGGGATATTTCCCTGGTGTGCAGTCTGTGATTTGAACAAGGCTGTGCTTCTTCCACAAAGCTGATTAATAATAGGAAATAATAAATCGGAATGGCATAGATGCAGGCTGCGCTGAGCGTGGGCACAAATGTGCTACGCTAACAGTTCCGCAGTCTCTGTCCTTTTTCCGTGCAGTGCGATATCTCCGTTTCTGACACGTGAAAGCAGAGGACACTTTTTCCCCCCATGACTCTGTACTTTGGAAAAGGCACAAACGTTTATTTATTCATGTCACAAATGGCTCCTGCGGAGGACACTCAGCTAAAGCCCACACACGTTGTTGTTCCAAGTTTGACTAGCAACAGAAACTGCTAGCAACGGAGGCTCAAAAAACAGTCACAGCTGAGCGTACCAAAGGCCTGCGCATGCCTGGCGCTCTGGCAGAAAAACTGGCGGAGGCCAAATTGTCAGAGGTGTTTTACGCGGGAAGTGTGTTATGTGTAAATGCTATTTGCACACCTTTAAGATACGACTGTCCACAATCCCTCGGAAGCTTACTTTTAAAAGTCTGATAAACCAAAATAGGCATGCAAAGGCAGCACTTTCCTTCCTGGGATTTGCTCACAGTATCAGCTGGCACAGATCCAGAGAAACAGCCTTTTGTAAATAAATAGATAAATAAATGAACGAATAAATAAATGAAAACTTCAAAAACAACATGACTCTATTGGTTCTCTGCTGCTTCCGAAGCCGAGCAACAGCAGGCGGATGACAATTTGACTGATCTGTGTTTCTCTGCCCACCAACACTGGGAGAAAATTTAAGCAATCATCTTTAGCACTTTGATATGTACTGTGTTTATCACTTGAAGCAAAATGACTCTGACGTGAGACAGTGCGCCACGGAGACAGGCAGCTGCTGCAAGGCCTGAAGAGGGGCGCAGATATAATGGGAAGCTGCAGAAATTAGACCGAGAAGCTGAGGAACTATCAGAAGGTGAATCACAAATGGAAAATTAAAGCTGCCAGTGTTTGAGCCTGTGTCCAAATTAGCTAATATCCTGTGGACGGAAATTAAACCTGAAGGGCTTCCATAACGTGGCAGCACAGTGTTGGAACTTGGGTGTGGTCTGGAAGGACAGGACTGGATGTTTACGTGCAAACGGTTCTGAATTCCAGTGATGAGGTTTTTTGAAGATGGGTGCTGCTTTTTGTAATTAGCGACAGACAATCAAAAGACACCATGGGTTTGTGAAATTCCAAAGCAAACAACATGACAGCTAGTCACCGGTTGAATGCGGACCGGACTTGAGAGGGGACGGATCAAAAAACAGAAAACCCCATTGAGTGGAGCACCTTTCTGCTGGATTAACTTCCAAGGGCTCCTCAAACGCAGGCTCCCTGTGCCTTTGAACCGCCGGCCCTACTGCATCTACCTGATAAAAATGTGGCTCCGCTTTGATGGCCCCGCTGTGACGAACGGACACGGACGTGGCTGTGCTGTAGAAGAGACTTAGATCCAGGCTTATCTCCCCGCGTCCCGCGCTCTTATATCAAACACTACACACGGACGGATGGGGAGAGAAGCAAGGCCAACGTGGTTTTCATGTTAAATGTGGGCGGGGGGGTTGGAAGTCCAGACAGTCGTTATTCGCCCCCCATGCTCATATCCTCTGATGAACATGAAAAGCCCAATGGGTAGTTGGACGAGACTTGCATGGGTTTACACCTTCTCTCCCTGACTTGGTTTGCCAGAATCACTTAGGGAGCATGTATATTGGTCAATATATGATCTAAGTTTACTTTATCTACTTACGTGTGTGTGTGTGTGTATGCATGTGGGATCATTTTTGTGGCTCTCTTCTTGTTAGGATATCAGGAACACTGTGTCTCCAAGATGCATGATCCTGTCACACATCCCCATTATAGTACATAGAGTGTGTGTGTGTGTGTGTGTGTGTTCTTTCTGCCTGTGTGGGCTCATCCACCCTCTGTCTAGTGAGTTTTCCTTCTGCAAAGAAGTATACTGCTGAAGTACAGTAACTAAGACTACAGGGAAATTACTGTCTGACTTTCTGTCTCTATACTACTTTTAAGTTTCTTTATAATTCTGTAATATCATTCTGACCTTGGTAATCATTGTCCTTCCATCTCTGATCTTTCTGTCCTTGATGTGATTCTGAAGTCCCAGGATAGTGCTCAGCCGAGAGACTTTGTTCAAGATAACAGGGTTTTGAGTTAAAAAAAAAAATCAGGTTTCAGACTTTCATAACAGGCCCACAGTAACTGTTGTCATAGCCCAAGGAAAATGATACTGTACAAGTATAAAAACCCAGCCCAGTGCCATCTTACTTATTGATCTCTTCCCAAGCCTTTGGTTCCACAGTTTGATCTCTTCCCAAGCCTTTGGTTCCACAGTGGCTGAGCAAAAAGCGGTTCCTTGATTTGTAAACTACCTTTCTGACAGAACGTAGTGATGGAATGCAGATGACCAAAACTCAAACTAATTCCCTGGAAGTCGATAAAGGCTCAAACCACACAGGTCTGTTCTGGGTCTAGCTTACAGCAAACGGTACCTGCAATGACCTGCAAGGCCAACAAACCATTTGGGTTTGTTCTCTGGTTACCATGGACAAAAAAAAAAAAAAAAAAGGTTATTCTGAAACTGGCAAGGACATAGAAGGTAAAATTGTTTTTTTTTTTTTTTTGCTGTTCTTCAAGGTCCACAGAAGTTTCTAGCTACTTTCTTACCTGTTAACCTGTAAATTGTGTGAGAACACCACTTCTACAACATTTCATCTTTACGGATTTTTTTTATAAATGCTGAATTATTAAACTACAGATGCCATCTGTATGAATAAACTGGACTGATTTTATTAAGTTGTTGCAGATCTATTCTTTGGTACTTTTTAATCTACAAAGGCATTGTAGTAAAACTCAATTCTCACCCCTTACATGACTTCTCTTTTAATCCAATGTTAAAGAAAAGTAAAATCAGCTTCACTTTAAAAGGCTGTTCTGAAATGGGAAAGACGGCTTTTAATTATTACGCACCTTTTTGTATGAAACATTTTACAGTATCAGATAAAACTAGGCTAATACTGTTAGCTGATTTCAAGGGCATTTTTCGCAGAACTGAAGAGCGTACCTGCTTTCATTAATCACTGCCTAGGGTGGTTTGTAATTTGATTTTAATGGCGCTGTTTAACTGTACTGTCATTTTTAATACCGTCTTGTGTACTCCTTGAACTTGTGTTGCTTTGTGTTTATGGATTCTGTGTTGGCAAGGTCTCCCCTGAAAAAGGGTTTTATCAGGGATGAATGAGAGACTCATAAACATGTACACACACATGCACACACACAGAGGTGTGTGCGTGTGTTTGTTTGTTTGTTTATCTATGTATGAAACGCCCTACTGAATGGAGTCCCTTTCCCAACAGAGCCTTAGCCAAAGAGCAGCGCACACATACATATAAGTACATAAAAGAAGGGGGTGCCTGCCTCTCCTCAGATGAATTTGATGCAAATCTAGATGCATGGTCTACAATGCGATAAAGGACAGGTACACTTTGGGATGTAACAGTTTGAAACAATTCGATTCAGCACTTATTCAGTGACTTCCTTTGATATTTTCTATTCTGAAAACAGCTATATTAGAAAAAATGGCTGAAATTCCCCGAATCATTCCTTAAATCCCTGAGATCTGTTTTACTGTAACAAGACAACATAATTTCTACACAATTCATGACAAAGACTGCTGTCCAACCACTTGAAGAAAAAAAGTTCGTTGTAGCACCTTCCTACAAAGGGTTTTTCATTTGTTCTGCTGAGGGAAGGCTTAAAGGTTCATCTTAGATACAGATATCTTTCAGGGGTTCTTTACAGAACCCTCAGAATAAGGTTCTACTGAGAACCTGTGATTAAAATCCATATCAAAGAAGAACCCTTCTTCAGCAGGACAACCTTTCTTTTTAAGAGTGTATTGCCAAGAGCAGGGAACCTACTTCTCATCACTCCAGAAACTAATCAAAGTGTCATCCAGAAATTCTTGGGCCTCTTGCCCAGAAATGACCAGTGAACAAGATAAAAGACAAATTCAAGTTTGTATGAAAACTACGTGAAATATAAAGGCACACAGTTTTGGGTATTTTCTCCATCACACAGCACGGGCAAGCGCATGGCGTGCTGTGGTAGGTACCGCAGGTCAAGTCCTCTGCTTCGGACCGTGCCACAGGCTGGAGCGAAACGGCCGCTCGGGAGGGAGCACGGGCGGCGGTACGGCAGGGAAATAAACACTGATGGATAGATATAGCCTTCATCACGGTACCCTCAGCAGACCCTGAACGTGCGAATGCAGGCAGAAAAGTAAATAAATAGGAAGGAAAATGTCAGCACTAATGTCTCAGAGGCAGGGGCTGTACTCCACTGCATTACGGTCCCTCTCCATCCACTACATTTGGCCAGCGAAGCCTTTTTCCACCAATCTCCGCCGACAAAGCCTCCATTAGTTTCTCCGGAAGGGCACTTTAAAGACAACTTCTCCACCACAGTTCGGCAGTCACAACAACTTCATGTCTGGGTCAACATATTATTTAACTATCAATATTTAAACATCAGTGTGTATTTGCTCCTTGGGCGTGGGCTCGCGCTGCGAGGGTACTTTATTTCAAATGTGCTTTGCGGGGAGCTGATTTGATCACGCAGACTGCCTGTTACCTCCGCTTACCAACGCTATGGTGTATGACATGTTTACATAAGCCTTCAGCATCGCACAGGGGCCTTACAGAGTCTCTCAAATCCTCTGCGTACTTCAGACCATCGGCTGGCGGTAATCTACGGAGCAGTCCCGTCATTCATCCTCAGAGCTCCGCACTGACAAAGCTATCAGGGCACACTCTCAGGCGAAATGATTCACGCTCATGAGCGAACAAACAGTTGCTAATTCATGCCGTACGCAGCATGGTGGAGGAGAACGTTCTTTGTAAGTGGCCCGTCTGTGTATGTCAACAGTTTACATGCTGGGCACGATCGACAGCACCACCCCCCCCCCCACCCCCCACACACACACACCCAACCGCCAAAGCCCCACCCCCAACCTCTTTCCATTTTAACAAACGCTGCAGGTCGTCTCTAGTGGAGCAGAGCACTAACCGCGCAATCATTATTCAGAGAACGTGAGAGAGGAGACGTCGATAGATGCAGCCGCGCCTTACACTTCAGCCACTCTCCCTGCGCACTCCCGAGCCCAGCCGTAATTGGCAGGCAATGCAGCCTCAGAGTCCACCCAGGAAAGATAAGCTCAAAACCAGGCCCAAAACGCTCGCCGAACCCCTGGCGAGATCAGATAACAGCCAGACCGTCAAAACAAGCCATAAAAGAAAAGAGTAGCCGTTGCGTAACAGGGTTCTGGTCTTCATCTTCGGTAATCTTCAACCCAAACAAAAGAGGATGAGTGAAGCTGACAGCTGGGCCCAGCCCGGCAATCAAGAATTACACATACATATTCTCTGAAGATACAAAGCTATTTTTTTTTCTTCTCCCAGAGTTTTTTCCACTGCCTTGCAACATGGGGGCACTTCAGTCAGCTGGAGAGCACGACCACTGGACAGGAACCACTAATGAGGCTGAACACATTTGTGTGCAAATGGAGGCCAAAGAAAAGGCTTTAAAAAGAAGGCAACCATAAATGAAATAATTATTTTATTACCGTGATAGGTATACTCTGGAGATATGCTTTGAGGTAATAAAGCAACGTACGCTATATTGGCAGGACTGCAGTTACACAATATGAATAACCCATTTTTATCCAATTGAACAGAGGTAAGATAATAAAATTATAATAATGATGATCAATATATAACTCCATATAAGAAAATCCTTTTTTCTCTGAGAGCAACTAAAGAAATCTATACGGCTCATTACTGCAATCTACTTTCCATCCGAAAGTCCGACCACTTAACTTTTATTTTGCCAGCCATGGAGGATGATTGAATGATATTGAGTAAAACACTAACAAAAATGATATCAATATAATCTCAAATAGTTACAAATGTAAATACCTCTATCTATATATTATGCAGTGAGTCAAAAGAAGCTTATATTTTTATATACCATTTCAGGGGTAATGCTACCGTTTTATGCAGATGTCCATATCCAGAGTTTCAACCTTTACATTTTTACACTGCTCATTTATAAACGTGGATACATGAATCCAGATATTCACTGAACCAGTTCAAGTAAAGCGGCTTCCCCAAGGGCAGAGCAGTGCCCTACCTGGAAATGCAGATGTTCTGCACCCTGTCTACCTCCACAGCCATTTCCCTGCCCCTCTGCAGCCATGCATTGTTCTACAGGATCTCACTTTACTACACAAAAGCACAGACTGGACACTGGCCAGACTACTACAGAACCCCACTTTAAAAATTAAAAAACGCTGACCCACAGAAGTGGTGGAAGGCAATCTGTTTGACTCGCCTCACGAAAACCAGAGATCCCTTTGCTCACACTCACACGGCACAACAACTGCCACTGCAATAAATTCAAACTTGTTTTTAAAAAAAAAAAAAACGCAGTGGACTCTCGCAGGAGGTAAAAAAAAAAAAAAAAAAAAAGCAATTATGTGATGCAAACGGGCCTTGGCAAGGTCTAAGGTCTGGCAGGGTGGGGGCTGGGGGAAGAGCCGTCCAAGTCTCGCTGCTGCTGAAGAGCTAGAGGGGCGGGGTGGGGGGTGCGCGTGAGTGTGTGTGTGTGTGTGTGTGTGTTGGGGGGGGTGATGGGCATCTCCGCACGCCGCCTCGTTCTCTGGCCTCGGCTGCACCCTGCGAGGGCAGATGCCCCGAACTCGGGGGCGAGCGGGCCGCGACGGCCTGCGCTCGGAATCCGTCCTCCCGGAACACAATTATTCTAAGTAGTTTTCCCATCAGCTGAAGCTATGAGCGAAAGACCCTCGGGTGAGCCAGAACCTTTCTGTGCAGGCAATCGGGGAAAAAGCCGCTCTCCAATTTATTTGATAAGGCGAGAGGAACTCAGCCTTGCCAACAGAAGCAGGGAACAAGAAAATTACCCTCTCTAAAAATGAGTCTCTGACATTTCATAGCCAACATCAGTATGCATAGATATAATAGTATTTTCCCCCACGCTCATGCAAAGTTGGCCCAGGTGCTGTTACGAGCAGAAACAGCAGATAAGTCAGGTGTCCTCCATTTGGAATGACTTAGAAGCTTCCGCCTCGGATCTGCAGGTGCGTCTTATCCGGACGCCCATCTAGTCTCGAGAAATAAATCGCTCGTAACACCTTCCGAGTCCGACCGCAACCCGGGGGACGGACGGGGATGACAAACACGAGAGCAGACAGCGGGCGCAACGTGCCGAAACACGCACGGTGGCAGAATGTTCCTCTCCTCTTAATCCCGGGCCCACAGTCTTTTTGAATTAACAACACACAAAGGTTTAGCGTCACCAGCGCTGGCCCTGCCGGAGGAATGAATAACAACACACACAGAGACATCGCATGTCAGCATCTGAATAGACAATGGAATAATATTAACTGCTTCTGAGTCTGATTTACATATTTCGGAATGGTACACGTGTAAAGGTGATGGGGAAGTCTAAGGGGAAATAAAAACTGAAGCGAGGCAAAGTTTTTGATGTTCAGAGGAACCTATTAACACACAGTAATTGAGAGGTGTCCTTCTCGTCTGCGTGCGTAATGTGTATGTGCTTCTCCCCAAGCCCACTGCCCCTTGCAGGCCAATGGAAGCACACACTTTCTATTCATGAGCCAAAACGATAAATAAACATCACATAACACAATCCCGTACAGACCTCAGAAATATAAAGCATTAGGTGCTAGCACTTAAACATGGTCGTGGTGAGGAGTGGGGGGGGAAGAGGCACAGTCATGTCACAGGTATGGGAGGGGGTGTGAGAGATGAGGAATCAAGGTAACGGCAAAGAAAGCAGAGCGCTGATTGCGTTTGGAGTCTTGGCTGCTCCTTTACCATTCACGACCATGTCCGGGGCCGTTAATTAAACAGCAACACGAGGATAGCAATTAGCCAGAGCTGCGTGATCAGTCTGACCGTGCCAGCCGCACAAGACCCTGATCCCCAATAGCTATAGCTACAGAGCGCTCAGGCCATGTGGTGTTCATACAGAGCCCCACCCCCATGGGAATTCACTTCCATTACAATGCATTGCTTCCACCACCCAAATTTACCCCTCTATCACCCCACAACCCTCTCCTCTGTTCCCATAATTCTGTGCACCTTCAACAGATTTTACACTTTCAGTGTTCATCCGTTCTGGTCTATTTATAATTTTTATTTTCCCGCTGTAGATCTTGCAACTGGCCTGTCTAGCTAATTGGTGCTTTTTCATTATTGAAATAATACATGACCCAGAGAAATGACAAATCATTCGAAGGACAACCTTCCTGGTATTCCCCATAGACCTTGCAGTTAGTTCAGGTCTGTTTCCATCTTGATTGGCAGCAAAAGGCAATTATACTTTCACACCTCTCAAAATGATGGGAGATAGCTTTGCAGTGTATGGTATATAGACCCACTGACGAGCTCTTGTCGCTGGTATGTCATTTGAGTGCTGTGTGCTAGGTGTCAGGCCACTACTGAGTGTGTCTTTGACTGTGCCGTGCATGTAGTACCACAGTGTGTACACCAGGTGGCGTAGGTGAAGGTCAGCCAATACTTGTCTTGAAGGCATTGTCAATACAATTGCATTCGCTGCTGGTGAGACGTTTTATGTTCATGTTTTACTGTGCTGTTCAGTACAATGTAGGACATTTAAGGGATATAAACAATACATTAAAATATTATTTTTCATAGTCTGTAGGAATAAAAAATATTCATCATATTTCAGTCTTCTGAACACTATTAGCTGTCATGGTTACATATCTGGAAAAACTGTATGGCCTAATAAAAACTGAAACAAGCGCCTGACGCAGAGGAAGAATGGAGTCTCAGACCTGAGAGGATATATTTTTAAAAATCACAAAACTTACTATTTTCAAATAAAAACGAATCCTGATTTATCAAAGTCTTTCCACATCACAGATAAATGTGGAAGGTTTAGTGCAAATTTGGAGATGTCCACGCGAAAACCTGACTGCCTCTCCAGAATAAGCCTTACTCAGTGTTCCTGTGCTGTTCTTTTTTCTTATAGCTTACATCTTACAGGACATTTCATTTACTTTATATATATGTATATATTTTCTAAAACATATAGGTCACTTACTAGACCAGGGGTGCTACAATCTAGCTCAAGGCAGCTGCAGTACCTCTTGGGTTTTTGGGGTGTTTTAAGAATCCACTTACCCTGTTTCAAGCCTGAATTTGACTGCTGATGGGGTACAAACCATTGAAGACATGCAGCCAATTCAGTACCCCAGGACATGAGTTCAAAACCCCTGTTCCAGACCATGGACAAGGAAACCATAAATCAACAAATAGGGTGTAAGTTCATAATGATAAAACTTACCAAACACTATGTGTACATACAAAAATACATGGTTATACACTGTCTCTTCTGTTTTCTTCTAAACAAAACTCATTCTGCTGGACAAAATACATACTGTCCATTGGTCCCAGATAACTTCTGTACTTATTCAATTTCTTTGATCTTAAGTGGGTAAATGGGTAGAAAAATACATCATGGAAAATGAAGAATGCAGGAGAAAGAAATAGGCAATATATGAATAGATCATATACAAGTACAGGACAGGGGAAAAAGGCGTTGACCTTTCACAAAGCCATTATAGTGGCTTGTCACTAGTACTTTGACTGACCTCCACCTCTGGCCCCCAGACAGTGAGAGACTGTTTCATACACCCTGATCTACGCTCTCTGCGGTCCACCCCTAATCCACTTCCTCCTAGGTCACAATGCGAACGTTTCAGCCTCTGCTTCCTCCTCTCTCGTTCAGCCGCCCACCCCGGTTCTCACTTGCTAGCTTGAAGTAGCAATTTGCATGCCCATCCAAACTGTCATGATCAGCGTGCTTTGGGGGGGGAAAGAGTCACATCATTAGTTTTTGGAGTAAATGGAGATGTAGGACATCCTCGATGAGATGAAGGGGAGGGCGAGAGGAACTTTTGCAGTACTGTCTGAATTGAAGGTCTTTGCATTCCTAGCGAGGTCCAGTTGCCTTGGGCGGAGCTGCAGAATTTGATTATGGCCAACGACGCCTAACGTGATCCTCCCCTTCTTGCACATACAAAGGCGATCGCGTGGATACGCGACGATGTACCAGATTGCTCTCACTCTCTTTTCGCTGCCCGGTTTCACGGAGAGGAGATAAAGCAGAACTCAGCCACACTAAAGAGCGACAGACCCCACTCCCTCTGCAGTTACATGAAAAATACGGAATCGAGGCGGGCGGGTATGCGCAAGGTAATTAGATACCTTCGCCACCTGGCAACGCGCTGATTTCATTTGCGAGAGATGGACAGTCCGAAAAGTGAAGAGCGCCAAAAGCCAATGAACTGAATTGCCAAGGCTGTGCGGGTGACTGTAATTGTAACTGACCCCGCTGATGATAACGATCGCTGGCCATCAACTGTAAAATATCAACCGCCTGCGAGAGATAATAAAACGGACGCCGAACTGGGAAACTCTGCAAACACTGCAGAGTTGCACATTAACAGACATGGACTGGCGATACAAGCGGTACAAACCACATTTACAGCGGTGCCCTTCCATCTCAAACATGACCAAACATGTTGGGTTTAATTAAGCCATTATCTGCTACGGGGCTCCTTTGCATTGTGTTTACTTTTAACATGTTTGTCCAAGGATAAAAAAAAAAACTCCACAAACACAAAAAAACATATATGTTCAGACCAGTGAAACGGAAGACTGCGCTAAACCGACATCGTGACAATGTAGAATCTGTTCCATCAAGGGCTCAGACCAGATTACAGCGCACGGGAGTTGATGAGGCAGCGTTTGCTTTTCACGCGCTCATGGTGTGCAGTTTTTACAGCAAGGCTGCTCGGACGGAACAAAGCGTTCCTTTGTGTGCCGACGCTTTGCAAAGAAGGGGGGTTTAAATCTCTACCCTGTGAGGAAAAAAAAGACAAACCGCAGGACCCACTGGGAAAGTAATTTGCTGCCTGGCTGTTTGCGTTTTTCGTTTTTCAAAAAAAAAAAAAAAAAAAAAAAATCTGGCGTGGCACGTTACCACTTCACACATTAACACTACCAGCTCTGAATTATGACTGTGCGTCGTTATAATGGCAGGAAGCGTGACCAGCGCTAGTACTGTCTCCACTGCCACGAAATGTTTAAACTGAGTCTCTTCATGGAATGCTGCTTAGATTCAAATCAAGTGAGGCTACTCCAATATTACTTGGGCATATCCTTAAACTGTGGGAGGCAAAGGGGGAAAAAAAGAACTAGAACAGTCACTTGGCTAAATCCATCCTTATTATGGGAAATAAATATGAAATCATTCTTTTTCATTGGGGGAAAGTAGGAAATGTGCCTACCAATCCGTTGCCGTGGAAACAAACGATGCCTTCCGCTTGGTGAAATATTCAATAATGTGTACCAATTTGTAAGGAAATGAGCTCTTTCACTTATTTTTTAATGTCTCTTGGAAGAAGACTTGAGAGACTATTAACTCCCCATCAATAAACTATGGAGAGAATGACTGAATGAGAATATTTCTTTTAGTCCTCTCATGAAAGAATAAAGTATAACTGGGACAGTGGAGATCTGAAGTTATTGTGTTATAAATTTAAAATAAAAAGATGGAAACTATTTCTTTCAGACACTTCACTTGCAGATTTTTTGAGAGGGAGAAAAATCATTGAGTCCCAGCTGTGGCTACAACGTAAAACACCCACGTGTGTGCTCATTTTATAAACACACAGACAGAACAGGGCTGCCGCCATAAATATTTGCATTCTCAAGTTAATCCGGAGAGGAAGTTTCCGGCTCACAACCTGGTTCGGGGTCATTTACATGGGCCGATGACATGATAGGATAATATTTCATCACATTTTCCATTTCCTCTGCAAAAATGTACATCTGGCAAGACCAAACTTCTGTCCATTTATGATTAATACGAGCCTGTGCTAAAGCTGTGTAATCAAAATTATGTGTCCAATCATTTACAAACATGGCATGTGGGTCACTGACGTTCGCTGCGGCAAACATATGTTTATGAACACATACATCCATAGCTGAGCAAATCGTTGCTTTAATTTGCTCCCTGACGCATTTACCAGATGTTTGGGTTTGTTTACACACTTTTTTTTCTCTCTCCCGTGTCCGATTGCAGGACTGGCACGGTCCCCGATCCATTTGCAGCCTGCTTTTAGATTTTCTCGCCGCACTTTCAGAATAATCAGCGCTCCCATAACTATGTGTATAAAATCCATCTGTCCCCAAGACACCAATGATAAAACAATATTACACTTTGGTACCATAGGAGGAATTTCAAAACCAATTTAAACTTCATCAGATAATTCCACTTACTTAATTCATATAAATTTATAATATATGACAGTCATAATGATCCAGTCGGATGCACGTTAGAGGGGGTAACAGTCTTCAGAGGCGTTCACTTAGACACTGAATCACGCCAGTAATTTCAAGAATTCCAGACTAAGAATTCCATTCCTCGGGAAAGATATTTTGTTTCGACATGTCATTTATGGATGGCTTTTAACTGCCTTGTAGCGATGCAAAACCGAGTGCGTGCCAGCTCATGCATGATATGGTTATGCTGCATGCAATGTTTCTGAGGTTCACCATGGAGGCTAACAGAGGTGGCATGTCACTCAGCTGGCAGGAGTATTATTCGGCCAGCTACTACCGCAACTACACCATTGGCTCGGGCTTTAATTCCCCTGCACACGACCCAGTGAGTTTAAACTCTCTCCCCCTACTGCGTGTCCAAGCCCTCATCCTCAACTCCACAAAATACCAAGTCCCAAGGGCCTCGTCCAGACAATAAGGAGAGAGACAGAGGTCTGGAGATTCTGCTGGAAACACGCCTGTCTGTTACAGTCCACTGCTTCTTCCTCTCACGCTGGCCCTGTGCACCGGCCGAGGGGCTGCTACGGCAACCGGGGGGGTTTGGTGGGGGGGATGGCGGGGGCGAATGAGCCTACACAGGGCCTGTTTATGGGAATCTAGTCCAGGAACTGGATGCGCCTCATTTTTCCATGGCTGTACCCATTACACAAACATAATATTCTGCAAAACATTGACCTTTAAACCTACAATGATCTAAAAATAATTCATATCATATATCACTATCTATCATTAATGACATTAATGTGTTGCAATATCTGAAAATCAGTTGTTTTCATATTGGTTTTGTTTTTCAATACATGTAATGTGTTGCAGTATTGATTCTGATCTTGACAATGTATTTTACTTCAGTATATTTAATTTCTGTGAAGGGTTAAAAATGCATCTTCACACTGTGGGTGTGCCACTTACTCCTTGTGACGGCTTTTTGAGGCTTCCATAAGATGTTGTTAACATACATTGTGAAAACCAATCAATAGACTTTTCTCTCCACAGCAAAACAATATTATTGGTCATAAACAATGGGTCACTGATCACACATGATAACTCCACCCACCTTTGGGATCATGAAGCCTCACTCTCCTGCCTCCTCACTGGCCTAGCAGTGACCTAGTATGGCCTGGTAGTATTTTTATATTGCTACCAGCATGGTGACAGTGAAAACTTGACCCTTTTCAACGTCCCAAGGGCCTTCCTACTACAATACATCTCTTTGGATGTTCTGACGCGAAAACCAGCCAGGCTTGTTTTGGTTTCTGGAACTACCGCAATTAAAGTACAGCGGTTCATCTTAAAGGAAGCCTGAGAGGAAAAGGCAATTAATTTATCCTTTCTCTGACATATACATTAAAGCCTCCTTATTTCTCCAAGCGCCGTTCCTGGGCCACTCTGCTGCAAGTTAATTGCACGGGAGCCGACTAGCAAGCCCCAAAAGACAGGAAAAGGAATTTGCTTGACTGCGTCTGAGGATCACGCAAGTCGCTGTCACTGCCAAAAATGGAATGCTTTTATCAAGGTGTGAAAACGCCAAAGTTAAAGAAATTTAAAAAAAAAAAAAAACCGAAGGCTTTTACTCCACCCAAGTCAGAGCATTGCCTGTTGAACTTCAGCTGCTCCAATAATACGATAAAAAGCGCTATGGTTGACTCAAACGGTGGAACAACACTTCAGATGCTAAATAACTGCTAGGGAGCAACAGAGGCCAAAGGAAATGGCCATAACAAATCTGTCCCACTTAGCCATGAGGCATTAATAATCAGGTCTTGCTCTGGCTGTATTTTCCTGTTAATCACCTTCCCATAATTTCTAAGGTCCTGAAGACTCAAAAACGTGGATGGATGCTCTACTGACATTTTTTCCTCCCACACTCTGAATCTAATAGGAAAACATTAAACAATGAATACAGCAAACAAAATAACATGCAGAAATGTGAGCAGAAGCAGGAGAAATTACCTCCATAAACTCTTTCCTTTTGAGCGGAGCCAACATGAGACTCCCCAGACTGACAAATCTCGACTAGCGCTGGTGAATTTAGGGCTGCTGTCAAACATCGAGATGGAGGAAGCAGACACGCATTTCTACATTTATTAAGGACCTCTGGCAAGCCATCCAGTCACATGACACAAATTAGTTTTTTTTTTTTTACGCCTGCGACACCTTTGATTACCTAATTCATGTTCTGAAGAGATATGTAAGGTAAAACAACTCCGCTTGCAAGAAAAGGCAGGACAGGGCTTCCTTAGCAACAATCCTAGCAACTAATGTAAAGTTCCAGATCTAATTAACAGAGGCCGTTAATTTCCAATGAGACACAAAATGTCCTTCATCAACCTGCAAGGAACAACTATGAAAACATTTAAACACTGATGTCACATTCTCTGGCAATATGCAAACAGAAATGTTGAGGAACAGGATGATTATCACAAAGACTGAAAAACTGCATTTCCTTCCAGTCACTATGAAATACATCATCCTCACGGGAGCTGTGGTTGAATTTTACATTTCCATTTAACAATTGCGTTCATTACCCGATTCCTTAATTAAAAGATTGTAAAATGATTACCTAAAAATTCAATCCTGAAAATGTTAGATATCTGTAAGAACAACTCCTACACATTAAACCTCTTCTGAAATACAGTAAAGTTTGAAAACAATTTAAATCAGTTCAGACATCTGCAGATCTCTTCATTTTCATAACACTTTCCTACAGTTTTCAGGGAAAATATACTTTTTTTTTTCCTTGCAAAAGACATGAGTGAAACAAGGACTGCTTTTATCAGTATTTTATTAACAGAACACCTGTCCAATAAAACCTGCCCACCCACAGGCAGATGGCATTCCTTAAGTTATGATTTGCTTTAACAGAAATCAATGGGTTTATTTATGAGTGTTTTGTTTTTGCTAATTCATGGATAAAGAGCATCACTGCATTCTAACATCTCTCCACATACAGTTTTAACTGAAAGTTTGTTGTAATCAAAAAGCTTTATTGCTGTTTGTATCATAATTGTATCATTTAGTGGGACCACTTAATGCCTTCAATTAAATAACTGCCCAATTTATATATACAAAATATCACAAATGAAGTGTTGCGCTGTGATTTTGGCTGGATTAAAAACTGATCTGTGCTTCATTGATTCACTACAGGGATTGATCAAAATTAATTTTTTGTTAACGTGAGTTTTAACTATTTAATTTATCATTACTATTATTTTTTAAAGAGAGCTCTGAAAGTGTGTTGCATGGACAGAATAAACACTCTGAAAGCCGAGAGCCAGTCGGGAGGTGGAGCAGGAGATTCCTTGAATATTTTAGGCTGCTCACATTCCCATCCCTGCCAGGTGTGGTCTGTTTAATGTAGATCCAGGTCTCCGACAGCAGCCCCATGGCCCACCTCCCCCAACACGCCTCTGCAGCATGTTGTGGTGGCCCTGGGGCCCAAGCAGCCGGTGTGAGGAGGCAGGGGCCTGAATGCTCCATAGTCCAGCATGTTCCGTTTCCCACGTTTCCCAGAGACGAGTCCCTCACGACGGAGGCGTGCTCGTTTCAGCGTATGTTTGAGTGTGGGTGGACAGGGGTGCGCGCTTGTGCTTTTTATGTGATACCCTGTGTACACACACGTGTATGAGTTTACACACATACACAATGTGTAATGTGTGTGTGTGTGTGTGTATGTTAAAGCACATGGATGCTCATTTGTGGGTGTGTGCTTGTGCTTTTTATGTGATACCCTGTGTACACACACGTGTATGAGTTTACACACATACACAATGTGTAATGCGTGTGTGTGTGTGTGTGTATGTTGAGCACATGGATGCTCATTTGTGGGTGTGTGCTTGTGTTTGCGCATGTATGTACGTTTGTGTTTGCTTATGCATATATATGCATGAATGTGTGTGTGTGTGTAGTTGTGTATATGTATGTGAACAGATGTGTGTGCTTGTGTGTGTTCATGTGGGTGTGGCTGTGTGAGTGGCCGTGTGTGTGTAGTTATGTATACGAATGTAAATAGATGTGTGTGCTTGGGTGTGTTCATGTGGGTGTGGTTGTGTGTGTGTGTGTGTGTGTGTAGTTATGTATATGAATGTAAATAGATGTGTGTGCTTATGTGTGTTCATGTGGGTGTGTGTGTGTAGTTATGTATATGAATGTAAATAGATGTGTGTGCTTATGTGTGTTCATGTGGGTGTGGTTGTGTGTATGTTTCCACCAGTATGTGTGTGTGCGTGAGCAGCAGATGATGCCGCCTACTTCCTGGTCTTTTGAAGAGACTGTGGGATGCTTACTTATGCGGGCACACATGCAAATGGGCCTTATCTTCAGGCTGCAGTCAGGCAGCCCTGAGAACCAAGCACCCACGGGGGGGGGGGAGTGGACGGGTGGGGGAGGGGAATCCACTAAAACAGTGCCCTTACCGGACTCCTCGACAGTGTGTCAAAGCCAGGTAATTAATGCGACTGACTTCAGTTTCTTCCCCCCAAAAATTTCAGGGCTTGCCATCTCCTACTGTAGGCTCCACCTGGCAGTCAAGAGTGGCACTACTTCAGTAGCCAAAAAAGTAAAACAAGCCCTTTTGAGGGACCCAGGAGTACCCTGTCACCCAGCGATGTTTCCATAGCAAAGTGCAACATTTCTCCAAACTCAAAATCATTTATGAGAAATTGGCTGGGCGTTCACCAGGAGCTTTTATAAATCTCGAACACTTCAGAACTCCCTCTCTCTCTCTCTCTGTACCTGAATTTGCCCTCATGTTCACCCAGCTGTGAACTCAGATGGAAAAAAAAATGCTAATCCCCTTGCACACAAATGTATTAAGAATGGCACAAAATGGGTTTTGTGGGAATTGTGACGTGGGCCCGCCTGTCGTCAGCAATCTCACCTGCTCCGGGGCAGAAGCTGGAGCGGCCGAAAGCGCCAACGGGGGAGCATGCCGCGGCGAGGCGAGGCGAGGAGGCCTTCCGCGGACACGTGCTACTGCGGCGGATTACGAGTCAACGCGTGTGACAGACAGACGGCATGGCGGCCACGTGGCGGACTCACTCAACCGCGTACCTCTGCCAGATTTTCCCTTTCCGTGTAATGAGGTGAAAAGTGCATTTTGCGCATTTATCCATTTAACCGTCACATAATAAATAAATAAAGGGAAATATTAAAAAATACCCTCCGTATGCATACAGCCATCTGCTTGGGCAGACGCATAACCCAACAACCCCCAGCCCCCGCCCCCCTCAAAAACCCACCCCCCCCCCCCCCCAAATTACTGCATGCTTCATGACTGTGAAGAACCTCAGCAAATCTCCATTCCTCCCTGGCATTGTCGGATCCTGGCATTGGAGCATGTGCAGCTTGGCTGGTGCCAGTAAGCCAGCTTCCTTTCCTGATTACGTGACTTCTACTGGAACTCGTGTGCGCAGGATCCCAGCGCGGATGTACTTTGGCCCGCACTGAAAGAGCGAAACACTACAAACGGGTTTGGTTCAGCTGGTGCTTTTCCTTTATCGAAACAGCTTAAGATACTCTTAAAGGCACACGCCTAGCGATGCTGCTCAATAGAGGGGAGGGAAACGTTACAGCAAACAGTGCGAAACGCACGAGAGACGAGCCGTCCGTAGTGTATTGCCTCACTGCCTCTTGTGTGTTATAGTTACTAAAACTGACTGCTGTGAGTTCAAAGAGCCCCATTATTGAAAAGGGATTGTTTTCCTCCCTGTTTTCTTTAGAACAATCGCAGTCAAGTGTGCATCTCCGTGGTGATTTTTTTATGTTTGGAGATACAATTTAAAGGCAAATATTCACTTGGGACTGCATTTTATTTCCTATACCCATTAACAGAATCTTGGTTCATTATTTTATTTTTTTCCAGAATCCTTTGGAAATCCCATGAAAGAAGTAAAATCGAAATTCAGCCGTGTACTTCAATACAGCCTGAATCCATGGTAGGCTGAAAGCTCAGTGCTGTGAGAACAAAGCGAGTGAATTTATTGCAAAAACTGATAGTCTTTACTTCTGATCCAGCTCCTCGCATGGGCATTCGGATGTCCATGGGTTCACCTTGCAGCTAAAGCACTGCTGCGGCAATCGTGATTACTTCATCAATAATCCCACATTTTATTTTTCTCTGACTCCTTGTATCATGACCGAGATTTCATGTCAGGCTGTGCAAAAAATGGCCAAAATGTATAAATATAGTGGCAATTTCATTGAAGTACCACCAGGTTTTAAAAAGAATATACATGGGAAGAATCTCCAGACGGCTCACACAATAATATCACCCATTTGTGGTGCAGCTATTGACCCTATGACTGGGTGTTTGAATACTAGCCACACCATTGCTGGCTATGGACAGATCTACAATTGGCTTATCCTTAAAAGGGAAAAATAGGAGGTATGTTGGTTTCAGATTCAGACACCTGCAAGCATGTGAACAAAGCAAATGCTGACTCAGATGACATCGGCATTGGCCGCGTCTGAAATCGCATTCTACGCCCCTTTATAGTAGGCAACAATCAGTATGCGTAATGTGTAGTGTGTCTGAAATCTCAAACCGGCCGAATCAGTATGCGAGCGTTACCCGGATGGCGTACTGCTTTTGGTCAAATTCTGCAGTGTGCAGTGTGCGCACTGCGCTATCCCACAAGGCCGTTGGGTGGATAGATACCAAAGATGAAGACGGCGGAGTTCTGTGAAGTTTGATGACAGATGTATGTCAGTTGTAAACTTCTGGCTATCAGACTCAAGAAAATGGCGACCGTAGTATGTCTGATCCGGCATACTGCACCCAGTAGTAGGCACTACGTTGACGTAAGAGCAGTATGCTTGTGTTCAAATTTAGTAGGCACTGATTAGTATATGATTTCAGGAATTATGTCCAGTAGACTGTGCAATGGAAACACAAGCATATCTGCTGTGTCGAGAACGGCGAGCCTGTCAACACATGGATGAATGACAAGTCATTCATGCAGGATTGTTCCATGAGTTGGTCCACTAGGTTGCTGAAAGCCTGCAACCCTGGTAGGACTCAAATGTCTAGCAACCCTGGCAAAATTCACTTTCAAATGGGGTGATTATGTGGAAAGAAAAAAAAAAAGAAAACTAACCCATGTGACAACAGAAAGGACTGTGTAGAAGATTGAATGTTGACAAACAAAACCCATCCATTTTCCTTTATATTAAATATATCAAATAAATATTCATGTGTTTTGTTTTTGCTAGCATTCATTTTTCTCAATTCCAAGTTTCAAAGCCCTCTTTTCAAACATCAAAACAGCCAGTGACTCAAACAGGAAAGGCAATGGAACCAAAATCAAATAATGTCTTCAATTACTGACTAAGGACAAAGAGCTACATTAAAAATTTCATTTTGCATTACTCACTGAAAGCACAAGGTTAAGGAAAAGATAAAAGCACGGTAAACTTCAGAGGTAACCTTGGCTGCTGGAGAAAGAAAAGTAGCTTCTTTTATGGGCTATTGTCAGAAGAGATGCAGAAGTAGTCAATATAATAATTTAAATTGTGCAGTAGAAAAGAATAGATGTTTTTGTTTTGTCCCATTAATGGAAAAGCAAACTGTGTTTTAACTGAATTACAGTAGGATTGAGCACACAATGGTAACAATGAAATAAAGACATGCTTACCTTTTAGTTATATACCAAAAAAAATGATAAGAGGTTTTATGATGAATTCCCAGTGAGGGGTATCAGTTCAGTGATCGCAAATGGCTTCCCTGCCAGCGTACTTTCAGAGTAACTCATCCTGAGTTACAGGAGGGTATGGCTGCTGACACACGCACAATAAAGCAGGCAACAAGAAATAATGGACACAGAGAGCTGGGTGGCATTCGAAGGAACAAACAGGTCAATCAAGGCTCTGTCACTGACAATGAGTGGACTCTGTGTGTGCTTGAGCCTTTGTCAAAGAAAGGCTTCATCAACCGCCGACATGACGCTTCCAACCTCCCGCACGCTGTTCGCCCCTGCCACACTGAGCCAAAGGGCAGGGAATGCTTAAGGAGGATTCTGGGAGTCTATCTTATGCTAAATTGATTTTGATTTACCTGTGATAGGTTTCTTGCACCTATTCACAGTTTTCGATGAAATATGCTGACCAATAACACTAATGATTTGACCAGACGGTTATTCTACTTACGCAAAGTTTTGATGAGATATACTGAGCTAAAATATTGTTGATTGTTGCAAACATTTTTTGTACCTGTTCACATTTCATATATTTTTGATGAGACATAAATTATAGTAGATTAGACAGTGTTAGCATTGCACTCAAAAAGCATGGGAAATTACCTTAAGAAACTCCAGTATAACTGGTATGCCAACATTATGTTTTATGATTTTTTACATGCCACTTAATGTTACTGCTCACTGTTTTCAGACATTATTTGACAAAATATTTATTATTTTGTGTAGGAGTTTGTTGAGGGGCATTATTGTGCTTTTTTAGTACTATGCTACGATACTACTAACTGATTAATACATTTTCATTACTTTAGATCATGATGGCTACTGTCAAACACTGTCAATAGATCCCCCTGACTAAAGTGAATATGTACTAAAAACCATTTGGATGTCACACCAACATCAGTAGTCAAAAAGGGCAGAATAGTCCTGCATTGGAAATAACTGACCAATCAAAGCTTGCCCTCTGTTTATGCTACATGCACCTTTCATGTGTGTCACCTATTCTGCATGCATGCCTTATTCATTGGCTGGTTTGTTACCATGCAAACAGAAGTCATTTAAAAGTTGTGGGCCCTTTTTGTCAAGAGTGCAGAAGTGCAGTGTCTATTAGGTGATGCATTGGTCGCTGCTCAAACTTTGAGTATCAGGCTAACTTTCCCTGTCAGGGACACTAGCAGAAGGGGCCTGGGATGTACAGGGGAACACACTGCTGGAGACCAGGGCGGATAATCAGAATAGTGAGCTCCAGGACAGCAAAACGCCTCAGGGAGTGTCTGAATGTGGGTCGCTGGCATGCACTCCACCACTGCCCTGACCCAAAGTTCACTTCCCGAACTCCGCTCTTCTACTACAGACCTTTACATCACAGTGCAGCTTCAGGTAAATTGACTTAATTGGTATGGTGAACCAAGATTTATTTTATTTTTTTAATTCCTTAGAATCGACTCATAATCTCTCAACGTGAGGTTTTTATGTGGCTCACTCTTACCTCCCTCTTGCCTGTTTAATTTGTCACTCTCTTCGAAAACAAACACATTGTGACTCATTTCTGAGGCGACACGAACCAATTTAATCAGGTAAAAATCAAAGAAAGGATGACAAGTGTGTCAGAGCGTAAGTACATGAGAAATTCTAATGACAAAAGCAAGCCATTGAGCACTACTACGCTTGCCGTTCACTTGCAATTTATATAGTATCCTGTACTGAAGTACTAGTTTACACCTATGTCCCCATGCTATGTGGACTAAACTCTACCTGAAAATCTTTTTTTTCACCTTGTGGTCTCCTTGTGGTTATTGGACTGAAGACAACGGTGGCTAAGGGGAATGAGAATGATTCCATACAAAACACAGCCAACTCTCAACCCAAATGTTCATCTCGCTCACACACACGCACGCACGCACACACACTCACACACACACACACACACACACACACACACACACACTCACTCACACTCACTCACACTCAGTCACTCACACACACTCACACTCACTCACTCACTCACACACACTCACACACACACACACACACAAACTCACTCACTCACTCACTCACTCACTCACTCACTCACTCACTCACTCACTCACTCACTCACTCACTCACTCACATTCACAACACCATCACCCTCTCTCTCTCCCACTCCCAGTAATTCAAAACAGCAGTACAGACTGTATAAAGCAACTAATCAAAAGAGAGCATCAACCATGGCTTTAAACATGGAACAGAAAACAAACCACACTAACATTGCGCTATAGCTGGTTGTGTCCTAAAATGCCTCTATATGTGAGCGCAGTTGACACTAAGTAAGCACGGCATGCTTGAAAGCCTCTGTAGTCCAATTGAAAACAGTAAATTTAATGTTTACACTTTTGAAAAAAGCCATTGTGAACAAGCCGATTGCCATCATACTGCATCTTTGCAGGCGTACCTCAGTCCCTTTGAACCTCCCTTTAGACTCTTATCTCAACTTCTTTGTCTGCTTTCATAAGGGAACAGGATTTTAAGCAGAGTCACTCACCTTGAATTATATTCCCCAAGATATGTCTCTTCCTCCCTCCCTCCCTCCCTCCCTCCCCCCCCCCCTGTAGGGTTTTAACAGAAACCCCCTTTCATGCCATGATAAAGAAAGACTCAGGAATCACAATTTAAGCCTGCATTTCCACACGTTTAAGCTGCAGAAATGCGACAGGAAGGAAGGGCAAAACACCAGCTCTACCTTAACATTTTATCTCTGTTTATTCTCAGCAACCGCCCATTCACTTTAGAGATATGCCAGGGGTTTTGAATTGAAGAATGCATTACAAAAGCATTCATTGATTTTATGCTCATTTGAAGTTTGTCTTTCTGTCCTTCCTAAAAACAAACAAACTAAACTTCCTGCATAAATCCTTTGCTGTACCTATCCTGTTAGGCGCCACTTGTAAGTGCTCTTAGCCTCCACTCTGATGTGACATCACAAATCACTTACCTGTTGTTTTGTAAACTTTATATATAGCATTACGCTAAACCTTATTAACGTCTCTCACTGATTAGTACTCCCAAACCTTGTTGGAAGCAGCGGGCTCACACAAAGTAGGTGGTCTTCCCAAATGGTGTGTAGTAAATACTTGGCACACCTACCCATCAATTTCATCGGCGTCACACTTTCCAGCCCCACTACGGATGTGTTCGCATATGCCCTCGGAATTCAAAGGACGCGCCAATTCAATCCTCGAATTCTTTGGCCATGCGTGAATGATTTCCGCCACGGTTTTGATGTTTGCCGGACCTCAGAGGGCAAAATATGTGGCTTTTTGGGGGAAAAAATAAGCCTGGAATTTGTGTCATTTGAAAAGAGAGGGAATTTAAGGTAGAGTCGGCTGGGCTGCGGGAGAGGGGCCGCTCCCTGCTTCACTTAAACATCCTGTTTAAGGATCCCGCCGCGGGTCTCACTCAAGCCGTACAATACACCCAGCACCTCACTGAAAATGTGCTTCAGAACAGAATGCAATCGAAGAATGAACATCTTTAGAGTTCATAACTTTGAGATTCAAGGTTGAAATGTGGGGTGAAAGTGGACTGGTACTAGCTGTTACAGCGCAGCCCTAAGAGAAAAATCTGCTCGGACACCATATCAGTCAGACTTCTCAGCTTCTTCATTAAAAACATTGTTGGTTAAGGAAATACTGGGACAAATTAAAGAATAATATATTGTTTTTAATATAATTGAGTTGTATCACCTGTACATTTTAGTTATTTGACATTTCATTTTGTGTTCATCTTTTGTGTTTAATCTGAGTTGGCAACATTTATTATTTTTATATCCAGTATTATGATGTAATATACTGGCATACTGCATATCCATGTGTTGCATCAGATTTGGCCCCCTGTCAAAGTCATGCTCCACCTTTCAGCCAATTAGAGTGCTTCTTTATATGCCATTGGTCAGAAAGTGCACAGCTCAAAATCAGCCTGTCCACCAAACCACTTGAAAGAATGAGTATTTTGGCCATAAAAGCACTAACACTTTCTGATTTACTCATAATCTCACACATGCTGTGATTGACATTCTTGTTACCGAGCAGCTGATAGAGTCTTAATTTTCCAACTAGTTCAGCAAATTGCTACATCACCACTTCCTGCTTCTCTTTCGTATTTCCTACAGTAAAATCAGGAAGTGGATTCAGCTGGGGCAGGTCTTTGACCTGAGGCATCACCATGAAAGCCATTTATTAGAATTACAGTGCTAATTACAGTAATAGGAGGGAGTGACAGCAGTCTTTTTAGGTATTAATTAAAGTTTCAAACTGCAGCAGACGTGCCCACATGAACAGCACAACCCAAAAAGAAAGAGAGGAATTGTACTGTTTTTTTTTTCTCTTTTTTTAAATTCATGGCTGGTAAGATTTTCACACAAATCAAGCTCTCAATAGCAGCAAAGAATGCATCATTATTTTTATGCACTACCATTATTTCGCTGACTCTAACAACTCCATTAAGCTGATGTCATAGCAAATGCAATCAGCTAATCTTCATGGGGTCCACAATAAAATTCAATGCAATTACCATAAAATATATTCGCGCTACAACTTACAAGCTAAAGTCACACAAAACATGCAACGTTATTCATACATAATTCCATGGGGCGGAGGTTGGGGAGGGGGGGGGGGGGGGGGCATTGACTGGAAACAGGACACAAGTTCCAGCAAAAGCAGAAGCTAGCTCGGCCTTTCGGCATGCTCAGTGCTCGGCTATGGCACCCCCCTTCCCACTGTGACCCGCTTCAATAAAAGAGATGGAACAGCAGGGCCGAAGAAAAGGCAGAAATGAAAAGGAAATGAAACGGGGGGTGGAAAGAAAGGAGCTCGCCTTCTGCTGGGCTTAATTCATATCTAAAGACCTCCTCTATTACATCTTTAATAATCCTTTTGAGGGGACACTTCAGCTTCAGGCACCCAGCATGCTTTAATTCACCCTCTACTGAGTCAATTGATTGGACTTTACCCAGTTTTTTTTTTTTTGGTTTCTGAACGCCAAGTGTTTTGACATAATTCCCAGCATTCCTCTGTGGTTCATTTGTCCAGCTTTTCCCATGACAACAAGCCAGACCCACGGAGTCGAAGTTTTGGTGGGAAAACTAATTAAGAAAGCGCATCATCGTTATTGTGTGAAAACACTTTGAAATGTGAGACAGACTGAAATGCTCATTAAAGGCTCATGATAGCTGGCAAAGGTTAGTTGTAGATAGCTGCCAGAGAAAGGCCAGTGCAAAAAAAAAAACCTCACAAAACATGGCTGAGGAACTGCTTAAAAACTGAAGCTTGGGGTTGGGTGGGGGGCGGCCTAGCCACCATTCTGCAATTACTGTGAATGACAGAAGTTTTCTCAGGCGGCAGTACTTGGGTCTATTGCTGTCATGTTGGGAGTCAGTATCCAAAGCTAATTAAAAGTGCTGATCCTGTTTGTGATGGAATTATTAAAAACAACCAACTTCCCACATAGATGCTTCTTCTAATAAAATAAACAGATTCATTTTATGCCATAACTATAAAACAAAACAAAGTGTGTAAAAAAAAAAAAAAAAAAAAAGCACATACATGTGAGCGTATGTGTGTGTGTTCATGTGTTCTAAAAACAGCTATGGTTTCTATTAAACAACACTGTGATCTTCCTGTCACTTCACTGAACATGCACACACGTTTGGGATCGTTCTTGTTTATGTTGCTGTGGTGCTAGGCTGTTTTGATGTGCGTGAGCCTGTATGCTTGAGATTAATATTTATAAACCATGATGCAACTGACGTCCTGTAATTACTGTACGTTGATTGCAATCATGATGCGACTATTTCAACTGGGTGACTTCTTATCAGTGTAAGTGTGAAATTATTGTATTTGAGAAGATTTTCTAATTTGAAAGATGGCAACATGAATCAGTGACACTACATGTGATTGTTTAGTTCTTATTTACATACCACTGAATTGCAATTAGCAAAAAAATGAATGGAAAGGGTAGGCTGTAGTCCTGTCTCTACCTTTTGGAACATTAAGCCTAAATTGAATTGCACTAGTTTTGGCTCAACAAACAACTGAAAAATGACTGCCAGCTTAACTTCTGAATCACAAAGACTTTCCACGAAAAACTGTCAAAAACATGCAGTCACACAGACATTGAAAGTATCCATGTTGGCACACACGCATCTAGAAAAAAAAAAACAAGCTATTTGATGATGAATTACAAGATGGCACTAATTAAGAAATCCTGCATTAAAGCAAATCGGTGGCCCGTTCCCATTCAGTTTAATGAGTTATTCAAGTCTAATTAATTTGCGCTGAATTGCTAAATTGGACAGTGAGACTTTCCATTACAAGGAAAGGGAAGACCATGTTTACAGAGGATCCCGCTTTGGCTGTCATGGCTGAAACACCAGCTAATATCATCCCCTCCCCTCTCAGTTCCTCACCAGGAGTGGGGGGGAAGCTCATTTTTCCTGAAATGAAATAACTATTTCCCCCCTCCCCCTTCCTCAGGAACTGAATCTCCCTGCTAAGAAGGGGAAGTGGAATTAATCTGAAATCCACAGAGTGAGTGAGAGAAGACGCATCTCGTATCCCTCAAGCTCAAATCCTACAAAGAAAACTGGGCCAGCTCCTCAGGAGTTTCGTTTGAACAGATGTCAATTAATACACATTACGTCCCCTCACTGAGACTTGAGCGCCATTATCCAACTTTAGAGCCGAATCTTCAAACTACTGGGTGTGAAGTGGCAAACTGATTCAAACTGCTTTTGTGTTGCAGTTTGGACTCATTTATTTACAAGAGATGCTCTTTACATTTTACACCTGAACAGTGCTTGTTTATCTGTGACTAAAAATACACATTTATCAGCTTGTTCAGGTCAAAGGTCAAAGCCACCATAAAAGTGTGACCGTGACAGCATACTGTTGTGATTTCATCACTGAGGATAACCTTGACTTCTCTACACCTCTGTACAGCGTGCACAACGATGAAAACAAGTATTTCACTTAATTAATGCAGGCAAAAATAAATGTTTAATTAAAATACCTGAAAACCTACATTCCAAATGTCCAAAATAACAGTCAATATTTCGGCACTTCATCATGAGCAAGAGATTTGGAGAACATTTACAAAAATACCTCTTTTAACAAAACAAAATAATGAAGCAGTCATTTAGTAATTGTATTCTGTGTACATAATGAGCCCAGTACATTAATATATCCATGCCGATTCGGTAGAAGAAGACCCCAGGGCAGAGGTGGGCAAGATCAGTCCTGGAAGACCAGAGTATATGCGAGTTTTTGTTTCCATCAATTAAACTGGCTCAACTAGCTCATTAGCTGCTGCAGCAATGCTGAAACTCTTATTAGATTAAACCACACATGAACATGCGCATAAAATGCGTCATACAGGGACACAAAAACGGCCTGAAGCTGTCACTCATGAGCTTATCAATAAATGGAGGTAAGGAGAGATTTTGCAGCTAAGTGGTCTCCCATTCCATTTGATTGCTCAATTAACTCATATCTCCCTGTTTTTTTTTGTTTGTTTGTTTGTTTGTTTGAGCTTCCTTCATAATTTCAGGTGAAAAATAAAAGCAGCAACACACTGCAACACCTCAGGGCGTGAATTCAAGACCAGTGTGATAAACGATCGAGCTAAAGCAAAAGTTGGCCAGCGATCCAGAAACGGATGTGACCCAGCTTGTCGTAACCACCGGCCGAAGGACAGGAGGAGTGATTTGGAGTGAGGAGACTTACTTGAGGGTGAACTGCTCCACAGTGGAGTTGGGCACCAGGAAGAGGAAGATGTTGAGAGTCTCCCAGGGCTTCAGTGGTTTCTCTGGCAGCCTCAGAAACAGGTTCTTATCCAGCTGCTTGTCCACCACCATCTGCTCCTGGTTGGGCTGGTACAGGCTGATGCTTCCTATCCGGAGCAGGGGATGCTGGGTAGGCATCTCGCCCCTGGACCCTCCCCCGCCCCTGCGGATGGATACATCCCCGCATTCCCCGTTGGCATCTGGGTCATGGACGGTGTAGTACAGCTCGGCCTGGAGCGTCTCCCCGCTCAGCTCCAGCCCCTCCACCGCTTTCCTCCGGCCCAAGGGGGCCACGTTGGCGTTGAACCAGGTCGCGGGCAGCTCCAGCTGGGCCAGACACTGGGCCAGGTTCCCCCGAAGCCTGCACGAGGTCTTGATCTCACGGACATCCCTGAAGGCATGGAGCCGGACGCAGGGGAGCTTGTCCAGTACCTTGAAATCGTCCCAGTCACGGCCCGCGATGTAGAACAACACCTGAACCACTGGGTTACTGGAGAACACCCTGGACTGCACGATGAAGGCCCGAACTTTCCAGTTGACCGTCAACCGGCTTGGGACCTCCAAGGGGCTAGACGGCTGGAGCAGGTCCTTCGAGAGGGTCTGGTCCTGGGCAAAGGGGCCGAAGGTGATGTTGACCGCTGGAAGTTCCTTGGTCTGGAACACCACAAAGCTCTCGGACCGTTGCAGGGGGTGCCCGCCCTGGCCCCCCTGCATCGGGGACCGGGCCTCCCTCAAGAAGAAGGCCAGCTGGGCATTGGAGAGCTTGAAGTTAGCCGGGAGGTAAACCTCGGGAGGGCTGGAGGTGGTGGTGGCCGCTGAAGCACCGAGGAGGGCGTCTGAGTTTGTGGGAAACACTTTGCCTGCAACTGGAGAGAGAGAGAGAGAGACAGAACCATGGGTCACATTTACAGTCTATTACATTTAGGCTTTCAGCAGATGCTGTAATCCAGAGTGACTTACACAGCTTTTTATTTAAGCACCTCGCTCAAGGGTACAAGGTACAGTGCCCCCACCTGGGATTCGAACCTGAAACCTCTGAGTTAGCACCTCCAGGTTGATGAGAAAATAATTTGCAATCTGTGAGCACACAGTCTCTGAGAGATGCACCAGTATGTGATACCCCTGTGTGCCGGCACCGGAGGTTGGGGGTTGGGTCTAGCACTTCAAAGTTAGCACAACAGACAGATGTCAAATAGCTCGTTACTGTGTTTCTCAAATTACACCCTGTTCACAGCAAGAACATTCTGCAGTGTGCGCGCTGAGCCTTACCCAGCAGATTCTTAATTATTTAATTGTTCTTCAGAAAGGGTGCAATGAGACGAGGCGGCCAATTTTGACGGCCAAAAAAAGGTAACAGACTGACCGCATCGAGCGCAGGGAACTGATGCCTTCCAAGTCACGGAAGCCGTTAAAGTGGGTACAGAAACTTCTTTTTTTTTTTTTTTTTCAAAGTCAGAGGTAAAACTTTACGAGAGAGGGAAAAAAGGCAAGAACAGTCAAGGGTACTAATCAAAGAATCAAAGACAAAAAATAGCCAGAGAGTTTCTGATGCAATCTATTTTGAAGAGATGATGAATCAAAGCAAAAAAACACATGCATGCACACACACACACACACACACACACACACACAAATAATGTAACCAAATGTATCCCAAACAGTGCATAACATATTATTGATATAGAACAGTATAGTTTTGTACAGACAGAGGAAGAGGAAACAATGAAAAGTAAAATGAGTAAATGCCAAAAAAAAAATACAACATACTTGTGAAAACAACAAAGCGCAGGACATAGTAGTGCCAAGTCCTTTTTCTCCAGTCAGGAACATAAGTGGAAAACTGTCCCATATTCCTTCGCTTTCCACATTAAAATCAGCTCAGCTCCGTGTTCCCCTTCAAAGCCAAGTGCCTGTACTGAGCTCAAGCGAGGGCCTTGATTAGGTCCTCAGCAGACACGCGTTGAGGGCTTTCGTCACGTTTAAAGACCCGTAGGCTTTTGCCTGTGTGGCCGAGTCCATTTCCTCCACAAATCTCCTCCGAAGGGCTCCCCCAAGCCAGCGAAGTGCTTAAGACCCGTGCACTATCAAAGCGGGACCCCTAGCTCCAGAGGCGGCCTGTATTCGCACGTCCACACAGCCGGTCGCGAGTGCACGCACGCTCCAGCTTCCAGTCTCCCTGCCTGCCTTGTTGCGCTCTGAGTGAATCCCTGTAGGGATTCACTTTGCCTGGCTGTCCCACTCCCCCTCCCACCTACCCCACCCCCCCCACCTCTTCCGCCCTAGACAAAAGCCTGAGGCCCGCCCCCGTCTCGCCACACCTCGATCCTGACTGTAATCACCCCCCCCCAAAATCCCCATTCACCGCTGAGAGAGGCACAAGCTCTCCTGGGACTTTAACATCACAAAAAAAAAGACACTCCTACATGTGATTCATCTTAGTCCCAACGGACATGCTGAGGCAGGCTCTGTGTTTGTGTGAGTGGGGTGAGCCTGTGTGTGTGTGTGTGTGTGTGTGTGGTGTGCGTTTGTGAGGGGAGGGCGGTGGTGAGAGTGGCTGGAGGGATCTAGGTAGTACAAAAGAGTGAAAAAGGGGTGAGTGGGAGGGAGACAGTGAAAGAGGGGGGAAATTAGGTAAACATCATTGATGAATTAGCTCCCTTCTCCCCTTTCCTCCTCCCAGGCCCCTGAGAGATGGAGGAGGGGTGGACAGCTCCAATTTCCAGAAGCACTGGAGCGCCTAGCCATCAGAGAGGAAAAATTCTTTATATTCTCTTACTGAAAGACTAAGCCTACATCTACATTATTATTTTTATAATTATTATTATTATTATTGCATATAGAAGTAGTAGCAGCAGTAGGTTGTTTTAGCTGTAGTAGTTACAGTAGAGGTAGCAATAGGGAGTAGCAGTAGTTCTAGCACATTTTGCACTTAGGTATAGGTATTATCAGGTTTGGTAATATTTCATGTTATAAGTTTTACTACTTCGCTCTACTTGATGTTCTCAAGTTTTACTTCAGACCTCCATGCTATACATACTGCAAACAGTATGGCAAGTAAAAGCAAAAAACCTTGGCTGGCCCAATAAATGAAAGGAAGAAAGAAAAGCATCTTTCTGCAGAACAAAACCTTTTATTGCTGTTTATAAAGCGAAGTGGCTGTACTTGCCCTCGGGCACTCAGCTCACTTTTAACCTCTGCCTTTGCTGGTTGGCTCAAAGAAGGAGTAGCTGTGACCTCACAGTTGGCACCGCCATTTTCTTTCATTTGATAATTATGTTTGTTAGTACTTTTTATTCCCACTCCTAACCTTTACACTTTGTAATCAAAAGTTAAATGGCTTCTTCTGCATTAAGGTTGCTCTTTCCACAGGCTGAAATTCAAACCTCTCTCCTGAAGTAACGCTCACACACATTTCATAAACTTCCGCACAACGGGGAACATGGATGCAGCAATACTCCAAGCTCCATCTTCTAGCCCTAGAAAGGATGTATATTGTCTGGGAGGCAAAATTGTTTTTTTTTGCAGTGAAGGCCTCTAAACACAGAAATGTAGCAGACACATTGTGCTACTGTTAGCTCTACCTGGGTATAACAGCAGCGAATGGGGGAAGTGCTTGTAAGACACAGAAATAGATCAATGTTATCTTTCCTTTTTATTGAGAAATACAATTTAAAACTGTGAAAACAGCCAGCATTGAGCCTGATTCATCAATGCCTTTTGCACATGTTAAGTTCCAAACAAGCAATTCCAGTGGCATGATTTGGGACTGGAGCAAATGAACAACCACAACCAATCAAATGCTGTCTTTTCTTTTGTGCACCAGCAGAACGATTTTGCACATACTAAAGGCCCTGTATTTTGAAGAAGACTTTACAACAGATTGCATTGGTAGCATAGGAAATATCTAATTAGTTGGTGTGAAAACCATCCATCAAATGCAACTTTTCTCACGTGTCCCAGAGCATGATTTTCCAAACTTGACTACATCGGTATCTGCAACACGATAATTAATCACTGTCGTTGAAAAACACTTGTCCTCTTGCAATTTCCAAATTCAGGAATCTTAAATAGCTGTATGTGTGGGACCAAAGCTTGGATGGCGGATATTTTGAATGCATGTGAGGACAATGATTCTTTCTCAGGCCAAATCATTCAGGTAGGGTTCTATCAAGTGTACTGCATGTCATTCCAACATGGACCATGGGGAAAAGATGAGATAATCTGTTAGGTGAAAAGGGGCATAAAAGGTCCTTGGCTCCATTCCATTACAAGCACGCATTAGCAGCTCGAGTGTTTCTTCTCCTTCTTCTTCTTCTTCTTCTTCATCGTTGTCTTTCCCTGACATGCCGCATGTACTGTGGGCTTCCAATTGCTAGGATACATCATGCTGCAATCCGGCCCCTGGGCGTCCTTGTGGGATTAAGAGTCTGATTTATGGACTGCTTTTTACCGGGAGGGGGTGGGGTGGGGGGTGGGGGCAAGCAGAGGCTCTTCTCACTTTGCACTGAATCAAAGAGCAGGCGCAGATGGGATTTCAACATGAAACCGTAGCCCCCGATTCGGCTTCCTCCCAAGACCTCTGGGTCAAATTAAGTGGGCCCTCTTCCTGTTGCTCTCACAGACGATTACGTGACACACATCTGTTAGCGGGCAGGGGGGGGGGTGCGTTCAGGACAGTAGCACGGCGCCCCCTGAGGGCTATTCCCATCACATTTCTGATGACCTTATGGGAAAATGGGAACACTACCCCATCACACCCCCCACCCCCCACCCCACCTCCCACCTATCACCCAGAGATAGAGCTGGGGTGTAAACTACTCCGTCGTGAACAAAACAAAAGGATCCCAGTGTTTTCTGATCACTGTTCTCAGAACCATGCTTGAATTAGTCATGCTACTTAGCGTTTAATGGCATCGATTAAGACAGACTCGTTGCTCAATCCAATGTTTTCTTGTCTGTCAAGCCCCCCCACCCCACCACCCCACGAATCCACAAAAGGTGATATAACACCCATAACACCCCACCCTACAGGAAAACAAATGCATTCCAATATTTTCACTTCCCGCTTGTCAGAATTATGCAAAAATTAGAAGTAATGTTTAGCGTTTAACTGCATTGATTAAGGCTAACTAGTTGCTCAGTCAACCGTTCAAGGCCTAAAACAATTGATTAAATAATCGATTGAGCTTGACTGACACAGCCTCCCCCTGCTTCAAGATATTAATTTAAAAAAAGATGAACAAACACATTTAATTTTATCCTACTATTACCACAGATGAAGACATGACAGCATGTTTCTCTCTTCAAGGACACAAGTAAATAACAGACCGGTGATGTCATGACTGGATCAGTATTCAGTTAGCAGCTTGGTTCAGCCTGATTAATTAGCAGCACTTGGAACAAAAATGTGCACACAGAGTGAGCCCCTAAGATCAAGGTTGAGAAACACCATGCCACTGTGTGACCACTTCCAAACCGCCACAGCCGACATGCACATGGGTGAAATTATCAAGCACAGTGTGCAGTTAAGCAAACATGAAAGCCATACAAATTTTTCAAGGTTCATTAAAGTCAGGAAAGTAAGACGTTTTAAGTACTTGAAAGCAGGTTTAAAGTAACAGTGTTTTGTGGGCGTTTTAAGGCATCTGTGTCCTTGCCTTAAATAAACAGAAAGCAAGGCCCACATTTCATATAGCTGGTTTCAAACACAGCATAAGTGCTTTAAGCAAGCATTTTTTTTTTTGTTTCTTTCCTCATTTCGTATACAACCCAATGACTTTGGCAGGAGCAAAAACCAAGTGGGAATATTGTGAAAGGAATGGAAATGTTATGCTCAGTTAAATTCATAACTCAAAGATAAGAACACAGATTATGTATTGTAATCTATCAAAGAAGTTTAAAATTCAAGAGGGTCAATGAACACCACAGTCCAGACTAGTACAGGCAAGTGGTGATTGACCCTTTAATAGTTTCTCTTTTTGGCAGGAATAAGATGTGTTTGACTTTATACTGTGTAGCTTGATATGGAACCACCATAGCAACCATTACATTAACCTCAGTTGCCCAGTGATTCTAAAGGCAGCTCATGTATTAATATGAGAATAGAGAATTAAGATTTTGGCACACTGCCTCTGTGTTACATTTTTTCCCTTACAGTCTGCATTGTTTTCTCTGTATTTTTCTTCTATCACCGACAGACATATTCTTTGAGAAGTTGGCACAAGCTACATTTCTCTGCTCTCCTGTTGTCTGTATTTGTCATGATTCTTCATGCACATTGGCCTGCTTATTTTAATTCAGGGAAAAAAAAACCTCTGTTTTGGGAAGTAAGTTTATGTGGGCAAGAACAATGCAGCTTAATGAGGAGAGTTGGCATTCTCGTGATTCATTGTAGGAATAATTCGCTCCTTTTCTAGAAAACCCTTTGATCAGGCTATGCTAACTACTTTGGCAATTGTCATGATTCAGCTGCAACTGAAGAGGCTGGATATCTGTTAGCATGACAAATAATGGATGCAAATGATGCTCCCAGCGTGGAAAAAAAAATGCTAATTTACTTACAGGGGAAATTTGAATCACCACTACTTTCAGTCTCTGTGTGTCATGGCATGGATTTGATAGCTGGAAATGTAAATTTCAAACATATGATAAGTTCTCATTAGGGCCTGCTGGATTGTGATGATTATGTAAACCATTCCAGGAGCTTCCATCTTCACAGTCTCATATCCATGAGAATCCTTCATTAAAGCTCCAAACTCTTCGGCGTCTTTCTTCTTTAGAATTATTCTTCTCAGAATAGGAGGTGATGTTTCAAGTTGGACGTCAAGATTCTTGCGGCTCAATTTGCAGCCTACGCCAGTAATGTGAGTGCTGTGTGAGATTAATCACTGGGGGGATATTACTAATGCAGTAGCCTAGGTTCACCCACTCCTACTGTTTACTACGTGTCCCTTCCTTGATTGGATTCAAGTCATGACTGTCCTCTTTCTCTGTGCTCTGGATGTTAGATGTCGGCTTGTTCGGTCTGCTTTTACTCTGCTACCCTACACCAGACTCTACAAACCATCCTACCCCGTTCCGCAACCCTCAATGTTGTTTCCAACAAAGCAGAACACGGATCGACACGTGAGGATCTGCATGAAAAGGTTAAGATGTTGAGTCTTAAGCTTCAGCCGCGCTGTTGATCTTGAAATGCCTGGCAGTTGAGAAACTCTTCCACGACTTTGTCTGGGGAAAAGATGAGGGAACCGCACTAACGACACAGAGAAAGCATTCATCTTTTCACATATGCCCTTAAAGGGCCTCCATGATGGAGCACACGCATTTTTCTTTGCCCTATAAATCCACAAGCATGCCGACACTGCAGGTTATGGTCTTCACGGGGCAGAGTTAAAATATGCACACAAATGAAGGGTAGACCAAACAAGAGAAGTGATTAAGTGTGTTTTCAAGGGCTGAGCCACAACGAAAACTACACAAAAAACTCTGTAAAACACTACAAACGCTGGAAAAGCCTACAAAGTGTAGATATCTCTTTGGGATAGCTACTGCTATTGATCATCAAAAAATCTTTCCCTTTTTATGTATTTATTTCTTTGACAGTGCATTTGGTATTGATTTTAATAGTGAAAGGATATAAAAATAATGTGGCTGACTTAAAGTTTTGTAATATATAAATACTTGATAGCTTTTAAATAAAAAAAAAAATTAAACCTGGGTGCATAATATAGGGTATCTTTTTAAAGATAAACAGACTATTATTCTCAAAAGCTCAACTATTCATACACTATCAATCCCTTTCTTAAATGTATTCTTTGTATTTTTTAATACTTTATCATTTTTTATGCTTTCCTTGGAAAAAAAAAACATGATGCCTGGAGATTAATCTCTGTTATGATTACTATTAATAGAAGTACACAGCACATCCTCTATTTAATATTTACAAGGTCAAACCTACATTCATGAACATAGACCTACATTTTATTTTTGTTAAGTTTATTTTGTAGTAGCATTGGGAGCTCAGTTCTAAAACCCAAATGACAAGAGGAGGCTAAACCTTAGGCAAAAACCCAAATGCTCTCACAAAAAAAAAAAAAAAAATGTGGACACTTTTTTTCTTTGTTTTCTTTAGTCTGCTCAAATATACATGACACACAGACTCACTAAGGCCTTAAGATCTTGATGTGAAAAGGAAATATCACTGCGAACATGACGTGTCGACGTCTCTGATTTCTTTAAAAACAAGAGCCTGAGTTCTCTGCGGTAGAAGCTAGCCAGAGGCGATAGGTTGTTCGGCTGTGTCATCATGCCGCGTCTGAGAGTTCAAAGATAGGGAGCGGCCATGAAAACCAAGGCAGAGCCCCCTCTGGGCATGTGACCGATTTGTGGGGAAAAAAAATAAATAAAATAAAAAAATCCAGTATCTCAACTCCTGTCTTCCCTTACATTTCATCTGAATTCTCCTACTGACCCTTGTGGCTCTTCCTGTCCTTGAACGTCTTTCATTTCCAAAAACACATTTAATTTTCCACACAAAAAACAAAAACCAACAAGCAGACCAGAAAAGAAACAGGATTAGTGCTACTCAGGGTAAGGGGGCCTACCAAGCAGGCTGAGCAAAAATAGAAGTTGAAAGATTATTAGTATTCATGGAAAACATGCACAGGGACTGCACCAGAGAGGTAGAGGCATCGACTATTTTTATCAATTTATTTCCTCGTAGGCCACACACGGTCTTGATATACATAATAGCTGATTTCCAGGAAAATATATCCATCTTTTTGTGGACGGACTGATAATGCAACAGGGTCAAACTGGATCAAAACTATAAATGAGGCCAATCCTACACTACAAACCCAATACTGCTAGAAGGTAGTGGAAGGAATTCATCAATACACCATACACTACACGGAAAGAAAGTGTTCAAATGAGCTGGTTTGCTGTACGACATGACAGGTAACAAAGCAAAACTGCAGAGACACTTAAGCGATTTCTGCGCTGAGCACCGATCAATAACAAGGTGGCAAAAAAAAACAGTAGACCTACTACAACTACAGGCGCGTTATCAATGATAACAGTAATGATTTTTCTGGCTCAGTCTAGACTTTATGTTGAGTTGTGTGAGTCTCATTTCTAACATAACTCTGAGAGGTGAAAAGTTACTCACACAATAAAGTGGAAGAGTACAAATTGAGAGCAAACCTTAAGTTTTGGAAAATGCTTGTTTGAAAAAATAAAAAAAAAAAACCTTTTTTTTCCCTATTTCACCACAAACCTACCCCAGGCTGCAAGAGGAAGTGACTGCAAATTAGACTCCTCTTATTCATTTGGCAACTAGCTTTTGCTGTATTGGTTTCAGTAAAGATAGAACAGCAACAGTATACTCAAGTTCTTCAAAATGTGTTTGATTTAATCTGGCCCACTTTGGGTATAAAGTCCTATTTCAGGGAGAAACTTGTTATCCCACTCTATTAATGATTAACTATGATGAATCACAGTCTCTTAGTGGTGGGAACTCCAACAGTCAGCCAATTAAAAGTAATTCAGAAATCCTGAAGCGGAAATCGAAAGCTTTCACCCTCCTTTCACTAAATTTAATCATAAGGTAAGCTGAGGGCTTGTCACATGCAGACGAGGCTCTGCAGTAGTCTGGGGGTTTAATTCAAAAGTGAAGTCAAACACCCACAAGCCCTACTCACAGATATTTATGTCTACTAAAGGCCAGTGTGTGTGACTAATGAACTTGTCAAAGGATGTTAAACTTTGAGAACCAGAGCACCTACACTCTTCTGCCTCTGGATAATGATAAGTTAGAAAATTAATTATTGAGGCAGGGTAGTGCTTGTGCTGACCGTGGCTGGTAGCCTGCATGACAATCTGTGCGTAATTGGCCTTAGGGTCAGCAAAACAAAGGTGTAGGGTTTTTGGTCAGCGTGTTGACCTGCAATCCCCCCCCCCACCATGCCACTGACCAATGAGTCTGCTGGTCAACATATCTCCTGCAGGATGTCTGCGATAGCTGCACATAATCTGTGGGCCCCTAAGAGAAATGACTGCGCAGCTCAGCTGGGGGATTTTACAGCCCACGGTAGAGCAGTCTGGAGCCAGGTTACAGTCGGCTCCATCCTGAGCTGGCAGAGAATGGCGCAGCAATAAAAAGGATTTACAGCTCTGATTAAGCTTCCAAATTGGGGAACGAGGGAAAAAAAATGTGGGTTAAGAGTAGCTAAAAATGAGGGAGGAAAAATGTATATTATGCACTACTGTAAATTCTCTTTGCTCCTCATTACTGAAAAGAGTGTGCTGAAGGACAGTCACAATTACAGTAAGTGATTAAAGTTTAACTGATTATAACTAAAACAAAATAATATATGATATTTAAAAAAAACAATAGATTGCAGGTAGGCACCATGTAAAGGTATGTGTTTGTGGGTCCACTGAATGAGCCAGGCCTGGAACTCAAGCTCAAGGCAATTGCATGCTGCAGTAAGACTGAGGGAGAGATTGGCTCGGCCCTGCTCTGTAGTGACCTATACTAGCCAGCTGGGCACCTGCAGGTTTGTGAAATGGACACACCTTGAATCTGCAGAGCTCAAAACACTGGAGACAAGACAGCCCATAACTAGAAAGATAAGAGTGGACCTGATAGCGTAGATTAATTTCAAACTGTAAAAATGGATAAAAGTATTTAAAAAATGGAAATATGAGACAATATGTAGAAACCAGCACTTGGATGGGGTACGTCAAACACGTTGTGAAGCATGAAAACTTGGATGCTGACGCACCGTACTGTGGCAGTAAAGAGGAAGAAAACGTCTCAGTGTGATCAATACCGTGCAGCCGTGTCATATGGGTCGCTGACCGAGCAACCTCGCCAAGACGGCGAGTGAAAAAACCTTGATTATGAATTACAGAGATTTACTGTGATCGATACGTTTCCTTTCAGCACAGCGCGATTGCGTTAACCTTAGCCTAGGCAGCGCTGCTGCGTGATGCTAAGTCACATATTGTTTTTGACAGGCACGTTTAACCTTATTTAACCATAGTGATATCCATTTATATCACAGGTCTATGAAAAACAGTTATAATCTTACACATTTATAAAAAATACAGTTTGCTATTTTTTTGTCAGGTAGCAAGAACTAATGGATGGCGCAGAACAATTATCTGATGATGGAAACGCTAGATTCATTAATTGAGCTGTGTCTGCAATTTGAGACAGTGAGACAATTTTCACAGTCATTAAAGCACAAGTTTGAGCAATTTAACAAACTTAAGAGCATGGCTGTGTGCAGGAGCCACACTGACTTGACAGGCTTTTCTCTTTGAGAATGTCCTGTGTCATTTTCCCTTGCCCAAGTCATGGAGAACATATCCATTTTTCACCATCTTTCTTTGACTGCATACCTTACATGAAGCTGGGTATTTCATGGATGTCATGACATTTTTTTTTGTCTCCATTACATATTGCAATGTACTGCAGTACATCTCTCAGACATTTGTCTTTGATTTGACTTGTTGTTGCAGAACTAGGGATGAATAAACCCAGTACCACAGACACGACATCAGCTGAAGTGTCTGCATAAGCAGCTGCAGTAGTATTTGATCATATCTTCCAGCTACCGTCTGAGCTGTCTACTGCACACATGCAGATGCACACACTTGATACATACATACATACATTTTCCCAGCACACTCCAGTTCATTCATTTTTCTACCTCCTGCCACCGCTGGGAAGCAATGATGATGATCAAGAGAACATATGCTCAGTGCGATGTAATATGCCAAATGTGTTCACCCCCGTCGGTGGTTTTCACACTCAGGTAATTCACCTATCCATTAGCCTGTCCTCAGTCACCGCACTTCATCTCGAGAAAGTTGGTGAATTTGAGGACGCCCCCTTGACCTTTGAGAGGACGCGGACATGTAAGTGCCGTGAAAGAGACTGAATGCCTCTCCCCTTCCTGCCGGGATGGTCCCTTAATTAGAATCCTAATGATCACCACAGTGACGCTCAACCTTTGGCGTCTGCCGCGTGGTGAGAAGCCGATGTCGTCCTTCTATTCTCCCTGAGCTCAGATCTGACACCCCCCACCCCCCAACCTCCGCCACCCCCACACCCGCCGGGCCCCCAATCCCCTCCAACTCTTGTTTTGCTCCAAGACAAATAGGCTTTCTGCTCCCTGACCTATATAAGATGCACTGCCACTGCTTTCTGACTCGGTGACACGCAATTACATTCTCTATCAGGGGGAAGGAAAACACGGGTGCAGTGCGCGGCGCGGCGGAGGGCTGGGTCAGGCAGAGGAGGAGAGATTAACGCTCCTCCGCCGCTGCCAATGCATGTAGCTTCGCACCTTGCGAAACACAGCTTTGTTTTGTTCTCTCCACTGACACCCTGCCAGGCAAAAAATCTGCAGAAATCACACAAACCTGTAACGACATGTGGCTGGGGAATCCCATGGGCTGCGTTATTTACAGAGGCTGGGGATAGCCACGGCGTGGTCACCCTAATAGGTCTGTTAATAAACACCCGGAACGTGTTTCACACCTTAAAGACACTGCAGCACCATCTTACACATTATATATATAGTATAGTGAATGCATGCATATTAGCACACACCCCCTCAAGTTCTTCAAATACTCCTGTACAAAAACATCTCTATGACGACAACAATAATTTCAGCAAAAAGCATGACTGACTCATGGGCAGTGACAGAGAGTTCCCTGGAGATGTTTAATAGGTAGATATATCCAGCAAGAAACTGCCATGAATCGGTTCCATTCACTTGTCAGTACATAACTATGAGCCTGACAAGCTAATGTCTCCATTGAGATGTGATCTCACCCAGCTTCTGGGCTGTTCTAATAATAAACCACTGGCCAGTTACAATTTGTTGAAGAGGCTATCGAGGGCTGTGAAGTTATCTATTAAATTAAGTTTCTAATAAATGTAGAGAGAGGCAAAATTTTCTGGGATACGGAAATCTACCTTCAGGAAAGTGAGGGCACCAATCATCTTGCAACCAGTCTATACCAAAAAAGAAAAAAAAAATCATGCATATTCTCCAGATGGTCAATAAGAGATTGAATGTCTGGAGTCTAGACTAATTAAATAGTAACCCTGCTACATGCTGCTCTATAATCTACGTTTGGCCTCTAGCAAGTTAGCCATCCAGTTAGCGATTAGATCTGCTCCATGCAAAACATGTGTATGCCCTCTTCATCCTCTTAGGCCTCTGAAATCAATTTGCCTGCTTCTTCTTTTGCCTCCCGACAGTGCCAAAACGGGCATGACAAGCACTAACATTCTGTCTGGTGCGACTGTAATCACTTATTGTCTTGTTTTGTTGGTTTTGCTACTATTCCAAGCATGACCGGACTTACGGTCGTCAAGGCAGAAGACATTGCAGCTTAGAGAAAATTAACAATTCACATGGAGGAACCAGAGCCCCCTTGAACAAAAGCACCACGGTAGGCCACCCGAGGCGCCGGCAGATTTGAAGTCGAGTCCCATGAAGTGGCAGAGATTGTAACCGCGATGACTCAAACAGGAACAATCCAAGGCGGTTACTCAGGCCTGGAGCAACAAGTATCCAGCACGGAGACGGATGGCGGCAGGGCCGTGCAGTGCAACCCGCTAACTTTGAAGTTCGGCGGGGGGCCGAGCATGCCATGCACTTTTAAACCACAGGGAAGACTTTTCCGGCCATGTTCAGACTGCTAAATGTGGAAAACATGGTTGATGGAGTTCACACATGATGCTTCTACGGCACGCACCTCTCCCCTCCTGATGGTCAGTCTCACCACAGTGCACTTTCTCACTGAGGAATTCTGAGAAGAATTATAGTGCGGTTTTACAACTGCTGTGAGCTTCTGATAACAGCGTACACATGCATCTTGGAGGACTTAGCTTAAAAGGCAGTTGAAAAGACATGCTACTATTTAGAAATAGGTGCTATATAGCAAAACTGAGATATTTGTATTCTGCCATGCTAAGCAAATCCAGCTAACTAGCTAGCCAGCAAAATATTGACAAAATATGAGGGAAACATTCTGGTGGAAAAAAAAGATCAGGACATCACAGTAATTCAAATGGCTTGTCCTTACAATGGAGCAGAAAAAGGCTTCTTTGCTGACTGAGAAACATGCAAGGTACAAAGAGATGTAATGAAGTGTTATTCAGGGGTGCAAAAGCAATTTGCTGGATTCGTTTAACAATGCATTCGGCTTGGACCAAATGAGCTGTATACTACAGTCTTGGGCCAGGATTCCTTAATTTTTTCCCCTTACGATTAAATAAGAGTGATATGCTCTCTACAAGAACATTGTAATGGGTTCATTTTCATAATTACTGAACTCGCCAAACTCTGTTGGTGAGGGTGAAAACGAACACATGCATTTAATTGTGAGGACACAAGTTGACTGAATTTCCGGCTTGTTTTTTTTTTCTATTGTTCCTGCTCTTCATGCTCAGTTTGTGCTCCATAGGCCCAGAATGCAACAGCACGTCACTGTGAAGCTAAAACAGATGTAGCTAGTCCGATATAAGCTGGCAATCTGGCATGTTGTCCACGATGAAAAGGACCAAACGTACATGTTGTATGATAAAGCCGAGGCTGGAGATAAGAGGTGAACGAGACTGTGAGTCAGTTGTTGCCGTTAGTAAAGCGTGATAAGTTTTTCAGGCGGTTTAAAGGTTATCGCGAGGGAGTGGGTTTGAGCGCGGGTACCACTTGAGCGAAGCGCAGGAGTTACACATGAAAGGTTCAGAGTCATGAGTGCCATTTGCCCCCACTGCTCACCTCACATGCAGTGTGTCATGGGTAATCGCCTGACATAGAATCTCTCATCCAATATGTGTGAGAGGAAAAGCAGACGCTGATAAGCATGTGCTGCTCTTTGTGTCACTAGAGATTTTTTTTTTTTTTTTTATTTTAACCTTGATTTTTCCCAACCCAAGCTCAGCTGAGCTTGTTGACCTTGCTGCAGGTGCCCAGGCTGGCCATTTGGGCCTCACCAAATGTGGTGAGACCAGAATTCAAACCCCCTACCTCAGGGCTCCCAGGTGAATGTCTTGCCCTGTGACCCACCCAAAGGGTTTTTTTTTTTTTTTTTTTTAAAAAAACACACATGCTGAGTGCATAGTACTGCCTTCCTTTATACATCCAAATGTTTGTATTTCCTCTACAGAGAGGTGCAGTTTCACAAAATAAAATCTCATCTTTAAGCACACATATGATGCGGGATACCTTTCAAAGAACGCATGGCTGCACCATCTGTTGCCTGGTTACCTAACCTTGACTTCCTCCTTAAACCTACACTCTGAGAAGGACTTGTGATATTGCTTTCAATCACTCTGAGGTCAGATTATATTGTTACCACTGTAACAGTACAGTGGACTAGCCTTTCAACTACCTAGTATAATCACACTGCACGCACACCTGCAATACATACACATGTACATATGCACATGTACTCACACAAACACTCACTCATCTGCACAAACACACACACACACACACTCTCTCTCACACACACACACTCACGCACATACATATTAGCACGCATGCATGCAAACACTCTCACCCACACACACACACACACACACACACACAAATCAAAGTGCACAGAGCAGGATTGATTTCACTTTGAGACTGCTTAATGAGCATGGCGGAGGAAAGCAATATGGATGGATGGATGAATGACCGTTGTCCACAGGGAGGTTTAATGACTCCACTGACTGAGAAGATGCCTGCTTAGTCTGATGAGTGATTACTGCTGGAGTGCATTGCCTCACCTTCATAAAAAGAAAAAAAAAAGACATATTTACAGCTCCCTGTCAGAGTTTTTGATAGAAAGCATCCTTTCCAAATTATTTCACTTAAAAAATCATTGCCATTTAGTGAACTTTCAGATCCTACCATTAAATGAACCACAGGTGTTTTTGTTTCTGACAATAGCTCATTCTTCTTTGTGAAGTAGCCCACAAGGCCTTTGATTGATGGTATTAACATGAACAACTAAAACCACATCCAAGAATTAAGAGGTCTGTTAAAAAAAAACAGCAATATTGCATTTGCATTATAATACTATAAAATACCTACACTGAAGATTTTTCACTTTGTGCTAAGAAATAATGTGGATGACTTTGCTACCCTGGCATTTGTCTTCACATACAAATGGCTGAAGCACCATATTTAGACAGTGGTTCACTGAATGTGTCATATAAAGTAAGGAGATAAACAGTGTCATGCATTGTTTATGTTCCATGCCTTGGGAAGAGAATACGTTTTTGAAAATCAAAGATGGCTTTGTCACACTGAGGACTACCGAAGAAAAAGAAAGCAACAAAGAAAACACCTAAATGCCTCACAACTATAAAGTAAGTGTCGACACAAAGTCTTGTAAAGAAAATACTGATACAAACTGAGGTGTCCAACACGTGACACAAAAATAGGAATTTTGAGTGTGGCACTTTGCTGCTTTTTGGGTGGGAGAAAAAGATATCTTTGTTTCCATAGTCTTTAGATCACGAGTGTAGCCTTTTGTTCCCACGTTCCCATGGCGACAGGCTCAAAAAACTACCCGCCAAATCACCATAACAACCGGCTGAAAAGAAACATGAGGGATGTCCCTGCCAGTAAGCGAGGAGGCCTTGAGAGAAAGACTCCCGTCCTCTGGCATCTTTCCACCGTCCACTCCTGAGCCCTCAAATTCACACCCCATTATGACTCATCTGAGTATGCACCCCGAGAGCAGCACGCAACTCCCAACAACTCACACATCCTCTTCATATTTTTACTCCTGACTGACTGTAGCCTGCGTTCAAACTATACAGCATTCATCGATATACGTCCGACTTCCGCTCTGACCGACCAGTCGTATCTCGAAATGGACGTAAGTCGGACATATGTGGGCATGGCAAAAGAGAGCGAGAACTGAGAGAGATGCTGTGACGTACACAATGCCGGGAAATCGTCTGAAGGTCACTATTTAACACATGCAGCTGTTAGCATTGGCGGACATACGACCAAGCATTATTTTTTATATTTGCATATATTTTTTCTTTATTTTTTCAAATTTATACAGCACTTTTTTCAGCCATATTTATGGATGGTAGTAAGTCAAATATGTCGTACATTGGGGAAAGGCTATGCTTTTTTAATATAAAATAATGAATATTCAACAATTTCCAGCCCTTTAGGGGTTTCGGGGCATCAAAACTAATACACTCTCACGTCTCATTACTTGCCTTTATTTACCCATATGTAGCGTAACTGAGTGCAATCGGTTGCATCGTTTATGAAATCCCATTCGCCGTGATGACCTAGGGAATCAAGTTAGGTAGAGAATGAAAGGGAGTGTTTAGCCAATCAGACGAGAGGCAGGGAGGAAGGAGAGCTGTGGTAGGCGGTTTTTGTGGGAACTTGACCAGGACAATGGGGTTACCACCCACACTCCATAGCCTACCATGAATACTATGGGATGTTTACTAACAGTAGGGTATTGGGACCTTTGTGGAGGAGACCCTCATACAGTGAATTAATTCTCAAAGCAAATGATATCTAATAGATCAGTGCAACATCAACCCTCAGCAATAAATGTTGGGTTATGACTGGACTGTTTTCAGGCACCTACCAATAAAATATATAGTCAAGTCAGTGTTCAAAGTGTAAATTGCATTTACTGAAGGAAGCCAGACCAGAAGACACAAAAGGGGTCAGTTTGCAAAGCCAATAAAATAAACATTGCTTCACAATGACATTATGTTTAAAAGAAACTGCCACCCCAGCACAAATAAAGAAGCAGCCCATGTAATCTGAATTAAGATGTCAAGCGCACCTGCTGCCACACGAAAAGCAGCCTGACATTACTCAGAGACCAGTTGTGTCTAAGGCTGAATTTAAAGAATCCATTTGCCTGCAAATAGAATGTTCTGGCAGAAGATTGTGAGTTTTCATTTGTGAAGTCAATTACACTACAATCCAGCAGATAAATTGCACTTTTTTTTGGAGTTCATGCTCTAACCAATCAGAGGCAATTGACTGTACAGAAGGGTGACATGTCTTGAATTAAATTTACTGTGTAATAAAACACCTTTAATTTTGTTTGGCGTTTCTTCCACTTGGGTTTTAATCATTTCTTAAGCGAATCTTGCTGTAATGATACGCACTTTAGATGTGATAGAAGTGGAAAAAGAGCAGCCTCATGAGGCTTAGTTTGGAAATGGAACACAGGGCCTACATACAGATTAAAACCCTAATCTCACGAGGCGGGGTTTAGCTGCAAGGAGGTCACAAGTATTTGGGGTCTTGGAACGGATTGGTGGGTTTATGTGCGCACACGTGTGTGTGTGTGTGTGTGTGTGTGTGTGAGAGAGAGAGAGAGAGAGAGAGAGAAAAGAGAGACAGTCAGAGAGAGACTGCAGTATGGCAAGCCCATATGTACATGATGTTCCTGACCAAATTAAATTTGGCACAAACACAACAATCGGCGATGCTGTTTGTTCTGCTAAATGAAACAGGGGCAGAGGATCTTGCATTATGGTTTTAATGTGTTGCGCCATTCTAAACAGCAATGATCAGAGAATGACTGGCAAGAAAAAGCTGCATCAATATCACAACTATCAGCTCCTTAAGCAATGGCACTGCAATTTCCAAGCCTGTGTCGCAGGGGTTACAACACTGTTTGGACTTGTTTTGATGAGAGCCATTCAAAGGGGCCACTGAGATACTGAACCAGCTGTAAACAAACCTAACAGAACTGCTTATATTAAAAATGATGGACTATAGGATATAATGACACTATGTATGAGTGGGAGCATATTTTAACCAATGATTGTGCATTGTGGAGAAGAACGAAACCTTTTGCATGGTACGGACGGTAATCGACAGCAACTTGTAGCTCCAGTCATTTTTAGCGTCATGACACTGGAGACAGAAGAGAATCAGATCTGTATGTCCGTCAGGCCGTTTCACGGTGCTCCAAGAGACACACCCAGGCAGATGGGACTGTGCTGTGGAAATGTGGGGTTGATAATTTGGCCTTCTTAGCATTTCCAACAGCGTCGGTGTGATCAGCCTTGCTATTCAGAGCATTCTCTCACTGAAACCCTCCCCTCCACTGCATGCTACCTGCTACTCAACATTACGCCTTATTCCCCCAGGTGAAAGCCTGATGGTAATAAACACCTTGCAGCTATCATTTTCATACCATTATGGAGCTAATGTATGCTTAGGGTTAACCTTTCACTCACTTAGATTTTGTTTGCTGAATATGCAGCTTGTAGAATATACAAGACGTGTTGAGAAACCTTTGCTGAATGCACTTGGGGACAACACAGCCTCCCGTGGAATTTGGTGTCCCTTGCTCTGCTTGTCCATATCAGTTATGCAGTTTGTTCTGGGACGCACTTAAATTATTAAAATGGTGGTTATATTCTGAGCTAGCTGGTTTACTATGATCACAAATGTCAATATCATATTATATTCACAAAATTGTTCCACAGTGTGGCCTCAAATGAAATGAACTGAGTAGTTATTCTATTAAGAGCAGGGTATACCAATGAAAATTATATGTGCACATTATTTTGATTGACAGATATTTTTAAATTTAAACTTTCATAGAGACAGTCAAATGAGAGAATAGTACATAGATATAAATGCCAAAGTACAAGTATCTTATTTTTACATTAAAAATAAAACCAACTGTTTTTTTTTCCACTGCTGCAGCTCTTTGGTAGAACACAATTTCAAAAATTAAATCTCGTTCCTTCAGTCAGTACTCTAATAGTAGTGTTCTAATGCAAACCTTGATGCCTGAATATTCCATGTCTTGGGAATCGCAATAGCAACAGCAACAGCAATGGGCTGTGTGAGGGTGAGAAGAGAGTGGAAAGAAGGAAATTATTCAGTTACAACAAGAGCAGGGGAGTCAGGGTCTTTGGCTCACATGGGCCCTGTGAGCCATTGTGTTTTTATATAGACGGATTTAATACCTGTTGTTATTTGCAGAGAAAGCATTAGCCGTGAGCACGTGCGCGTATGCGTATGGGATATGTGTCTCTGTGTGTGCACATGCGTGTTGTTTGTATATGTCTTTGTGTGTTTGAGTGCATGGTGTCTGTGTGTGTGTGTGTCTTCGCACATAAGCTCTAGGCTCGCGACCATTCTTGTGGTTCTATTCTATTCCAAGTCCCTAAGATGTCACCCGTCATCATCACTCTCCATTAGAGTCTCAGATGTGTGGGGGGGCGAACCCTGTGACAGACATACACGCTGAGACCAAGGACATTTAAAACAACCTTCTCATAGTGTCTCTGTTGAGACTCTGGCCTCTTAACCATTAGCGGTTTCTGCCTGACAGCCAACGATAGCATATACTTTCCTGCTCTCTCTGAGGAAAAATTAAGTTTGCTTAGGGATTGATTGGTTGGATTTTCTTTAGTCTGGCAGGCAGAGAGAAATACACCCTGAGAAAATCCCACTATGCATTGGTAGTGCCAGCTATGTTTCTCTCAGAGCTCTGCGCTGAATAACTTTAGCTAAGATGGAGCACAAGCTCGTAAAATGGGCGTTTCTGCTTCGTTTGTGCATACTTAATTCTGTGATGAATATACTTCAAATATCTTTTAAAAAAAAAGCATACTACAATTTTGTGCATTCAGCACTCAACTTTGCTTATACAGGTGTGTTTCTCTCTACAATTCCCTGATTCCATCTCCTCTCCTTCAAAAGTCTATCAGTTGCCCTGGTTACCATGTCCTCTCCATCCTTTCTGTCAATACTACCCCTTTTCAATACTATTCAATCAATTTCTCTCAATTTATTTTTAAAAAATCAGATCTACTTGTACTGGTGTTTTGGTTACTTTTCATAGTGAGTCCAGACTAAGATAAAGTTAAATCAGCACTACTAGTTGGTTTAGAGCTTCCATCTACACTACCACACCTTCAGTGAGTACATTGAATTTGTTCTTACTATAGATTTTGATGTGTTTTGGAAAACTTGACTGCAGTGAAACAGATTATACAGAGTAAATTATTCAGTAAACCCTGTTTGTCATAACGACAAACAGTACAGGTGCCATATTTAGACCGAAGTTCCAGAATCACAGATGTCATGTTCTATAACGGTCTTCGATTCATAAAATATACAAACAAACAGAGGCCAAAACAGTAACAGATCATCTTCCAGGTTTAGAATTGAAGAAAGGCAAGATTTTTCCCCACCAAATACAGCAGAATTTAAGTTAGTTACCCTGCCATTGCAGCGAAGTCCCAATCATAATAAAAATGTTTTGGTGCTAACTATGGCATCATGACAAAAAAAGAAAAAACTTGCTCAAGCTGCTTGTTGAAGCAAAACATTTGTACACTCCCTACAGAATCTGGTGCACTTCCTGACAAATGCCTGGAAACAAAAAACAACCAAAATTACAGCTTTCTGCAAGTTTCCTCATCTACTTACACCCCACTGCAGAGCCCTACTGCTGTGACTCCAGTAACATTCTTTTTGTGTACACTCAGATATTTGGGGATTAAAGGGGGTTCCGTGTTAACAGGGATAATTTAACACAGAAAAAGCTATGGCAACGGAATAAAATAAGTGTTATATGAAGTGGGTTTGGATGCAAAGAAAGGCGATATTAACCTGGCTTCTCAATGCTTTGACTTTTTTCCCCGTTTTCTTGCCTCAAATGAGGTGGATAAAAGGAAACAATTCAAAGTCAATGCAAGGGAAGATTTCTTGATCTTTCTTTAGAGAGGCAGCAGATAAAAGGAAACAGACAGTGAGATTAAATATTCACGAAACTCTTACAAGCAGAGCATATGTTTTATTGATTGAGACAGAGGAACAATAGAGTCCATGGGTTTAAAGTTTTTAAGAGCCCCTGTAAGTGAACGCAACTTTAACAGAGAATCATTGCAGTCTAAAGGGGCCCCAAGACCATGGGTGCGTCTCATGGGCCGTTTTTCCCGGCACGCTACAAAGTACCGGGTTAATATGTTTCACTGGGGGCCAAATGGAGTGCATGAGAGAAAAGCTCAATTAGATGTGCATCTGTAGTCACAGGTTAGAGTGTTCTCTTTCAATTGACCACCAAGGGAAAAGTTTAAAACCAGCTTCAGTGTTGAAAATGGGCAAGAGAGGGCAAAGAAAATGCCGGAAAAACCACCTACGCTTGCTTTCGGATCAAAGCCGGAGACCTGGGAATACACAATGGTAAGCTTTATATATAAAAAAAAACAAAAAAAAAAAAACAGTTGCTCGTTTAGAGCCCGCCTTCTATGCTGCGCTGAGCATTGTTCTCTAATGGGTCATGCCAGAAGAGAGGTTTACATACTTGCTTCCGGTCCATTACCTTTTGAAAAACCCGACTGAGTACCTGTTCACAGGAGACCAATAGACAAGCCCACATGAATTCAGCCTTAGCGGTGCTATCTGCTACCGCTTTTAAGCCTGAACCTACATCCATTTGAAATGATTTGCATTGGGCGAGTGATGGTTCTGTGGATTTAATTTTTTTAATAATAATGTATAGCTTTTATCATCCCTATTCCTGGACAGTGTGTTACTTGGTGGGCGGGGGCTAAATTCACACAATAATGGGTTCCAATGCCTGTGCAGGACCTCGGTAGCCATGGAAACCTGTGTTATAGAAACTGCAGCATTGTAGGAGCAAGAAAAAAAAAACATCTATATATCACATGACTCATGATCAAATTCATAATGATTTCACATATAATTAATTTGGTTCCCATATAATTGGTTGATATATTTACATATTACACATGGTACACAAATCTGATATGGATACAAAATGCTAAAACATGATGGTTGTAAACAGAGATTTTTATACTTAAACATTTTAATATACAGTAAACCCCCCTCCATCACGGGGGTTATGTTCCAGACCCACCCACGATAAGTGAAAATCTGCGAAATAGATATACCCTATTTAAATACACCCTAGGCATGTTATTATAAGTTTTACGGTACTTTTAAAAGCATTTTAATGTCTTTAAACACACTTTTAAAACAATAGAAACATATTTAAACACATAAAAGATATTGAGCGGAAGACCAATAGAACAATGCTGCAGAATGCCGTGAAATGGCAAAAATATAAACGATATTAAAATTAATAGGCCTTACAGAAAAAACCACAAAATACTGGGACCGCAAAACTGAACCGCGATATAACGGGGGTTTACTGTATTATTTATTACTCATTACTGCATCAAAATAGCGATGTGCTGTATTACTACATTACTTTATAATACAGGTAATTCATAATATTACTTGTTGTATTAATTTGTGTTATTCTAACACTATAATGAGAGGCACTCCTTAGTGGGAACACAACCGACCTATCTCCAGTGAAATGCAACTTGGGAACTGTAGTTCCTGAAGTGACTAAGGCTCACACCCGCTTTGTTCAGAAGGACTGAAGTATGTCATTACTGTTAACAATACGTGTCATAGAAGCTTTTAATGTATTCGTTAATTTATTCTTTAGAATAATGAGAATTGGGAATTGTAAAGACAGTGTGGATTTTCTATACAAAATAACCATAAGTTTGTTGTATGCACAGAAGTCTTCTTTCCTCTAACTTTGTCTTTGTCCACAGTTAAGAAGCCAGACATGACTGAAGAGCTTGAGAAGGGACTCTCCTGTACTGGAGAACAGTCTGTCACATGACTTTTTCCCTCAAGGTAATGAAAGGTGTGAATGTGAGATTAGTGGCGTGAGACGTGACAGCTGTGGCTGTCCTCACTTCCGAGGAAGCTCTGGAGTGAGGGAGGCCGAGCCACCGAAATCGCTCACGCTGTCAATCTGACATCTCGAGCGACCGTGAGGATACCAGACAACAGCACACCCACTGCGTCCTGTCAAAGATGAACCCACTATGCTTGCTTTCAGGCTCTACAAAGGATTTTTAAAATAAAAAAAAATGTAGTTGTTTCAAAATCTATGTCAACCTTAAGTCATTCCACACTTGCCAACAACTTTTATATACGCTTAATTGAACAATTATTGAATATACTACTGTGAGGAATACACAACACTGAGACTCGTTAGTTACCTAATAACGGGAGATTGTGCCTGTCATTTACAGTAAGTCAAGGGCTGGAAGTTTGGGTGTGCAAAACATTTTAGGATTATTTGAGACTGTTTAATTACAGTCCGTCAATCTGCTAGCAAGAAGGTTCCATTAGTTACTGAAGGAAATCTTTCACAATGAAAATGCAAACATTTAAGTGTTCAAAGAAAAAAGCCAAAAATCCATTTAGAGAGTTCTAAATGCATGTGCACATGGCTACTTGGTATGTGTGTTTCATTTGATGGACATTTGTGATTTGCATTTTCTGCAGCAAGAACACTACCCTGGAGATGTGTCCCTGAGCGCTTGAAAGAGAAGCTATTTTGATGAGACATTCGCACATGTAGAAAAATAATCCCTACCCTCTCGCCCCATCGAGATTTGCATAGCTGCATACGTAATCATGTTTACAATCAAAGGGCTTCCATCATGGCTAGAGTTCCATGAGCTCCAGAAGCTCCATGGGATCGCTAAAGTGGCATTCCTGATGGTGTATTTTCATGTATGTTGACGGCTAAAGACATGTGAGGAGAGGCTTTGGAACAGATGAATGACTGAGAAGATGGCTTGTGAACTGAGGAGGGAACCAGGACTGGGGCGTTAACACTGGCACTGCTACTTCTTTTGTTCTGCGGAGCTTATGGGATGCACAGTGGACTAATTAAAAGAAAAGAAGAAAAAATCTAAAAACATATTTCCACATCTTTAGTTGGGGCTGGAGACACCATGTGACCTGTGTGCTGTTAGTAATCACATCATGACTCTGATCATATGACTTAAGGATGCATTTTTGCTAGGCGGGGGGGGGGGTGGGGCTCTCCATTATCGTTCCTTTGTATACAATCTCTGTGGGTGGCATGCAATGCTTTCATTCAAATATAAATCTTTGTCTGTAATAAAACAAAATCACTCATTTCACATGTGCCATGAAAAGTGAGAGTATTTTAAGATTTTTTTTTTTCACAAGAAAAAAGTTTACACATAATTTCTTAGAATACAAAACCAGGCTCCAAAATGAAGGCCTGCTAGGTGTGGGTAAAATGACTCTGGGGTTGGTTGATAATTTAGGATTTTTGTCTCACTATTTGTGCAATCAGTGTAATTTTCTAAAGTTCCGTCTCAAAGATGACTAAACACACCTGCACCACCCCCATGTTCGGTAACTGAAATTTGGGAAGGCGTAAACATGTTCTAGGTTTTGTTTTTGTTATGTAATACAAGACCTCAAGCAGGCTGTGTGTCAGCAAACCCTAAAGGTTGGTTTTTAGTGAAAGCAGTACCAATCCGAGAGAGAGCTGACCAAGACAAAATGAAAGATTCTAGGATCCCAACTTCCAAGAAGCACTGGAAACTGTATACGATGTAAAAAGGAAAATGAGTGCATGTATTATTATTATTATTATTATTATTATTATTATTCTACATTTTACTTTTACAAGGATGCCCCATAGAGTTAAAGACTACAGACGAGACTTTTTTGACCTGGAGTTTTACACAACAGCCAAATCTTGTATTTTAAAAGCTGAATGAGCAAAATTCTCCCATGAAAAATAAAATCTGGCCAAACTAGATACAATATTATAACAAGAAGGTATTTTCACCCCAGCCTGGGATTCCAGTTGCCATAGCTAGCTGGCTGATATAGCTACACCTCAATGCCATCAGGCATGACATTACACAAAGACTAAGCTACTGAGCTATCTTTCCAATCGATTTCTATTTTCAATGTCAAAGAACACCAACCACACAAATATCATGGCTAACTAACAGGCTGGTACCAATGCAGAGCGCCAAGTCTCAGCTAGCAAACATTCAGATAGTTGCAATGTTATTGTCCAATTATCCCGCAGAACATTAGGAGAAAAGAACAAATAAACAAATTAACTACTGAAACCTATACCATATGAAAAGGTTTCTTTATAACATTTAAATATTTAATATTTTTGGCAAAGATTTTGTTTATCTCTAAGCAAAATATCGTGGGATTAATTAAGATGTAGAGTAAAACGAGCATTAAAAAGGATGATTCAGAAAGCTGGTATTTATAACTGCACTGATAACAGAAATCCCTCAAGCTAGCATTCATTTTATGTTAGAACTCTCCCCCACCACACAGTCATAACTTCAGGCTAGCTGTTTAAAAAGCCAGTTTTTTGGACTGAAAGACTAAACCGTAATATGTAATTCAATCCATAAGAGTTTAGGAAGCATGTATATTGTACAGAAAAGTACAAGAGAATTTCCTTCCACAATAATGTTATGTATGAACATGAATTATTGGAATTCCTCCACTCCAAAGATGAACACAGAATGCCATTGAAGGCATTTATTTATGTCTTCTTTGTATTATAATTATTTCTTTCTTAAAGGATTACTGGATTTATTGTTAGATGCAAAACCTTACTCAAACACTGATAACACCTAAACTGCATTTCAATTGGTGACATTGAAAACAATTTGCATTTGTGTTTTCTTTCTCAAGAATTACACGTTTAAATTATTCAGAGGTGTGTAGGCAGGAACATGAAATGAATCCAATCATTAGGTCAAATGTCTCCTGTAATTACACAATATAATTTAATGGCTACAAGAATAAATACATGTTGAAGGATTGTTATCATTTGTTTCTCATACATTGTTGTCTCTCTGTGAGTCACCGAATAAATCATACTATTATTACAGAAAACATTTACTTTTATTTTCTTGAAAATTCACAGACTTCTGCTTTAAAAAAAAAAGAAATTATAATGAGACTCGATTTTCACAGCGCTCGATCTTTGGCATTAATTATGTACTGAGGTACTCAGATTCTCATTCTTTTCCAAACATTATTGAGGCACAGCTACCCAACTTTTTTCCTCAATCTCACCAAACCAATCAAGTTTTTACATCAGTGCAATCTTTAGCACCCACTGATGTACTCTGAATCTGCAGCTGTTTTAACTAAGCCCACTTTTAATCAAGGCCACAGTAAGAAGTGGGTATTTGTTTTTCTAAAAGCATAGTGACAGATTTTGATCCAACTGTCTTGTTAATTAAAGTAAATGAGCTAGGTATGGTAGCACGTTATCCTATGCTATGTGATGACAAATGACCACTGACAGATTAAAAAAACTGACAGTTAAAATGAAGACAGTTAAAACATTAGTGTCTGGAAAAGGCAGTATTTATACTGGGGGCTTCCTTTTCCAGTGGTGGTTTTTTTTTTTTTTTAATGAAAGTGGATACATAAAAAAGATTTCAGGGAGCAAATGATGAAATTGAGAAGACAACACTCAATGGACAAAGGAAATGTACAACTAGATGTCTTTTGATTGGAGTTTGGATACAGAATCTGCAAATGCAACACTTTCCTGTACGAAGCAAGATGCATACATTACAAAGCATAGCAAAACAATGGCAGCACATGCAAATTTCCAACTTTTATGAATGTTATTTTAATGGATATATATATATATATATATATATATATACACACACACACACACACACATCACTCATTCAGACTTTGAAAATCCATTAAAATAACATTCAACAGTGGCGAGAGCACAGCTAAAACAGCCTGCTCATTTACTGGTAAGCGTTCCTCAAAATGGAACTGTCGACTCTAAGTAATTCTGCACGGTGTCATTATTATTCACAGAACGCGTACTGCTGTTCACAACGAACAAGGCTGAGCAACCAGATACGCATCTGTTTATGTCTGCTCCACTTTGCGCCCGGTGACAAAATATCAGCGTAAGGTCCTAACACCGAACGCCTCCCCGGCAGCCTGGAACAAAGGCGGGCCTGCTTGTTGTAATTACAGTAGAATTCCTATGATGGGGTCCCAGGACACGGCTTTGGAGGAACCAGCTAAGACGTGTCAATTATTCATCTGCTCGGCAACAAGAGAGCTTTGGTGAGACTTTCTGGATGTGAGCAGCCTGCCTCTTCTTCCGCAAAAAAAAAAAAAAAAAAAAAACATTTGGGAGTGCCTATTAAATACAGTGCGTTGACAAAAAGAGGCAAACAACCTGTGCCATGCCACCCCCCCAAACCTTCTGTTTTCAAACTGAAGATTAACAAGTTTGGGCCTGGATATCATCAAGATGGGAGACCTCTTGGGAAAACTAATTCCCTGCAATAAGAGGTGTTGGTGGGCCAGTATGGGGTCCTCCTCACTCGGGGACAAATAGAGCTCCGATGCTCCGTGATTGGGCTGCCTTAGTGGGGAGGGAGCCATCCATCAGGTGAGGCGTTGGGCCGAGGTCCTGAATCACTGCACTCATTAAAGACCCATGATAGTCTCCCCGCTGGGAAGGGGAAGCTGCTCCAGCGTCCTGGTCAAATGCCCTAAAAACTGTCTCTCACCACCCAGCCGCCCTGCTCATCTGCCTGGGCATCCAGTTCCACCCACTCCCATTTCAATTTTAGTTCTCCAGGTCATTACTGCAAAATACACCTGCATCCCATGAAACAGAGGCAAAATAAACAAAAAAACAGTGACAATTATGAACCTTTTCCTTTAGACTGCTTATTGTTATGAAACTGGGTTTTTGTTACCTTTCATCATTAACAATTGTGACCTTTTAAATAATCCTGACCCACCAGAATTTGATATATCTCATTATATCGCACCGTGTGGTGGTGCCTACAACTGTAATCATTGTGTACTTCAGATATAGACATAAATTATAACAACAAATAAATCTAAACACCCCCCAAAAAAAAAAAAGTATTAACGCCCAAAGCATTCACTTCTAATTTCTATAATAACTGCTTACTTATCATAATGTTTTTGTAAGGTGAGGTAAACTGTACATGATGTGTATTAGCAGTATCTGAAGGCAAACAAGTGAAAAAGCAATAATCCAAAAGGCAGATTGCCTTTGCTTAGCCCGGCTCCTTTGTTAATTTTGTAAATGAAGTGTTCAAAGTGGCTGTCGATCCTGGGGGCGGGTGGGGGAGAGCGTGCTCTCCCATTACCACATCACAGAGCTGTGTGGGAGGAACAGGTGAGCGTTCCACCCACACAGATATGAGCGTGAATCTAGGGGCTTACTCCCAAGATAAACACGCCCGTTCTGCGTCGGTCTGTGTCTCCTGCGAGCGAGGACACCCCTCTGCTCGCGCGTTAATGAATGACTAAAGGGGGCCGAGTGGATCAACTTCACTGTAAATTGGTGTTGATTTATAATGCCCAGACACAAGAGCTGAGGACTGTAATGGTGGTGGCGGCGGGGCCGTCAATTGAATCAACTGCTGGGCAAAAAGGGGGAAGAACAATGAGGTTACAAAAGACAACCCCGGCCCCCCGCCCCCAAACCACATGCAGTGGATCCATTCCACTGGGACTTATATACAGCAGTGTGTGATTAAAAATGAGAGGCTTACCGCTGGGCCGATCTTTCATATGACGCACTTTCTTCATTAAAATTACTGACAGCTGTCCAGACCCCACGAAGCCCGCTTGGGTCCAGACTCCTCAGCAACCGCTGAACCTTCTGCGCACCGATCCCCACTAATTAATCTGCAGAATCTCCTCTTATCTCCTCTGCCAATCTCTGCTCGTCTCCCCCATTACCCCCCAGAAATAAAACTCCAACGGATGTAACAGAACGAAAACAGGAATCTGTGGGTTTCCAAGGGTTTGTTATTCCATTGCCTCTTCGTATTTGTGAGGGTTTCGGTTTTGGCTCCTGTTTGCGCTTTACCTACTTGACGATCATTCGATCATTTTATTTATTCTTCTGATGAGAAGAGAACAACTGGTACTTGACTGGTGAGTCCTCGTGAGTGCTTAAGCCACCATGAAGTAATCATCTCTCCTTGACCTTTCCTAAAGGAGCACATACAGGCTTATTCTTGACAGCGCATGAGATGGACCCTTGACATCCAACATGCATTTATATGTGCATATAAAAAAATCTCATCTTTGTTCTTGTTGCCAACATACAGGCTCTAATAATGCAGTGGAAATATTTTTTTTTTAATGTTTTTTAACCCCAGCAGAGGATTCTGCTCCAGGGTTCATTCTAAAGAGAAACCCAGTCGTATGATCATCAACTAATACTTTGGGTCAGTCATGTCCCGTCCAGCCGAGTGCTAGATTAAACACTACAATGACATGCACTTAACTGGATGTTCATAAGTAATGCTGCCTGACTTGGCCTATTTTTTTTGGAATAAAATCCTGTCTTTATATTCATTTCAACAGTAAAAAGAAAATGAAATAAAAATACATCTAAAAGATTCTGATTCCAGGTTAGGGGAGGCCACAATGTAGAAGTACAGTTAACTCAGTTTTTTGTTTACACAGTTTTTAAAAACCCCACAGGACGAGCTGAGATCTTCGATCATCCAATTTCAAGACATAATCTCAGTCTGGGAATAACGAAGACTGTTTTCTACAAAACAGTACCGATTACATATTCATGTAATGCAACATAAAATATGCATCGATTTTTCCTCCTCATTAGTTAATTAAAGGCAAAGTCAGACTTCTAAAGGATAAATGTAGTCTTATGTTGTTGCTTCTTTTTCTGTCCTGATTTATTTTTTCAGCTCTGTTTTTGTTCCGGTGACTGTCTTTGTGACTTCCTCCTTCCCTCGCTTTTGCAAAGGTCATCCCTACCTGCTGAAGAAGAAGGCAAGAAGGGAGGAAAAGCCTAATTCTGTATTGCGCGGAGGTATTCTGCTGTTCAAGCCTGGCTGGTGCTGGAGAGGTGCATTTTTGATTACTCTGGTGATAATAAAACCTGCCAAGCTGGGCGCATCTCGGAGTGATGTTCTTTCAATAATGGAAGCTCAGGAAAAGGAGAGAAAAATGAAACGACTAAATAAAAGAACCATCTGTTTTTGCCCATTCAAAGACTTCTTTTCTGTTTCCGTCTTTGTTTTTTTTTTTTTTTTTTGGTGAATGCAAAGAGTTTTTTTTTCTTTTTTTGGTAACACAATACAGAGAAAATATTAGCTTAATGAGGTCTGAGCCTGGCTACGTCAGTGCCTGCAGGGTGTCAACGTTGCAGCGAGCATAACTTTAAGAAAATAATTCCACTTAAGTTCATAATTCCATTCGCTTTCTGTGAGACCGCATAACTTTCACAGCTGTTTCTAGTCTATTAATAAAAGCAAATAATGGTTATAATACAGATTAACGTCCATAGGGCATGAACTCAAAGGCATGGTAAACTGTGGAAAAAGTTTAGTGACTGTTTTTCTCATGATGCTTAAACAGCAAGGAGACAGCCAGAGCAGTGTTACATTAGAAATGAACAACTGACTTTTTCCATTAGTTAAGAAGAATATCACAGTCTATTACAATATTTTTCATCCTGCATACATTTCAGAGGCAAACAGTTCAGCAACTTTTCCTTTTTTTTTGCATCTAGCTTTTAATTATTTTGCTGTGATATTACAATTTGCATCTCATGCATTAGTTGATCCACTTGTCCCTCTTTACATATATTTCTGCTGCCTTTTAGATGCATTACCATTTCACCATTTCACTGAAACCCAAAATCCAATGGTTTGCCATATGCTTGCGAAAGGCTCTCTCAGCTGAAAAACACAGCCCTGAACCTTTCAGTGCAACGCACCTCACAGGCCCAGTAACAGGTGTTGGCATAGCCAGCTGTCTGCCACAAACAATCTTTCAAGCATCCGCATTGGTAGCAAGCGGAGAGGTTGAGGAAACAGTCTCACCTGTCAAACACACCTTTCTCCACTGGTACGGAGCACTGATAAAACCATTCGGATGACAAATGCATTCATGCGACCTGACACTTCCGAGTGTACCGCTAAAGAAATAAAAAAATAAATAAAAAATAAAACTGAGGTGCCATTGCACCACTGTGGTGCAGGGGGCTGATCTTGTGACTGAGAGATTGCAGGTTTGACTCCCAGGCTGGGGACTGCTGCTGTAAGGCGCTTCAGTAAATATCCAGCAGCATAAAACAATAGTGCATAAACATATGTTTATAGGTTTTATTAGCAGCTAATAAAAGCCCAAATGTAAAAACAGGAGAAAACTTATTCTGAGCATTATTCCAATATTTATGGTGACATGATGTTTTCAATAAATCACACCCATATTATCACCTGCTAATTACATGACGGTCCACAGGTTCTCTGTTATGGTCTGTTACGATATCACATATCCTTCACTGTCACATGCCATCACTATTCTACAGCTCCTTGGTGCGGTTCCAAATTCTGAAATGTTTTTTGGCTAATTGTGTTCATAATTTAAGGTACTCATAACGTGTTTAGCATATCCACATTTTTCTGTGTGACAATAAAGAGCTTGATTGTTCTGTACCACTGCATGGGTTTGTCAGTCTTTTGCTCTGAAGTTTTCTTATGTCCCTTAAGATTTACACAGTGTTTTGCTGCAGGTCTAGGGAGCTAAATGGTCAGCTGACTGTTGTCTGAGCCTCCGCTGCTGTCCCTACCGCCGATTAATTCTAATTTAGCTGTTAGCTACGGATACTGTGATGTGTGCAACTTAGCTTCATGTCAGTTAAGCTTAATCTCAGATCTAACAAGCTGACAAAGCGGATCTGATCCATCATTGTTTATCATAGGTAGCCATTTTGGTGCCTCTGGATAATTTCCAATGAAAAATACATCTGTCTTAAATTATATGATATCATTCTATTTGTTGCTGTTACATAGTAACGGAAGAATGTTTTGTTAAACAGATAAAGGTGGAGATACCATTAGTTATTAATGCTCGATCAACACATTGATCTGTACGAATCAGAGTTTTTTTTCATGTAGTATCCATGTCATTTTCATGTCATAAGCACTCAGTCCGAGGACTCCGCCGCACTTCAGGCACAAATAGCAGTTAAGAATAACAATAACAACATGACCGGAGATGGAGGTCTGAAAATCGGTACCAGCTTATTACAGGAAGAAAAACTAGGAACAATCAACCAATCACATCCCTAAGGGATATATAATTGGCCAGGAGCTGTGACACGTGTCCGGCCCTCTGACAGAGCTGGTCATCAGACAGTGCCATCTCCGCGTCGTGTGCGTAAGCTCGGCCTCGCGGTGCTCTCTCGGGGACCGGCTGTCACCCCCGGACTCCGGCCTGTGGACGCGCGGACACGCAGGGGCCGACCTGTCATCAGTCCGCATTCCTGACAGGGTCTTCTCCCGCCTGTCAGAGCCGCTGCTTGTCAGGGCGGCGTGGCCGACACAGAGCTGTGAAGCCACCTGGGGGCTGGGGGTAGGGGGGGCGTATGTGGGAACCGAGGAGGGGCCTGTTTCCATGTCCTACACACAATGGGCAGAGTAGTCATAACTCTCAACGTCTGAGAGAGTATCCAGAGAGTATGCAAGATTTTTTTTTTTGGGAATATATTTTGCAATCATGTCGGTACCCTCAGTTTTCTGAGGGTGAACTTGGTTGGCCCACAGAAGTTTTCCAACATGTACATTTTCCAGCTAGTCATTTTCCCAGCAGCATTGTGCCCCAACACTGACAGTGGCTTGTGAGACTCACAGCCATACCTGCAAAGCAGCAAGGCACATGGTTCAGGACCCAGGGGAGAGGATCGTCAGCTGCTACCCTCTGCCGTTTGAACTTTAAGTGGGTGGTCTGTTTGTGTGTGGCAGGCACTTATGCTGTTCTTCTTGACGTTACGCTAGCATCATCAATGCCATATGTGGGTGTTTGCTTTTTTTTTTTTTTTTTTTTTTGGCTTGGTGACGGTCTGAATTTCCCCTGTCGGGGATTATTAAAGTATATCTAATCTAATCTTTATCTGTGTGGCTGCTTCCCCAGCTTCACTTCCTGCTCCAGCACAGGCCCCCTGGGGCCTGCAAGCTCAGAGATCTCAGAGGTGAAGAATAGGGAACCACAGGAGGGCATGATCTGTACTGGATTGGGGACTTTGAGAGGCTCATAAGCTATTCACCATGCATTTCCAAGAGAACAACACCCCCCAAAAAACCAAGAAGAAACATGCCAGAGTGAAATTTCCTCAGCAAACACACAGCTAAATAAGAGCTTTTATATAATATGAAACATAAAGCTATGAGAACAACAGAGGCAGAAAAAAGGTAGGTCAACATAAATAAACACATCTCCTCTGGAAATTAAGAGGGGATGAGATTTTTCACTGAAAGCTAGAATGAATCTTGTGCTGAAACCCTGAAATTCAGTGTTTGGCTTTCTGTCTGTCTTTGCGTGTGA